>CM053627.1:173757178-173781273 GCA_028646595.1 Phalanger gymnotis
TGAATTCAAGTATTTTGGTTGACAAGTCCAAACACCATTTCTAATGTTACATTTCCTTCCTGTGTCACTCATGGTTCTGTTTTGAGCATTAGATAAAATTATATAATAGTAACTTTTATACAGGCATACCTTAGAGATATTGCATGTTTGGTTCCAGACTATAACAATAAAGCAGATATTGCAATAAAGCAGATTACACAATTTTTAAAGTTTCCCAGTGCATATAAAAGTTACACTTACATTGTATTACAGTCTATTAAGCGTGGAATAGTATTATATCAAAAAAACAGTGTAGATACTTTAATTAAAAATACTTTATTGCTTAAAAATGTTAACCATCATCTAAGCCTTCAACATGTCATAATCTTTTTGCTGGTAGAGGGTTTTGCCTTTGTGTTTATGGCTGCTGACTGATCTGGGTTGTGGCTGCTGAAGGTTGGGGAGGCTGTGGCAATTTCTTAAAGTAAGACAACAAAGAAGTTTGCTGCATCAATTGACTCTTTCTTTCACAAAGATTTCTCCGTAGTATGCAATGCTGTTTGATAACATTTTAACCACAGTAGCACTTCTTCCAAAATTGGAGTTAATCCTCTTAAACCCTGCTGCTCCTTTATCAAGTAAGTTTATGTAATATTCTTCAATATTGTTGTGTCTCAGGGAATATGGAGGCCCGAGGAGAATGACAGAGATGGGGAAAATGTCTGGCTAGTCAGCAGAGCAGTCAGAACACATATAGCATTTATTGATTAATTTCAATGTTTTATATGAACGTGGTTTGTGGCACCCCAAAAAATTACAATAGTAATGTCAAAGATCACTGCCTATTGTAACTTAAAAATTCCTTCAGGACAAGGACTTTGATTTCCATTTCTTTGTCCACATTATATATACCATTATATATATATATATATATATATATATATATATATATATTCCACATTATATATACCATTATATATATATCTATATCTATATCTATATATATCTATATCTATATATATCTGGGGATATTCCCCACATGTTGCATGGGGGTGTCTTTGTGTGGCTTAAAAAGGGAGGCAGAATAGACATCCTTTAGCCTCTGGTCCTTTTATCCTCTCTAAGAGAAATTTTAATTCCTGCCAGGAGCGGAAGAATGAAGCAGCAGGCAGAGAATGGCTGCCACTCTGCTATCTTCAGAAGGAGGAGGACTGGGGTTGGATTATATGTCTCTGCTCCCTTAAATATTATTAATCTAGCTGATATGGATTTCAGTTTCATTCTAAGTTCTAAACATTGTTTCATCAGTTAGAGGACAGCAGAACCCCCAGTTTTATATTCATGGCTTGATTTCCTTCCCAACAAATAACAATTTTACCATGGATACCCATAGCATTTATCTAAGAAATTAATTTATCCAATTTGATAGCAAAAGAGGAATAAGAGAAAATATACATAGGAGAATATTTACTATATAATCCAGAGTGAATCTCTCCTACTGGGAAGTAGGTAACTCAGCTGAACCAAGTGAGGCATAGATCTTACCCAAGGGGCCCTAAAGTCTCTAACATAGCAGGCTGAGGATAGAGACATGAAAGAGACTCCTAGGTTTCAGGGTCCTATACTTATGGGCTTTGGAACTGTGGTTAAATATAACTAGCTTTGAATGCTCTGCAATACCAGTCATGCTGTCTTTTTTGTAGGAGGTACTTCATGAAAATTTATTCATTAGTCAAAAAAAAAAATGCAGACATTGGCACAGTGCAATCTGTCTTGTATTTCAGAAACCTATCTGATGTCCATATTAAAAATGAAAAGTATTAACCACTGGGGAAAATAAAGCTTATTATTTTTCTTTAAAAAAATTCTATGATGTATAAATCATCTAATAAATGGGCAAAAGGGAAGCATTTTATGCTTAAATCATAGATTTGTTCAACTATTCTGAATTTTCAAAAGTGAGACCTGGATAGTGAATGCTTGTAGTTCTTGCTACCATGGAGGTTGAGTCTGGTGGAACCATAGAAATTGAGAGATTTGAAATGAGCAATGAGCCAAGTTGATAAGGTATCGGTACTGAGTCCAGCCATACTATGGTGAGACCCTATGGGATGGAGACACCAGGATTCCTAGGATGGGGTGAACTAGCCCAACTGTGAAATCAAGCAAGTCACAGCTACTGTGGCTATCAACAGTGAAAGAAGGCTTGCAAATGGTCACTGCCCTTCCAGTGTGGGTAAGATAGGGAGACTTAGCTTCAAAAAAATAACAAAAACCTCCTACAAAAAGTGAGGACCAGTGAAACTAAATGGCTTGGTTATAAACACACAGTCAGAGATAGATGTAGGAATAGAAACCAAATTCTCCAAATTCTAATATGAATTTTTCCTTCCAAATGATGCTGTCTTTCTAACCCAATAGATGTTTATTCGATTCTGATGGGCAAATTACACATAGATTAATGTCATAAAGGCAGAGAGAAAATGATTTCAAGCTGCTCAGATATTACTTCCATTAAAATAATTTTGATACTCTGTTATTATGAAATGGCCTCCTCAGCAACATGTTGCTCTAAGTACTTTTACTTACATTGATTCTCCACAGAAAGGAAATTTATATAATTGTTGCATTTGAAAAATGTTTCTAAGCCACTGTATTGCTAGAGTTTTCCAAAGATATCGCTGTCTTTATCAAATAATTATAGCAATTGCCCTTTCCAATATAGTTTTAGCATTTATTTGGTTTTATTCATGCATTCATTCCATAAGTATTTATTTATTAGTGTTTTAAAGACTATGGAACAGAGGTCTTCCATTCAAGTCCTTCTCTGATGTTTTATCTTGATGTAGACCTCACTCTGGATTCTCAGAGGCCATGCCAGCAGAACACAGATTCTCACATTTCTTAACAACCTAGAAAGATTTCAAATACTGGATGGCAGTACAATAAACAGAAGTAGGAAAGCAACTAAGCAAACCCCTAAGAACAAACATCGATTAAATGCTTCATCTGTTCCAGGAATTGTTTTAAGCACCAGGGATACAAAAATAAAATGCAAAAACAGTTCTTTTCCTTAGGGAACTTATATTTTATTGGTATGTCATTGGGACTACAATTGCAAGAGATCTTGATTGGTGAGAATGGGGAGGTGAAATTTAATAGAAAGCTTATCAATTTAAATCACTACTCCAGTTCAAAAAAAATTGTACAAGTAGGGTATGGTGCAGGGAGACAACAGCTCATGGAAACAAATCTAGGGGTTTTAATTGATTGCAAATTTAACATGCATCATAAGTATGAAATCTTAGACCCACAAACTTATTGTATGACATAAAGCTGCACTAATAACAGCATATTGTGTACGATGCTCTATGTGTTAATCCCTCTATACTCTATCCTAGTTAATAACATCGAGAATATTGTTCTGTATAAACCATTTTTAGTAACATCGAGATATAACATTACATGGCTATAGCATTAAATGGGGATCTTAGAGATTTGGTTCAACTCTCAATATAGCCAAAGATGTTGAGGGACTAATCTAAGGTCACATAGGTGAGTAGCAAAGCCAAGATTTGAACCCCAAATCCTCTGATTCTAAATCTAATTATCTTTTAGTAGAAAGATCAATACTATGACACTTCATGGAGTTCATCAAGAAGATGGTTATTGAGGTTATGCAGGGGCTGGAAATTATACCTTATGATAATCCATAGAAGGAACTGGGGATATTTAACCTATGCAAAAGTGGATTGTTAGAGATGAGGTACAAGGTTTTTGTTGTTTTTTGTTGTTATTCAGTCATGTCTAAATTGTGTGATGCCATTTGGTCTTTTCTTGGCAAAGATATTGGAGTGGCTTGCCATTTCCTTCTCCTGCTCATTTTACAGTTGAGGAAACTGAGGTAAACAGGGTTAAATGATTGACCCAGGGTCACGGAGCTAGTAAGTGTCTGCGGCCAGATTTGAACTCAGGAAGATGAGTCTTCCTTATTCCAGATCTGCTGCTTTATCCACTGTACCACCTAGCTGCCCTTTCAAAGTAGAGGATAGCTGCCCCCAAGTATTTGAAGGAATGACATGTGGAAGAAAGACTGGACTTGTTTTACTTCAACCTCAAAAGATAAAAATAGGAGCAGTAGTTGGACGTTACAAAAAAGGCACATTTTGACTCAAAATAAGCAGAAGCTTCATAACAAAGAGAGTTGTCGAAAATTTGTATAAATAGACCCAGGAATATTGAGCTACCTAAGACCATATGTGTTTGGGAGGGCATTGGATGATTACTTCTTTGTCATATTGTATTGTATCCTATTAAGGTCTAGGGTAGATAGCATCTGAAACCTTTACAATTCTGAGAGTCTATGATTCTGCTACCTTATCAATAGACTGTGTATGTAACCTAAAAACCTGTCCAGTTGAATTCAGAGAGCCTCATTTGCTACAGCAGTGCATGAAAACTTCTACAAATATTTGGAGACATTTAGCTTCCACCAAAGGAGGAAGTACCTACCTCTGTAAAATTATAAATCTTTCAAAATGTTGAAGAATAAAGATGACTTCATCTGTCATTAAGTATTTAAAAAATGCTAATTATATACTAGGAACTGAGCTAAGCCCTCAGGATACAAAGAAAGACAAAAGATGGTGCTTACTCTCAAGGACCTCACAGTTTAATATGCAAGACAATATGCAAACAACTATGTACAAACAAGATAAATACAGAATATATTGTAGATAATCATTAAAAGTATAACAGTAGCATTAGAATGAATCAAGGAAAGTTTCTTGTTTTCTACTATCATTACATATTTATTGCGTATAAATGATGAGTAATAAAGAGTTTGGCATTTTATGAGTATATTTCCTCTATTCAAATTAATTTTAACATCGTATTTCCAGATGAAATATGCCATATTATGATTTTACAAACTTTAACAGGTCAGAAGAACTATCAGTAGTCAAACAACAGGATTTGGTAACAATTACATTGATAGATTCTGTTGAGGAGCAAAGTCAATGTATAACATTGGATGATTATAGGATTAAGAACTCATTAAGTATATACTAAGAAGTTATAGCAAAGAGTAAAGCAAACAAGAATCTCTCCAGCTCAGGGCACCATCTACCATCCTGCATACATTTGTTCTCTGGGGATAAATAAAAGGAATGCATAGGGATCTTAGAGATAGTATCAGGCTCTATCTCTTCACTTTGCCCTCAAGAGTGACCTGCTTAACCTACCCCACTGATGAACTGGCCAGGAAACTTAGAGGCCTCATCCTAGAAGCAAGTGAGCGATTCATCCATCAGTCATCCTACACCCAGAAGTGTAGTCATTTGAGAATATGGTTAGGAAGAAAAGTACTCTTTGGACCAGGGTACAACTTTTAGCCACATGTGCTCCTATATCTGTTTCAGTACCTTTGGCCTTCAAGTTCGAGCCCAGTCTTTCCAGAGAACGAATGTTTACAGGATGGAGAATATGCCCTGTCCTTGGGGGAATAACTGTTTGCTTCAACCTTTGCTATGCCTTCTCAGTATATTCTCTTATAAAACTAATTGATATCAACTAGCCAATTGAATTGAAAGGATCATCTACTGGTTGAGGGTTTTAGATGGGAGGAGGAACCTGTAGCCTTAAGGCCACATGTAGCATTCTAGATTCTTAAGTGTGGCCTTTTTACTGAATCCAAATTTTACCAAAGAAATTCTTTTGCTTTTATTAATACATTTTGTTTACCTTTTATATTTATATTTTATTTTTAAAATGAACTTATTTTAAATATCAAAGAATAAAATAAGTTTTAATGCACAAATCCTCCCAATTAACCAGCACAATTAGAACACTAATAAGCCATAAGGACTAAATTGACACTGCTATGCTCATGATTTAGTTCCAACTTCCCCCACCTGGCTGGCACCACTACCACACAGAGAATATGGGGGTAGAGTATGCCAGTCTTTTCAGTCTGTTATCTGCTTTTGACAATGGTGCATTGTGTTTCTGTTTGAAGCAGAATTTGTGAATAGCTGCACATCTCAGCAATATTTTTTAATTCTGTCTGCTTAACAGCCCATCATTTCAAAGAAGACCAAGAGAACGCTAAAGGAAGAAAACAGATTTTTTAATGAGGATAAGGAATTGCAATATTATCATGTTTGTGCTAAAGAGAAGATGATTTGTTTGCTTTATGATATTGCAATGTCAATATTAAAGAAATTCAGTGCTCTTCAGCATTATAGCTTTCATAAGGGCAACAAATATTTTAAATTAGAGGGAGAGGTGTGGAAAGTTTTATTGAAGAAATTAAAAGATGAAAAGCACAAGTAAACACAATTCTTTCAAGCAGCAATAAGACCTGGAAATAATGTCACTGAAGTAACTTATAAAGTAGCTTACATACTCCAGAAAAAAGGGGAGCCATGCAGGGATGTAAAAATTGTGAAAGAATGCATTATCCAAGTTGTAGGATGCTTAGACCCTGGTAACATTTCAAAGTAGAAACAACTGCCTCTTTCAAGGAAAACCATAACTGATGGGCAGCATGAATTAGTCTTGAGCTTAAGAGAATAACTTCATGCAATGCTTCAAAAGGAAATATATATATATATATATTGCAATGCAATTGAATGATATACATATATATATACATATCATTCAATTGCATTGCATATATATAATTCAATTGCATATATATATAATGCAATGCAATTGAATGATATACATATATATATACATATCATTCAATTGCATTGGATGAATCTACTGATACTACTAACTCAGTGCATGTTTTATACTTCATTTGTGACATAAGAGAAGATTTTCTTTGCTGTGAAGACTTGCTTTGGGCACACATGTGAACAGAACACAGAGAATAAACATCTTCAACAGCTTCCAAGATAAATGTGATGAAGTTGGACTGAATTGGGTAAATTTAGTGAATATACGTATAGATGGGACACCTTCCGTGACAGGAAAAAATGAAAGGTTTATTGCACACATAAAAAAGTATTAACAGAACCAGATACTCTCCTTTTTCATTATATCTTGCATCAGCAAAATCTCAGTACTAAAGCTACTATTTTAAGTGACACTGTGCAAAAAATTATAAGTACTTTTAGCTATATTCATGCAAATTAAATATGGCATTGTCAATTTTGTAACATGCTAAAGTTCAACAATGAGGTATTCAGTGTGGATTTGACATATCATTCTCAAGTGTGTTGGCTATCACAGGGACAGGTCTTAGCCAAACTTTTATCTCTGCGAGAACAGATAGTTTAATTTTATGAAGAACAGAGTCAGTCATGTGAATTAGTGAAAGAGGATTTCTGTAGAAATGCTGCATTTCTGTGTGATATCATGTCAAATCAAAATGACTTGATATTTCTTTTCAAGGTAAAACTAAATCTATATATGATATGTGACAAAATCCAACCATTTCCCCAAAAGCTATCTTTTTTAAAAACAATTCTTCTTCAAAAGGAAATTTTGGATGAATATTTTCCCCAGTTAGCAAAATTCACTGATGAGCAGGATGATTGATGCAAATTATTTGCAGAATACTCAGCTATTATAGACCTATTAAATGAAGAATACAATGAAAGGTTCACTGACTCTGAGAAACCTGACATTACACTCAAATTAGCATTTCAGCCTCACCTAGTTGATATCACCAAGGCACCTGAAGAACTAGAGGTGGAATTGATTGAGTTCTCAGTAGATGATATTTTAAAGTCATTGTTTGATGCTAAGAAAGATCCAATTGAAATACGGAAAAATACAGTATAATACCCATGCCTACTTCCAGGCAGGGAACAGCAGCGGCTGACGTTGTGGGTTTGGAATCATGAGTCAATTTAATTTTGGAGGATCTCCTGCCACCAGAGGTGGTTTACCCTTTGGCCCTGCAAAGACAACTACCACCACACAAGGACCAGGCTTTTCTTTCTCCACCCCTGGCTCTGGAGGAAGGTTTAATTTTAGGACTCCCTCCCAGACTACCACAAGCACGTCTGCTACTAGTTTGTTCTCCCTGACCACCCCTGCCTCAACTATACAGACTCCAGGCTGCAGCTTTGGATCACAGGCCACAGCAACTCCAGGTTCTGTCATTCTGGGGTTTTCCTTAGGGTTATATAAACCAAAGTTAAATTCGGGCAGCAGTGGCACCCCATTCTCTTCAGGTGTCACAGGAGGCTTTGGTCTTGGCAGCAGCACACTTACTAATTCCATAGCAGGCAATATGTCAAGCCAGGCCTCAACACCTACTGGCTTTATTTTTTGCTCTCCTACTACTGCTGCCACCCAACCTACATCATCTGTACGATTCTCCTTGCCCAGTGGAAATGCCTGTCCGATGGGGACCACTGGCTTTAACCATGGCTTAATAGGGAGTGCAAGTCGACCAACAGCATTTACAATGTTAACTTTTGCTGCCACTCCAGCTTCCATTGCAGCAACTTATACACAACCATGTGCTGCCGTCAGCCTTGGAGGACAGCTTACAGGTTTAGGATCTGGATTATTGGGCTCCATAGGGTCTACTGCCATACCCACTGCATCACTGGCCTCGGCCTTCAGTCAGGGACCTGCTTTGTCTTTTGGCCCCAAATTCTCAGCAGCAGCAACCTCTGCTCCCACCACCATTGTGTCTACATTGTTTGCTTCCATAGCAAGTTCTTCTCCACCAGTCTCTTCTGCTCCAAGTCTCTCAGTTGGGGCCCAATCCACTTCAGTTGGAGCACCTGGTCTTGGAGTGTTGGGATTTGGATTAAAGCTTCCTGGTTCAACAATTGCAACCTCTTCTACTACCACTACCACAACCTCAGCTACCACTTCAGGCTTTGGCTAGAATCTAAAGCCACTGACAATACTCAGCACTGGCATTGTTCCTTCCACCTGTGCCACTTTGTCCTTATCTACTGCAGCTCCAAGGCCCACAATGGATCAAGAGATTCCCACATCCCAAGTTGGTGTGACCCCTGCGATGACTTACCCTCAGCTGGAAAGTTTGATCAACAAATAGAGTCTCCAACTGGAGGACCAAGAGAAACACTTCCTTCAACAGGCCAACCAGGTGAATGCTTGGGACTGGACATTAATTGAGAATGGTGAGAAGATTATTTCTTTATACACAGAAGTAGAGAAAGTGAAGCTGGACCAGAAAAGGTTGGACCAAGAATTAGACTTCATCCTGTCACAGCAGAAAGAACTGGAGGACCTACTGGCCCCTCTAGAGGAGGCCGAGAAGGAGCAGAGTGGGACTATCAACCTGCAGCATGCATATGAGGAGCAAGAGAAAACTTGTAAACTGGCAGAGAACATAGATGCCCAACTGAAGTGCATGGCCCAAGACATCAAGGAGATTATTGAGCACCTGAATACATCTGGAGGACCTCCTGACACCAGTGACCCACTGCAACAGATCTGTAAAATTTTGAATGCACATATGGATTTGCTTCAATGGATCAATCAAAATTCAGCCCTGTTGCAGCGAAAGGTGGAAGAGGTATCAAAGGTTTGCGAAGGTCATCGCAAGGAGCAGGAATGCAGCTACCGGATTGTGTTTGATTAAATGACTTCAGCTCTGTTGAATGGTGTTTCCATGCTGTTTCATTGCCTATCCAGTACATAACAGGTCCTAGAGCATAAATTTGAGTAAAACATACAGTTACCTATTGCAGTTATTTTTTCATTACAGTAAAGTTCATGTGGGTATTTTTTTCTATTGTAAATCTTAAGTAAAACATAGAGTTAATATATTGCAGTCAATTTTTGTTACAGTAAAATTTGTGAGAATTTTTCTCTGTTCTAAATCTTTACGGTGGTAAGGAGAAGTATGCTGGAATTTGCATAATTATATCAAAATTTTGTCAATCTCTTTATGCCGATTAAATTGCTCAATGCTTTGTGAAATCTTCCAAAAAAAAATACCCATGCCTTCATCAACATGCCTGAAAAATGTTTCCTTGCTCTTCAATCACTTATTGCTGTGAATCTACATTCTTGCTTCAAACCCAAATCAAGACACCCTTAAGGTCACCACTGACTGCTACCCATCTATAGGAACAACGGAAATTGCAGGTCTTCATGCTGCAGCCAAATACTCAAGTACTTTCCAACAAAAAGCAGACACAATAAAGTCATTAAACGGTTAGTTAACTTTAAAATCAGAAAATATTTTTCATTTTTTGGAAATTATTAAGTACATAGTAGCTAGATTTTTACAAAATAATATACATTTTTAAGTATATCTAATTGAAGTTTGTTTAATGTGGCCTTATTTGATTACAGTTAAATTTTAATGAGACCTTCCAATATGCAAAGTTTCTCCACCCCTGTATAACTCTGTGTAGGAATTTATTGATGATACTATTAGAAGCCTGAGTCACTCAGAATTACCCTCAAGACACGGAAGAAATAGGCAGTCACCTTCTGAGAATCCAGTCTGCCAGTATGAGAGGAAGTTGAAAGAATAAGCCAACAGAGTGGTATGATTTGTATCATCCTTGTGAGAACATGGATTTAAGTCTCTACATTCTAAGTTACCCACTTGCCCTTGGAAAGTCACTTCATACCTTTGGTTTCCTGATATTAAAAAATGAACTAAAAGACCTTTGAAATCTCTCCCAGATAAAAAACTCTGATTTTCTCTTTTGTCTGTTGTCTTTCATTAGACTGTAAGTGCCTTGAGAGCAGAAACTGTCTAGCATGCTTGTAGTTTTATCTAGTATAGGACTTGGTATATAAATTTTTAATAAATGCTTTGACATTATCATTGTAATCTGATGATAAAGGAAGAGTGCTTTGGAAAATATAAGTCAGCCTGTAATTATAAGGTATCATTACACAAGAATCAGACTTTAAGTTGGAAGATTGGGAAGGGATTGGGGAGGAGATATGAAAAGATGCTATAGTGATTGTGAAACCTTGCAGTATTGTGCAAATGATTATGCATTTTTTGTTTTCTTTTTAAAATATTTTATTTTTGCCCCTTATGATGTGATATACTGATAATATTTCCTTGGTTTGATGAGCCTGGTTATTTTTGGATGGACCTACTCCCTTAGGTATAGAAGACAACACATGGATTCTACTGAGCTAAGAAATAAGGGAATGACCCAATCCTTGAAGAAATAGGCAGCTCAAAAATGCAAGAATATGATGCCTTATGGAAGTTCAGTTAATAAAGCAACAGAGATATATTTCTATAGTAAGTAACAATATATAAAATGCATTTATAGAGTTATAAAACAATGTGCCATCAACAAGAAATTACCAAACACTTATTAAGTGACTACTATGAGCAGAACATTTTCCTAGACCATGGGGATAGCAAAAGTTTTGATAAGGCAGGGTCCCTGTCCTCAAGTACCTTACAGCCTAGAATGCAACTTAGACAGAAACAATTAGTTATTAGCAAAATATTATATGACAATTACATTCCAGTGTTACAAAACAAAGTGAGATCCGAGTAGGAAGGATGATACCAAATGAGAGATCAGAGAAGGATATTCTATTTGTGTTGTGTTTAAAAAGGTAGGTAGGTTTTATAAGTCAAGGAATGAAATGGCATCATTACAGGCACAGGGGAAAAAAAGCAAAGAGATGTGAAAGGATAGTGTATGTTTTGCCAAGTAGTAGAGTTTGACTAGAGAGTGTGTGCCTGTAAATGTGCATGTGTATAAAATAAAAAAAAACATCAAGAAGTCCTAAAAGAGAAAGACATCAAATTATGGAAGGTTTTGAATGTACTATGCAGAAGATTTTAAACTTTAAACCATTGACTATAAGGAAATACTGAAGATTTTTAAACAGAGAAGTAATATGAATAAATTCATGTGGTTGTTTTTAAAGGTTACTTTGGTGTCAGTATAAAGGTTGAACTAAAGGGATGAAAAAAGGAAACATTGCATTTGGAGTCAGAGCATCTGGGTTCCAGAACCAGTTTTGACACTTAAAGTGTTACCTTTGATACTTTGGAGAGGTCATTTCACTTCTCTAAATTTCAGTTTTCACTTCAATAAGTTAACAGTTTGAAAGAAATAACCCTTAAGGTTTCTTCTATAATCTATAAATGTCTTCTAGAAATCATTTCTTTATGTTTGGCATATATTCATTTTTATTATTCTTTCTTAAAATTATTTTATATTTTATGTTCTCAGAATAAATCAATGATAACTATTTAATGACTTATGGCTATGAGGAGGACTCAGGAACTCTTTGATAGACAAGGCTTGTGATATCAGATCTTTAGGTCAGAGACTACAAAAGGCCTAAAAGATCTGGTTCTGAATTTAATCAATTTTGGTTCAGAATCTGATGCTAATGGTCGAATATGATTATAGGACTGGTATAGATGATCCTGATTAGTTGACTGGAGCTAACTGACTTGCAGTGAAGCCAGGCAAAAAGGCGTAGAGGCAAGGTGGTTTCTACTTAAGAGGCAGTATGTTAGGGACTATTCCAGAGGTCAGTAATTGTTTTCAGTAATTGGCCTATCTCACAGCTGTAAGATACTCTAGTATATGAACTACTGAACAAAAGGCCTTCAGTAAAAGTTTACCTGTTTACTACATGTACATCAGACCTTAGAGTTTGGAGACAGACCAAGAAATTTAAGAGTTAAATCACAAATTTGGCTGACAACAAACTTTGGCACCTTTCTTACTTATTTTTCCAAGAATCTTCTGAAGAGGCCATCATCAACGGGACAGAGGAATGAGTACACGGATGAATTTCTCAGAGCCTAGGCAAGGTCAAGAAAGCAAGTTCTTATTTACATGAAAAAAAAGTCAAATTTAGTAAAGTGATTTAGAGTCTCTCTCTCTCTTTGTCTCTCTGTCTGTCTCTGTGTGTGTGTGTCTTTCCCTCTCTCTTCTTCCCTCCCTCCTTCTCATCCTCATCTACTTAATCATTTTACAAAGACACTAAAATATTGATCAAGGAGTTGTGGCAACATGTAACATTTTGCTTCCACACCCCTAGGAATTGGGGAAAGAGTTGCAATATCACTGGCATGAGAGTTGGGATCTTCCCTGCAAAAAAGGAAATGAGGGAAGTTCTATTAATTTCTCCTGCCCCCCACCTTGAGCCATAGATTTGAAGACAGCAAACCCCATCCCCAGGTACCTTGAGGCCTTGGTTGGTTCTAAGAATATCCTTCAATAAACTGCATTTGGATATGGAGATTTGGCATGCGATCTTTTTCCTTTTGCTCTCTTAGAAGTGATGCTGGCTTACCACAAAAATCACTCTTTGGAACATTTAAAATTTGAAATTTGAATTTGCTGCCAAATGTAACAATTTAAATGGTTGAGATAATGATCAATTTTTAAAAGTCTAAGCAAAATGCTATATACTTGAGGAAACACTGATTAGGTAGCCCAATTTTAAAAAAATAAAACATCTTAATCTAATGGAAAACTTAAAGTTATATTAGCAAATAGAGAATTGATATAAATATAGCACCTAATCAATCAACAATAATTCATTAAAAGACTGCTGTCTGCCTAGAACCATATTTTGTGTTTGATGGTTTATTGTGACCTCACCTTGAATTTTTCCTAAGATGTTTAGGTACCCCATCTCACTGGGGGATTTGAATATTCTTTTAACTTTATAATAACATAGGATGCAAGAACTGCAAGGTAAATGGGCATTGGATCAAATACTCTAAGACCGGTTTAGTAGGTAGAGGGAAAACTTTCTTATTTAATCAATTTGTTAAAGGTTTGCTTGCAAAAGTCAATATCTCTCTACTTAACTCTAGCTTGTCCATTTTCTGACATCAATATTCTTCTGCTAATCTGCAGCATGCTTTCTTTTTTCTTTCTTTCTTTCAGTGTCACCAATTTGTGAGACTGAAAGCATGTGAAAGGTCATGTTGCCCTGGCCAGGAAAAATTACCTCCACGCCAGGAACATCACTGAAATTGGCTTGTAGGTACTGACTGCCTGGGGCCAAACCAAGGATCACAGTCATTTCCAGCATTGCTATGGGCATTTCTGGCCTTTTTCCTCTATAGCCATAGCCCCTAGGGGTCACTAGAGTTAATGTAGTGATCTGGAGACTTTTCTGTTCCTACAATCTTGGGGAAAAGTTTGAAAAAATATTACAGCAGTTACTTTTCTAAACAGAGGAAATGCAGTAAACCCAAACTTCATCACATCATGTTGAAAAGAATATCCTTGGTTCTTGTGCCTTCTAAATTCTTAATTCCTTCTCTCTTTTGTTTGTAAGCCATGCATGACAATTAAATAGGGTCCATTGTTATGGAAAATCTGAGAAGTAAGTCTTCTTAGTTGTTCTAACATTTCCTTTATATTACTTTCAATTTTTTCAAGTCCTATTAATAATAAATCACCTAACATAATGCCTGATGTATACCACCTATGTTCCAGCATTATGCTATACACTGGAGATAAAAAAAAAAACAACAAAAAAAATGAAACAGACAACATGTATACCTATGAGTATATACAAAATATGTTTAAAATAAATACAAGAAAACTTTGAAGGGAGACACTAGTTGTTGTAGCAGGTGATATTTGAACCATGTTTTGAAGGAAACTGGTTTCTAAGAGATGGAGATGAGGAATGATCTCCAGTCACAGGCAAAAACAGGGTGATGGGGAAATGTAATATCATATGTGAGGAATGGCAAAATGTCTAGTTTGCCTAGAAAGGAAAGTGCATGACAGAGTAATGTATAATAAAACTAGAAAATTTAATTGAAGTTAAGCTGTGAATGGCTTTAAACGTAAAACAGAGGAGTTTGGAATTGATTCTACAGGTAAAAGGGGGCCATTGGACTTGATTCACCAGAGTAATGACAAGGTCAGATTTGTATTTTAGAAAGATTACTTGGGCAAACGCAGACATGAAGCATTAGAGAGAAAAGAGTCTGAAGGCAGGGAGACCAGTAAGAGGCTATTGTAACTATGCTGTAAAGAGGTGATGAGAGACTTAATTAGCATCATAGACATGAAAGTGGAGAGATATTATGAATAATTTATACTATCATTTCACTTCAGTCACATACAAGTATGCTCAATCTCACAGTCATTCTAACTGTTCTGGTTCTATGACTAAGGACTGACATTACTCTCAGATCAAAATCTCCTTTAATTCTTCCTTTTTCTCTCTCTGTTTCATTCCTATTAATACTATTCTCAATCCTTAGTGGCATCACCAGTTACTCTATTCCTCTGCATTTTCTTTTCTTCACCCTCATCTAGCCTCACTTTTTTCACTTTGAATGCTCAACTTTACACTAAGCTATAATAATGAACATTGTATACCATTGTCCAACCTAAATTTAGGTGCTGCCAAACCCCAATTCTTGATTACTCACCAACATTCACCTTTTATACTTCTACTTACATATGCTGAATTCCACAAGAGGAGGTCAAACACCTTGGCTCACAGGGCAAGATGGACTAATTTTTTTGTTTTGTAATACCAAATAGGCTCTCTTTCTAAATAAGTAATCCTTTAATTTCTTCTTGATTGACTCTATTATATTCTCTAAGATGTCTATTTCAAAACTTTACTTCAGTCCCTAGTCATATGCTCCATGACCACCTTGCTACATGGACCAGAAACTAAGCTCAAGAAGACTTTAAACTTTCCGTCCCAGAACTCCCTTGGTGAGTACTGATGTTGCCTATGTGTGGGCCTCAGTGGTTTATATCTAAGCCCAGTACCATCTTCCATTTCTGGAATCAAAACCAAACCAACTCTACATTCCTGAAAAGAGTTTGTCAATCTACTCTCCTTTGGCTCCACTCACTTTCCAAACCAACAAACCGTCAAAGCTACCAATTTTCTATTTGTTCTGTCTCCCCCTCCTAGAAAGTAAGCTCGTCTTGGTCAGGGACTCTCTGTGTCTTTTTATTTGTACTTCCAATGCAATTCTTTGTTTTAGTGTTTAATAAATGCTTTTTCCATCTATCCATTCATTCATTCTTGTCTCTGTCCAGGCACTTACTCAATCTACATAACTTACCTCAGAGCAGAGGGGGTCTTCTTCATTTAGGCAAGAGAGTATAAGCTATGAATGGCAAACCCTCACTTTGTAAAAAAAATCTATATATCATATCCCATTAATAGCATTTCCCATTCTCTCCTCCTTTGCTTCAATATCTAACAGGAAGGTCAATGTTTCCTTGCTGAGGATACTCTGCTTTTATGCTTGATGCCACTACCTCCCCAAATTTGCCCCAACAATTTTTGTCATACCCTCTTTAATCAATAATCTCTCTTTAGCTACCCACTCTTCCTCTCTTGTCCATCTCAGTCATTCTTAGAAAAATGTAATTTGATGCTGCCATATCCTCTAGCTATCACTTTATATTTCTAATTCCTTTAACAGCCAAATTCTTAGAAAAAAGTCATCTACAATCAATACATTTAGTTCCATATCTCTCATACACTTGCTGACCTTTTGCAGTTTGGATTTTGATTCAAAAAGTTGAGTGATTTTTTTTTCTTTAAGTCAATAAATAATCTTTTAATTGGCAATTCTAATGAATTTTTCTCATCTCTCATATTTCTTGACCTCTTTTTAGCTTGTGACAATGTTGACCACTTTGCCTCCTCGATACTCTCTCCTTTCTGGGTTTTCATGATACTTCTCTCTCCTTTTTTCTTATCTGAGTGATCCTTTTCAGTCTCTTTTAATGTATCATCATGCTTGATCCACTCTTTAATTATGGGTGGTCATCAAGGCTCAGTTCTAAGCTCTCCTTTCTTCCCTCTCAATAGCTTCCCTACTGGTGATTTCATTGGCTCCCAAGATCCCATTTATCAATGCTATGGAAATGACTCCTAAATCTACATAATGAAAATGAGAAATTACATAGGTAGTACCTTTCTTCAGAAGAAATTGAAAACTCAAAAAATATAGCAATTATTCTTCATCAATTCATATTTTTATTTAATTCTTTGTCTCTTGAATTCCAATTCCTATTGTCATATTTTTTACTGTCATATATTATAATTGACTGTCATATATTATTGTTCTATAGGAATATCACAATGAATATATCCAAAAGAGAATGTATTAGATTTTCCCTAAACCAGTCTGTCCTCCAAACGTCCCTGTTTTTCTTTTCTTTTTTTCCTAGAGTATCACAATCCTTTTAGTCACCTAGGTTTTCACTCTTGGAGTCATCTTTAGACTCATCTTTTCTGTCATTCTTCATATCCAATCACTTAGGAAGTGTTTTAAAATAATCTCTGTGGAGTAGAATGCTACAATTTCAGAGTAAAAATGTATGCCCCCCCCAAAGAAAGTCTTGCTGATTCTATTGATATGCTGCATCTATCTCTTTCTTTCCACTCATTTACACAGCACTCAAGTTCAGGCTCTCATAACATCTCACATAGACTATTGAAGTGGCCTCCTAATTGGTCATCCTGTTTCTAATCTCCATTTCCTGTATCTCACATAATTCCCAAAGTGCTATCGCTATACCACAGAACTGACCATGTCATGCCCCATCTCTAAAATCTTTCTTGGCTACCTATTGCCTCTGGTGTAAAATAAAAATATTTTTTATTTGGCGATTGAAGCGCTTCATAATATTGTATCTGGTATCTTTTAAAATACTTCATATATTTCCCCTTCAAGGAGTTCTGATGTTAGCCAACTGACCTCTTTGCTGTTTTCCATAAGAGACCCCACACCCTGCTATCCTGCCTATATTGTTCTCAGAGATTGGACTACCCTCCCTCCTTTACCCCTTACAACCCCTAGTTCCCTTTGAGCATCAGGTAAGATGCTGCTTCTTACATTAGGACTTTCCTGATTCTCCTAATTGTTACTGCTGTCAGCTGACCCCATCTCTCTCTCTCTCTGTATATATATGTTTGTATATATACATATATGTGTGTGTGTGTATGTGCATATAAAATCTTTGAAACTTTATTTACCAAAGTAGGATGGAAGCAATGGAGGGCAGCTATGCTTTCTTTTTTATGTTTATATCTATTGAATTTATTAGTATCAAGCATATAGGAGGCTCTTCTAGATGCTTGTTGATATGAATTAAGTATTTTCTACATTTTTAAGTCATCTTTATTTACCAAAAAAATTCTATTTATTCCTTTTTTTTGGTATGAGATCATTTCCTGATATTTTCTCTCCAACCTCTCCAATTTTCCATGTTACAAATAAAAAAAGCAGCAAAATTGCAGACAGATTTGCTGTCTAGCAGCTTCTGTGACTTTCTGTGCCTTTAGTCAACCACTCACATGTCTGTGTTCTACGACCAATGTTTGTCATTGCATTTAGTGTCAGTTCAGGTGTTTTTGTGTGTGTGTGTGTGGTTTCCATTGACATTAAAATGATCTTGCATATTATTCTTTTTCTGTGTTAGGTTGGTCCACATCAATTCACATGATTTTTCCTAACAAGCTATATTATCCTGGAAAAATCACTTAATATTTTCAACCAGTTTCCATTCATTAAAATGAGAGTAATAATAGAATATACCTCATGAATTTGTGTGAGAATCTAATGAGAAGATTATATATGTAAAGTGATTTTCAAATATTAAAGAGCTACATACATTATTATTGTGGTGATGATGAAGATGATGATGGTTACTCTTTAGTCTGCCTAAGAAAAAAACTACAAAGCAACAATTCCCTTCAAATGAGGAAATCTTCAGAGACTTTACTCCCTCTCTTTTAAGTCACTCTGAAATGATGTTAATTCTTACGTTGGCGATAAAATTTGAGTGTACAGCAGTAGTTCTGACATAGGCAGCACAATATTGGTTGTCTTAAGACAACATATTATAGGGGAAAGAGAAGGGTATTGTGAGTCAAAAAAAAATCAGTGCAGTGAAATTCTGTTTCTACCATTTACTTACTAGATGTATAACCTTGGGCAAGGTACTTCATTTCAGTTTTTTCATCTTTAAAAGCAGGGAATTCTAAATATTTGTATATCTGCTTCTTTTCTCCCATTTATTTGTTGTCTATTTAAAGTATCTAATGCTATAACTTAAGATAATTGGGTTGCTTTATTTCCACTGATTTGAATTCATGCAAGTGTTAGTTTTGGTCAGGTAGTCTATAAAACAAACAACATTCATTTTAAAAAAATCAAAACTCTCTGACTTTCCCAGGCTCAGCTAACAACTTGCAGAATATCTATGTAATGAATATTTGTTGTGGTTGCTGCTGAAACTCATCATTTCAAGAATTAAATATTAAAATACATATAAGGGATTTTTTTACTTTTCCTTTTCATTCTTCCTTTCTAAACAATATATATCTTTCCACAGAGATGTCCATTATTTCCATATTATTTCATATATCAGTGGAAGAATATGCCCAATGACTTTTATTTTAAAAGTGCATTGTGTTTGTATTAGGCAATTTCCTATTCATCTGGTTTATTAGTATATAATCCATGGCTATAAATTTTGTTTACTGTTGGGTAGTTAATATGTCTCTCTCTCTCTCTCTCTCTCTCTCTCTCTCTCTCTGTACTTGTGTGTGTTAATGACTAAGTGAAAGAGAAAGAATTCATTAAGCATGCACTTTGTGCCAGACACTGATAAACTCCAGCAATACAAATGTTTTAAAAAAGACAGTTTCTGCCCTTAATAACCTTACAATCTAATAGAGAAAGACAATACATACATATGTTTATATTTCTATATTTTATATCCTATATTACTATCTCTATCATATTTTATGGCTATATCTATCAATCTATATCTATATCTTTCTGCATTTATCTATGTATGTGTAGGCATTAGTGTGTATGTACACACTAATGCACATGGACTAACCAGGTAGAGGTGTTTTATTCTGGGAGGCTGGAAAGAGTCAGTGGAGGAAAGGAAGACACAGGTGGTTTCAGGCAGTTGGTAAAGTGTGTCCAGGGTGAATGGCTAGATAGATTGTTAAGCTAAATCAGGTTCCGCACGTGTTTAGGCATCACTTCAGTGTCTGGAACCATAGAGTGGGAACTGAAGAGATGAACAGATTAACTTTCCCTGTGACTGAGGTATGGAGTCTTAAAGACCAGTTATGGAGAGGCCCAGGGCTCAGGTCAGCTATGGAGGATGCTGATCCAGCTCTGGAGAAGCAGGTCATCAGTTGCAGCTTGAAGAAAGGCCTAGGTAGATGGCTAGATGGGTTATGAAGTTGAACCACATGCACACAATATAAACAATATTTATATTGTGCTATGCACTTCACTATTTATTCTGCCATTAATTTCTAGGCACTTTGCTTCTTTCCATTCATTCTGTATATTTATCCTTCTCTTCCTCCCACAGACCTACTATAAACTGCTCCTCACGATCTGTCTATGGTTGCTTCAACAATTCTATATATATGGATTACATAATGTGTACATTACATAATGGTATTTATATCACTGCTGTAAATTTTGAAAGATGGTTCTCTGGTGTTTCTTCCTGTGTGATGTGTAGCTAGAAAGACTGATGTCTGACTGATAATACCTTTGCACTGGAGTGCATTATTTGTATGTCATTCTGTTTGTTGATTATTTTTAATGTATCTCTAAAGTATACTTATCTTTCTCATATCAACTCCCCAATGATTCATCTTGCCTCCCCATCTGTCATTTAATTGACTAGTCCTCCAAATTGGCATACATCATATGGTAGGGGAAACAAAAATTATCCTGAAGTTTTCATTCTGAAAATTTGGTTTATAGGACAATTGAGTTGAATCAGAAATTCATTTACAAATGTATTGCATATAAAATGATATTTTAATAGCGGGACTAAAGTTTGTACAAATTTATAACTGACAATGTTTTCCTTCTTAAAGCATTTTCTCAGTATCTTGGAACTGAGTATATGACAAGCTATATGATAGAGAATAGTAAATTAAGGGGAAAAGTATTATGGGATGCATTTTTCTATATCTTTTTCAAATCTAAGTATTGAAGTTATGACAAGTATAAAGGGCATAAAGAATCCAAAAAAAACCCCTCCCATGGTGGGGGTGGGTATTAAGAACATTTTTAGGTATGGGTAAATCTAAATGCATAGTGACAAAATTGGTTTGAGTAAAGGATTTAGTACACAAATTAACACCTGTAAATTGACATTGTAACTGTCTGTGGGAGGGAGTACAAAAGTATCCTCAACAATGTTTACAAGAACAAATGTTTTCTCTTGAATCTTTTCTTACCTTTTTTCATAAAAATTCCTCTCCCCTCACCTTATTACTCCTTCTATCCCATCTCTTCCCCTTCCCTTACATTTTTTCTTCTCCCCTCCCTTCTCCTCTCCTCTGCCTCGCCCTAACTTCCTCTCTTTTTTTTTCTTTTGTTTCATCTGTGTAGGGATCTCTTGACTAGAAATTCCTTACATTAATACAGATCAATAATTTCTCTGTAACATCTACTCTTAGAGAGATGCCTGGAATATGGAGAATTTAAATATCCTGCCCAAGGTCACATATCCAATATATGTCAGAAGCTACACTTGAACCTAGGTCTTTCTGACTCTGATGTTGACCCTCTATCCCTGATGCACATTGCCTCTTATGGCCATTTTAGTCAGAATTCATAAAGAGTTGCTCTACCCTTCGTAAATCATGGTGACAGAACTGATCTACCATGAGTAGGGCGTGTGTTTTTATGGGCCCTTCCGGCAAGAGTAAAGGGTTGTGTCTCTTCCCACAGACATGAAATTGTGAGCTTCTTGGCAAGATTTAATGGTGCAGATGGTGTCATTTGTGGTTGTAGGATAATTTTACTCTCTGCAAAACTAATTGCTTCATATGGGTTTAAACTCATGACCTTGGTGCCATTAGCAATATTCTAAGCAACAGAAGCAGCCAGTCCAGAATATTTTAAGAGTATAATAATTCAGAGCTACTCTCATCCACATCATGAGGACATTGACTAGGTGATCACATGCTTATGATACATATTCTGACTTGAATTACAGCTATGTGTTTACTTATATTACTAGATTGTAAGCCCCTTGAAGGCAGGGGCTGTGTGCTATTGATCTTTATATCCCTTCCTCCCCACTCTACCCTATTTACTGAATGTTACAAGCATTCACCAAATATTTGCTATATTGCATGGCTTCTATAATTTTAATTACTCTCCAAGTTCTGTCTTTCTTAAAGGAGATTCAAGGTTTAGACCTACATTAAATGCCCACATGTTCATTTATCTACCCAGTTTTGATGTTTTATTCAGTTCCAGTTTCTTTTCCATTCAAACAAAAATTTCTGTTCTATGTCTGTTTCTATATCATTAAAATATAACTTCACAAATTCTGAAATTGTGTCCAAGATACAGGGAAATATTATAGTCTATGAAATTTCATATTATTATTTTTCAAAAGAAATGGACTTTTTCTATTTGCTGGTTAAGTTAGGGAACTTAGTAACCGTAGTATATATTAATAAATTAAAAGAATTTTCCTTTTAATAGAATCTATCATTCTTCCCATTATTATGCATTTAGATATGCTTTCTTTTTTAAATATAGATGCAACCAGAGTCAATATATGCAAATGAAGCAACCTTCAAAATCACTTATAGCAGTAACAGACAGCCACTGATGAAATCACTGTAATCCCAGTCCAATTGCTAATCAAGAAAGACTTCTTAAAAAGCAAAAATATCAGTCTTGCAAAAGAAGAGAAAAATTATTAAGGATTTTTTAAAAAGCAATAACAAAATCAACTTTTCAGATGTTTCTTCACAGTTTCATGGAGATGCTTTGATCCATACCATCTTTATTGAGATGAACTGACAAACGGTACCTTTGTGTTTCTTGGAGCTTCAACTTGAACTTTCTGAAAAGTTCAGAGTAGTGCTAGACATAGCTACTTAGTCCAGAAGCCTCAAATTTAGGGCATCCACTTTGTTAGAAGTTGCTCAGTATTTAGGGAGACAAACGACCAATATTCCCGGGTTTCTGCTATGCAGTTTTGCATTCCGAAAAAGTTAGGGTGAGTGAGATCAGACTGATGTTTTTTGGAAGCTTGATAAAAATGAAGTTATCAAAACATGACAGCAACCACAAAGAGAGCTATTATATACTGATTCTCTAAATTCAGAAGGAATTACTATTGCCTACCATGAGAATTCCGTAGGACACCTGAGGGAACCTTGAAGATTACAGAGAGACAATATTTCCAACCATTCTTTAAAATTTATAATCATAAAGGGTAATTGTATATTGATGAGAAAAGCAATATAAATAAAATAAAACAATAGTCAGATTATTGCAGTAGTTTCTGACATACCATAATCTCTCAATCAACTAATATACTTTTTCATACTAGAATACCAAAGGAAAAAAACAAACAAACAATTTTCTTGTTGTTGCTAGTTGGCCTAGTGGTTACAGAAATGGCCCTTCAGTCAGTAAGACCTGAGTTCAAATCTAGACTCAAATACTCACTCGCTGTATGATCCTAGGTAAATCACTAAACCTCTGCCTGTCTCATTTTTCTTGTCTGTAAAATGAGTATAATAATAAAACCTATCTTTGAGGACTGTGAGTTTCAAATAAGATTCAGTGCAATACCAATTGAACTACCAAAAAAATATTATTTTACAGAGCTGGATAAAATAATAACAAAATTCACCTGGAAGAACAAGAGGTCTAGAATATCTAGGGTATTAATTAAAAGAAATACTAGAGAAGGTGGCCTAGCCATACCAGATGTTAAATTGTACTCTAGAGCAGCAGTCATCAAAACTACCTGGTACTGGCTAAGAAACAGAGTTGGGGATCAGTGGAATAGGATAGGTACACAAGATGGAGAAGTCAACGACTACAGCAATCTCCTCTTCGATAAACCCAAAGAGGCCAGCTTCTGGGCTAAGAGTTCACTATTTCACAAAAACTGCTGAGAAAATTGGAAAATGGTAGGGCAGAAACAGGGCATAGACCAATATCTTACACCATATACCAAAATAAAGTCAAAATGGGTTCATGGTTTAGGAATAAAGGCTGAAACTATAAGCAATTTGGGAGAGCAAGGAATAGTTTACCTATCAGATTTATGGAAAAGAAAAGAATTCATGACCCAACAAGAGATAGAGAGCATTACAAAATGCAAAATGGATAGTTTTGATTA
>CM053627.1:173781773-173799469 GCA_028646595.1 Phalanger gymnotis
TTTTCAGAGGAAGAAATTAAAGATATCTATAGGCATATGAAAAATGCTCGAAATCACTACTGATCAGAGAAATGCAAATCAAAACAACTCTTAGATACCATCTCTCTCCTGTCAGATTGGCTAACATAACAAAACAGGAAAATGATAAATGCCAGAGAGGATGTGGAAAAATTGGAACATTGTTACATTTCTAGTGGAGTTGTGAACAGATCCAGCCATTTTGGAGAGCAATTTGGAACTATGCCCAAAGGGCTATAAAAATGTTCATACCCTTTGACCCAGCAATACCACTTCTAGGGTTGTATCCCAAAGAGATCACACAAGTGGGAAAAGGAACCGTATGTACAAAAATATTTATAGTGGCTCTTTTTGTGGTAGCTAAGAATTGGAAATCAAAGGGATGCCCATAAATTGGGGAATGGCTGAACAAGCTGTGGTACATGAAGGTAATGGAATACTATTGTGCTATAAGAAATGGGGGTGATACGGTCTTCATAACAACCTGGAAGAACCTACACGATATAATGCTGAGTGAGTGGAGGAGAGCCAGGAGAACATTATACACAACCACAGATATATGGATTCTGTGATGACTAACCCTGACAGACTTTGCTCTTCTCAGCAACACAATGTGCAGAGACAGCTCCAAAGGAGTCACGATGGAGTGTGCTATCTACATCCAGAGAAAGAACTATGAAGTATGAATGCAGATTGAGACACACTTTTATGCTTGCCTTTTTCTTCCCCCCTTTTTTTTCTCTCTGTTGTATTTGTTTTGGGGTTGTAGGTTTTTTTTTTTGTTCTGTTTCTTGTTTCTCATGATTCATTCCATTGGTCATAATTCTTCTCCACAACTTGACTAATGTGTAAATTAATTCAATGCGAAGTTATACATGGAAGTTATATAGGATTCCATGCCATCTTTAGGGAGGGGGGAGGAGGGATGGAAGAAAACCTGGAACTCAAAATTGTGTAGAACCATGTGTTGCAAACTAAAAATTAAAAAGAAATAACAGAAAAAGAAGAAAAAAAAAAGGTTTTATATGTAAAGTACGATAAAAATGTTATATAAATGCTAACTGTTAGCTATTGTTACTGGTGTTAGGACCTGCAGTTTTATTTGCATATGGAACTCCCAGGTAGGAACCACCCTCTTCTCATGAAGATTAGCATCTCTTCTACAATTTACATTCTTACCAATTTGCTTTGAAACAGTGAGAAGGTAAGAGACTTGTCCAAGGTCATGCAATCATGAGTAAGTATCAATCGGTGAGAGGTGTGTGTGGATAATTCTAGGTTTTCTTGTATTCATTATACAACATGGCCTCTTTAATACATTGAAGAAACAAAAATTCTATAGAGGCATTATGTGTCAAATATCTAAGTTAAGAATTTAAACACACAAATTTAACAAATATCAAAAGCAAAACATTCTATCATTTTATTGCACCTACTTACTGATTATTTTTTCCTTTCTTATACTTCTGTTCAATGTTTATTTTAACACTTCCAGGTTTCAATTATTTTCAAATCAAATGTCTCAATCTGTGAGGTTCTTTACTCACCTTGAGATATATCTTGATATAATTAAATTGGCGAGAATGATAAAGTCTCCACCAGAACCAGGTGGCAAATAGCTAAAGAATTCTGTAATGCAACAATTCCTAATCATTCTTGACCTGCTCCTTGTCCTCCCTCATGCTAGTTTACCTGGCTCAAATGCAATTGCAGCTGGAAATTAATTTCCCTCTTCCCTTGAAGCCTAGGTACTACAGTTAAATCCCTTGACATAGATAGATATTATGATGTTGTTAAAATGTCCACCATAAAATACACTCCTCTGTAGGTACAATGTGACCTACTTAACTTTGCTGGAGAAATTGGAGTTTTTCAGCATTCTAACTTTTGAGTTCTAGGTCTTGGGCTGAAATAATAATATATCCAAGAGATATAAAGCCTTCTTAAATAGATCTTTACCATTCTGTCATCACACAGAATATTATCTGTTTTGCAGGTAAACAAGGAATTAATGCTATATCCCTGTGTTTTCTATTGCTGTTTACCTTTCCCCCCATCATTTCTACTATAAAAGTGTTCAGTAATGTAGAAGTATTCTCACCAGCTGCCCTTAAAGGGCAGATGAGAAATCTCAGAATTTCCATGGCTACTAAGTCCAACTGAAACTTTGGAAGCCAAGAACAATGCCAGGAGGTTCATGAATATCAGCTTGGGTCTTTCCACAAAATAGATCCTCCAGGGGGAATTCACCATTGAGAGAAGGAGATGAACCTTACTCAGAGA
Source organism: Phalanger gymnotis (assembly GCA_028646595.1). Taxonomy (NCBI): domain Eukaryota; kingdom Metazoa; phylum Chordata; class Mammalia; order Diprotodontia; family Phalangeridae; genus Phalanger; species Phalanger gymnotis. The sequence continues at coordinate 173,784,075 of CM053627.1, forward strand.
TGTTCTGGGTTGGGATAGTCTGATCCTATCACTCTTTAATAAATTCCATTCGCTTCTTTATTGTCTCTAGAGTAAAATATAATCTTCTTTGTTTAGCTTTTAAAACCTTTACCAGGTTGCTTGGCCTTTACTTATCTTTTCAGCCTAACTTTGCTTTACTCTCTCAATTCATTCTTCTTTTCTAGCCAAGATAATCACACTGATTTTTCATATACATGACATGTTATCTCCCTTTTCCATACCTTTGGATTGGCAATGCTTGAAATATACTTACCCCCCTTTATTTCCATTCCCTTCCCCTTAATCAAGACTCATTTTAAGTAGTACCTTACATGCTGCTTTTGTCAAGACCCTCCAAACAATAGATCCCTCTCTTATATTTAATGACCTTATATTTGATTTTTATTTATTCTTGTGTATTTTTATTCTAAGTATCTTTTGCCACTAGCAAGTAAGGCTATGTATTTCTTTTTGTGCCTTCCTTCTTCAGGCACGTAGAAGTCTCTTAAAACCCAGTCCACTAATATGGGACACCTTAGAGAAGAAAAAGACCTACGCTTTGCCCATTTTCAGTCTTGGGTACTAAATTACCAGATTGTGTCTCAGAAGGAATCTGTTCTCAAATGATGTTCTTTTTCTCCCCTAATGGACTAGAAGGGACACGCTCCACATTTAAGCCTCTGATACTCTGATCCACCTGGAAGAGTGGCACAGCTCAGAGGCTCTTCTCTTGTTTCTAGTGAACAAAGAAGAGAAAGTAGAAGTAGAGTCCCCAGGCAAGAGGGAAAGACAAGAAGACTTCTATTCTGTTGGCAGCCCAGAGTTAAGATAGAGGCAGGAGGTAAGATCAAGGTCAAGACTCCAGAAATCATTCTTACAACTTCTGGTCAAACTCAGTCATTTCTTCAGTGATGTCTCTCTTTTAAGGGTAATAAAATCAGTTTTCATTGAAAACTTTGCTGGCAAGAAATAGTTTCATAAAAAGAGATAGTTTAGTGCTCATGAGATAGATGGACCCAGCTTCCTAAGGAACCACACAGGAATGAATCAAAACCATCCTGTGTCTATGATAGAAAGTTGCCTCCTGAATTCTGATAAATGGAGGACTTTCCTGTATTGGCAGAAGTGAAGTAGGGGAGGGTCGAGCTTTTCTGTCTCTATTTCTTTTCATTCAAACAGCCAGAAGAATCAATTTTCAAATATGCTAGTACCAAGGAAGGTAGAGCTGGAGATACTAGGATAGGACATCAGTTATTAACAATGGCACCACCAAGGAAAATAGGAATCTGGGGATACCTTCCACCACCCAGGCATTTGAATTCTCGTTAGTATGCCTACCACATTACCAACTATGAGAGTGGCTCCAAATATTGAGCAAGAGATGCTGAACAATTGTGAATAATGGTTAAGAAGCAATATTGCAGGCAAACTAAGAGGCAATAAAAAGCTACGTGATAAGTAAGAAGCCTGGAGGATAATACCAGTGATGACTACTATATGAGTACTGATATAGAAGACATCATCTAAGGGCAAAAAAAAAAGGCATGGGTGGTCATGTATAAACAATGTGGGGATACACTGAGATATTAAAAGAACCAGAGGAAGGAGTATGGCATCTTAGGGAGAGCCTTGGTAAAGTATTGGTGTAGTATTTACTGAAAAAGATAAGTATCAGAAAAAATAAGAAGGTATGCTGGAGTTCTCACATAGTGAAATTACAATATCTTTTTCAAAAAAAGTGGGGAGCAGTCTAATTTGTGGCCCATATCAAAAATAGGAGACCTCAGATGACTTTCTTAAATTTCTGGATTAGTGTAAATCAGCTGTGTACGACATACAGCCTTCAGGCTGCTTGAGGCCTGCTAAAGAATTTCATACAGCCTACAAAAATGTAGAAGGTGTGAAAGAAAGTAAAGATGTAAGGAATGCTTCATCCATGCCCCACTTAACCCTCATTGCTCTACTCACTAATGTGTCCATCATGTAATTTGAGGGGTGGTTTGCCACTGTGCGTGCTTCCTGTTTGTCACATGACCTGCAGCCAAACCAATCGTCATCAGTCTGTCTCTATTCTGAGATCAGCAACGTGTTTTGCTGTTTTCAGATGTTATTGGTGTTGAACAGGGACAAAAGGCAGCCTTGTGCCAACACAGCTGATGCCAGCTATGCTGTGAGCCTCAACAGTGCAAGAGCTTCTTTCCATCCCTCATTGCATGTCCATCCTCCAAGTTACATAAGTGTCTGGTGCTCTCTCCAAGGTTAGATATTCAGTTCAGTATTTCTCTGTATGTGAGCAGTTGCTGTGGAGATTTTTTTGGTTCTAACATTAAAGATTTTGGAGTAACTTTGTAAAATGAGTAATAAAAAAGAAATGGAAGATCGAATCAGAGCATCGAGTGTTTAATCTGGAGTGGACAAACAGATACTCGTTTACTTACTTGAGAGACAAAATATTGTGCCTCGTTTGCTGAGAAGTAATAGCCATTCTGAACGAATACAATCAAAACATCTTGACTTAAGCAAATTGGACACCAATGAAAAAGAAATTAAAGCATCCAAATTGTTGAAAAATTTCAGTGGGAAACAACAGTTTTCCAAGAAAGTAAACTGAGAAAATGAGGTGACTATTAAGGTTAGTTTTCAGATTTCTAAAGAAATCAATTTCAAATATGATTGTGGAGTAAGATAAACTGATTGCTAACAAGAAGTGTAATATGTCCCATTAACTAAATGTAAACGGTAACAAAATCTGAAAAATGTATTAAAACTTGTACCACTTAGCAAAGTAATTTTTAAAACGTTGATGTGATTTCATGATAAATAAAAATCTTAAGTAGTAAGTGTAATTAATTGATATTAATTGAAATTTCCATTTTTAAATATGGTTTTATTTGCAAAATAGTTTGATCACTAATTATACATTTACTTGGAAAGTGAGCTGCTCAAAACCTGTCTGTGGCCTGAAGAAGTTTAGCCTATTGTAATTTGGGCCCCTATCTACTGCCAAGTTGTGCAGGTTTGGAATAAAACCTCATGCCCCCGTGTGTGTTTGTGTTTGTGTGTGTATGTGCGTGTGCGTGTGTGTGCATGTGTATGCGTGTGCGTGTGTGTGTGTGCGTGTGTGTGTTTTGGAATAAATCCTCATACCCTCGTGTGTATGTGTATGTGTGTGTCTTTATGAGCACTCGTGCGTTCAGTCATTTTTAGTCATGTCTGGCTCTTTATGAGTCAGACTCCCTTTTGGAGTTTTTGTGGCAAAGATACTGGAGTGGTTCGGTTGAGGTTTAGAGGTCTAGGGATGCCTGAGACCCCAAAATACCTACACCCCATAGTCCTGCTCAAAAGAATTTGACTTAAGCCTTCTCAGCCAAAGAACAAAGTTTATTAAAGATTTGCTGTATTGGGCAGTCTTAAGAAATCTCACCATTTGTGTTGCTCATTTTCATAAGCAGGCCAGATTCAATCCACAGAAGTAGATTGAATCTGAACACCTTCATGGAGGCAAGATGGAGCTTATATACAAAAGACTATGGGAGGGATCTAGGGGTGATTCTGGGGTGATGGGAGGAGGGGTTTAGGAGGTATTGAGGAGGAATCTAAGGATGGGACTGGGGTGACTGGGATGAGGTCAGACTCCAGGAATGGTATTAAGGGTGGGAAGTGGCTGGAGGCAATTTAGAGGTAAGAGACTATATAGGGCTAGGCTAGTTTAAGGGTAACAGATTTGGTCATAGATATTTTGATAGGATTAAGAGTGGGAATTATCTCCACAATACAGGGCTAGGCTAGGTAGAGATTTGGGCCTAGCAATAATGAAAAGGTTTTGGCCTCAGGAGAAGGCCAGATCAAGTGGGAAGATTCAAGGAGAGTTCAAGGAGGCTCCCAGAGTCTAAATCCCATCCTTTTTCCATTTCCTTCTCCAATATGTTTTACAAATGAGGAAATAGAGGCAAACAGAGTAAATGACTTGTCAGGGTCATGTAAGTGCCTGAGGCCAGATTTAAATTCAGGAAGAGGAGTCTTCCTGACTCCAGTGCAGGTACTCTATCCACAGTACAATCCAGCTGCCCAGTACCCTCTAACAGACTAGCCAGTTTAGATCCAAGTGTTTCATTATCTAAAAAACTGGGAGAAGCTGACAGCCCCTCCTCTCTCTCTCTCTCTCTCTCTCTCTCTCTCTCTCTCTCTCTCTCTCTCTCTCTTTCTCTCTCTCTCACACACACACACACATACACACACACACACACACACACACTTTTCTTGTAAGTGCAGCAGATTTTCAGACTTCCATTTCTTCCTCCAGAACAAAAAATCTACTTGTATATAGTGATCAGAGCTACTACACCAATGATGCTACCAAATTTAGAATACTGCAGTTTTGAAATAAATATGTCAGTGTAGTGCAAAGAACACTGGCTCTGGCATCTGAGTTCGGATGCTATGTCAAATGATTACTACCTGTGTGACTTGTGTGACCTTGGATAAATCACTACTTGCTGTGTAATTTACTGTGCTGATTTATATAATTATGAGAGTTTTGTTATGTAGTCTGCAATATCCTTTCTATCTCTAAATCAGTGATCCTATAGGAAAAAAAAAAACAAGCAAACAAACAAAAATCAAACCAGATACATGTGTCATAATGTATACCTGCTACCTAATGATTTGCACATCAGTGCCTCAGAAATTTGAATAAATTAGATTATCTGGTAAAGATGATATTCTGAAAGTCACCATCAGCTGGTATAAAAATTCCAGGGGACTTGGACATGATCTCCAAAGATGATGCCAAAGTTTTCTCTGTAAGAAATCTATAGATAACTCAATTTACATAATCTCTTTCTATTGAAACTGAACCAATGCATTCCAAGTACTAATAATAGCATCAGCACCCATTTACATAACTTTTTAAGGTATGCAAAATGCTTTAAAAATATCCTATCACTTGATCTTCACAACCATGTGACTTAGGTGCTATTATTATACACATTTTATAGCTTAAGAAACTGAGGTTGAGAGAAGTCAAATTACTTGTCCAGGTTCTCACAATTAGTAAACGTCTGATGCAGAATTCAAACTCAAGTGTTTCTGACTTCAAATATAACACTGAATCCACCTCTCTACAGGTCTGCAAAGACAATGACTGAGAATACCTCACACAGAAACACTCAATAATTCTGATTTTAATTATAAATTTGGAGGATCAGGTTCAGTTTACTTGAAGTAACTTGGAATGAAGCATGGAACAAGACTTTAATTGACATTCTTAGAATCTTTTATCAGTCTAAATCTAACATAGATTTGAAGTTAGTTTGAACTTAAATTCTTTTCCAGGTTAGCCTCTAAAAGAATTAATAATAATTAAGAAAAAAATAGCTAGCATTGATATAAAGCTTTAAGTTTTACAAAACACTTTCCAAGCACTGTCTTATTATATCCTCACAGGAACTCTGGAATGTATGCACAATTATTATCTCTATTTTACAAATGTAGAAGCTGTCGCAGACAGACTGACTTGTCTAGTGTCATGCATAAAGTATCTGATGCCAGATGATCAATTAAAATCTCAGAATCCTTCTCTCTGAGTCACATTAAGTTTCCTTTACTTGGTCTAAATAACTGTTTTTCTGCATCTATGCAAGCATTTCTTAAATATTATTAGCCTCTGTGAATGTATTTCAAGCTCAATGAAAATATGTCTTTAAGTTGTTGATGGGAAATTTTTGAGTTTTATTCAACATTTTTTGATACACAAAAACAATATGGAATAGACTCAAGCATGCAGCATTCTGTATATTTCAAAACAGATTGATCAGAACCTTTATCTTGACACTAATTTTCTTATAGAAACTCATCTAATAATATATTTTTCTATGAAGATTTCTCAATCATTCTATCCAATTGTCCATTGAATACACACATTAATACACACACACATACACACACACACACATGCACACAAACAGTTACAGGTATTTTGTCCAAACTATGGAACCTGGCCCAGTGACTTCCTTAATTCCAAATCTATATCATATAGATTTAGTAGAATGGACCACAGATGCCATCTAGCCCAAATCCTTCATTTTACAGATAAGGAAGACAGCCCAGAGAGGTTAAATGAATTGCCTAAAGTCACACAGATGTCATCACATCATACTTTGCAATTACATTTTCCAACCCTGACTCAATTTTATTCTCAATTGAGGGCTTTGCTCTTTTGGTTTTTCTTTAAGGTTTTAAACAGAAGCAGAGCACAATAGGAAGAATACCAGACAAGGAGTCAGAATACCTGGATTTTATTTCTATCTCTGCTGACTTCTACCTTTGTGACCTTGGGAAAATCACTTCTTGTGTCTAAGTTTGTCCTGTGTTAAATAAAAGGGATGAACTAGATAGCCTCTAAGATCCTTTTCAGGTGCATAAAGAGTTTTGCCAGCCCTTAAATCCACCACTCAGATACATACACACACAGACATACACATACACATACACACACATACACACAAGCATGTTTTTTCCAACTCAGTAACTGGTTCAGTCACTGGAAGGTAACCTATACTTATTTCAGTAAATGGTTGGGAATCAACTGTGGGCTACTTGGTCTTTAAAGGAAGAATCTATTTAGACATATTTTTATCCAGTTAACTGATTTAAAAACAAAGAATTTTGAGATTCTTTGATGCATACAGACTGAAGGAAGGCATGATTATTATGGTTGGATGATTCATTTGGATTAGAATGCAATATCTGTTTCAACAGTCCATTAGGGTGTTTTTAGTATATGTTCTAAAATTTTTCACCCCATCTTTTAAAAAGAAATGATTTATTTTTTGAGCATCCCTATATAAGCTTCCTTCTCAAGAAATTATAGAATTAGGTCTTTCAAAATAAGCAAAAAACTTTGATTTTAATATACCTTAGAGGATATCCAACCTCTTAGGCCACTTATGCTATTTATAGTATTGTAGCCTCTCCTTCAATATCACTCCCTTAGCACTCACTATTTCTGCCAGATGCTGATTCCATTTTGGAAGAGCTCTGAATTTTAGAAAGTTCTTCCTTCCATTGACCCCAAATCTGCCACAAGTAGCAAACAGGATTTAGGAAGTTATTCCGCTACAGACAACTGTTATTCTCTGTTCCATGTCATTGAGAAAGTGGTTAAAAATAACTCTTTTCAGGGTTCATTGATCTATCACCTGCCTTTGATTCAATAGACAAAGAACTGTCTATAGGCCAGACTACACAGCCTGGAAATAGATCTCAGGCTATTAACGCTTCTTTGGAGACTGCATCAAAATTCTGCTGCTAAAATTAGAACTGTCAGGTACAGTCTCATGTCAGATACAATCCTAATCTTAAATGTCATCCAACCATGCCAGATCTAGGCTTTTTCTATTCATTTTAATTGTTATATGGACAAATTGCGAGATCCGTTAGGCAAATTGGGTGCCTATCTTTCTGCCCAAAACAAACAAAGATATTAGCTATGTTCTTTAAGCTGGGGACATAGTCTTACTGTATCTGACTGGGGGAAATCTTAAAAGTCGGGAATTTACAAGTATCAGTTATAGCAGGGATACCTGTTATCTTTATTTGGGATGTCCATTGAGAGTCAATTATATCAGTTCCTGCAGGTATTTGCAGAATCTGTGAATCACTTCCCAAGCTCCTCAAATGCAACCTTGCTCACAAAGGTGTTGTTGTTGAGTTGTTTCAGTATCATCCAAATCTTTGTGACCCCATTTGTAGTTTTCCTGGCAAAGAAGTTGTAGTGGTTTGCCATTTCCTTCTTCACAAGGCTTTTATTCTTCCCATTTTGAACACTGGTTTTCTATGACTTAGCCATATCACAAGTGAAGTAATGGCAGAGTACTATAACTTCATGTAATAGTAAAAATGATTATTCATGACTTTTTGTTATATCTTACCTGAAGGAATCATAGGATCACAGATTTCTTGCTAAAAAGGACCTTAGAAGTCATGGTGTCTAGAAGTCTTGTTTTATAGATGGGTAAATAGGCCCAGAAAGTGACTTGCCCAGAGTCAGTTAGTAAGTGATTAGGCAGGATTTGAACCCATGTTTTTTTTTTTTTTCAATCTACAATACTATACTGCCTCAAGAACCCTAGCATGGACCTTTCTGTGGTTCAGGAACACACATATGCACACATAGTCTTAAGTGAGGCATGATTTTATGTTATGCCCTCAGCCTTTATAGGTTATTAAAAATCCATCACTTTAAATAGAATTTCTTCATCTCTTAAAAACTGTAATTGAAAAGATTCTTTCAACAAATGCTTAAAGAATATGTCTTTTTTTGATACAAAGAAAAAAATAAAGTCCTGCTCACTATAACTACTTCTAGACCCTTTTCCACATTCACTCAGTGAATTCTTCCTTTTTGAGAGTCCCTTAATCCAGATCATCACCCTTTCACCCTACACAAGTCATGGATGCTCTTGCCTACCATGTCTAAAATCAATATTCTTTTCTCAATGACTTCAGCAGTTGACTGATAGGCTTTCTCTCAGATAAAACATCTGCTTCCTAATCCTCTACCTACATTCAAGGTAAGGTAGTTTCTTTTAAAAAGTTAATGAATCCATGTGTTGAATTCATCACTAAGACTTAATTGATTTTCAGGCAGTCGATATAAATTAAGCACCTACTATGTGCCAAGTGGAGTTAGGACCCATCTTCTCATATTTAACCTTCATTCTCTCTTTTTTATATTGTCTGCTGAAAGGCCAACAGACTTTGCTCACTATTCCCTTTTTTAAAAAACAATAATAAAAAACCCACAGAGAAATAAATAGCAGCACAACCAAAGCCTTTTATTATACCTTGACACCCTCTCAAACTATTGTTCTATCTTCTACTTTTCACAGATAAAATTCTAGAAAAAAGTCTTCCACTTCTTTAGTGGAAGCCACTTTTGGTTTGGCATCTTATTATACCATTTGACTGAAAATGTCTTCGTAACTATTAACTGGCCTCTTAATTGCTAAATCCGGTGGCTTTTTCTCAGACCTTATCATTCTTGACTTTTTGACTTTCGAGACTGTTGACAATCCATTCTTCCTGGGTAGCATCTCCTCCTTGGGTTTACATGAAGTTTTTAATTTCCTGTCTCCCACTACAACTGACTGAATTATCCTCCTCGATCTCTATTGCTACATCATTTTTTTCCTTGTGTTCTTATAAGTGCAGCTGTACACAAGAGTTCTCTCCTGGTCCCCTTTTTCTTCTTTCCTTGCTGACTTCTTAAACTCCTATAAGCTGATAAATTCAGTTAACACTTCCTTGCAGGTGACTCATGAATTCATATGTTGAACTCTCATTTCTCTTCTGAGTTACAGCCAGCATTTAATGCTTGTTGGTCATCCTTCCGTGAATGTTCCATAGAGATCTCAAATTAAACATATTGGAAATGGAACTTACTGTTTGTCTCTCTAATCTTGTTGCCCCTCCTATCTTCTGTAGTCATGTTCCACCCTTTTTCTAGTCTTCCAGGTTTGCAACTTTAGCATTGTTCTCTCTTTAGCATGTATGTACTCTCCCATAAACCCTATATCTAGTAAGTCACCAGGTTTCTTTAATTCTACCTTCACAACATCCACCCTCTTTTCCCATTTATCAAAAGTCATCACATAAGTTCAAATCTTCACCACCTCTCACATGTAGTGTTGTACTTGCCTCCTAATTGGTCTTTCTTCTACAATTTTTTCCTTTCTAATCCATTCTCTAAATCAACTATGTAATTGTCAGAACCATATTCCCAAGGCACAGTCATGTCACTCCCATAATTAAGGAACAACAGAATTTCCCTTTTGTCTCCAAGATAAAAGTATAAAATCTTCTGTTTACCAACTAAAATTCCTGATAACAGGGGTATTTACAAGGCTTACTTCACATTCTTTAATCTATATTCCAGCCTAACTGGCCTTTTCCTGTACTTTGTTTGCAATAGGGCATCTTTTTCCTTTGTTTCTTTTTACATGCTCCCCATCCTTCATGTTTGGAATGTTCTCTCTCTTCATTAAAACATCTTAGAATGCCTGCAAGGTTCAGCTAATGTGATACATCCTTCATGAGGCCTTTTTGATCCTCCCAGTTATGTTTCAACATCCCAACAAATTTGCTTTTATTAAATGTGTTTTTACTCCCTTTTCCTTGACATTTTGATTATTCTCCCCTCCCATAGTAGAATGCAATCTCCATGAAGGCAAAGACATTTGGTTTACTTTTTGATTTTGCATCCACGGTGCGATTATGCTTTTTTAAAAATAAACCTCTGATTTCATTGTTGTAGGGATTTCTGAGTGAGAAATTTAATCTACATTAAAGAGTGCCACCTTTAGGGGAATTTAGTCTTACAGAATTACAGAAAACCTGGAAGAGTTGCCCAGGGTAAAAAAGTCAGTATATGTCAGAGGTATATCTTGAACCCTGGTCTTCTTGCCTTCAAGGCAATCTCTCCGTCCATTATATCAGGTTTTTTTATACATAGAAGATAATCAATGTGAAATGTGTTAAATTTAAAGGAACAATTACCAGAGATGGGGGTTAGATTTGGAAGTACCTTCCTGAGAAAAAGTATGGCAAAGTTAAACCCCAGGAATACTCAGGAAGCAACACGTTGTCCTGTTTGAATATGTCATAGGTTATATGAACAATAGTAGTAAGAGATAATTTAGGTTAGGGTAAAATCACAGAGAAAAGTAGATGCTATGAAAATAGTTTAAACATTATTAAGTAAGTAATGAATAGTTATCAAATGTTTGGGTGAAAGTTAGTGACATGTCAACAGTGGCTTTACAAAGATTAATTGGTCATGATGATGTCGAACTCTGGACTACACAATGACCTCCATAATAAAATCCTATGTGATTTTAGTTCCAGGAAGAAAGTTTGTCTCTGTAGACTAATTTGTAAGATTTATTTTGACAGGACATAAAAACTATGTAGCCCAATATGTTTTTCTTTTTGTTTTAATTGCCAGAAAACTTAGTGCCAAAGTCCGTGTCCAATTATAGCAATCTGCAGCTCATCTGACGTACTTGGTAACATCTTTTCCTTCTGCTCCTGTTGGAGGGTCTTTAGTCTGTTTTTGTCCCTAATTGTCCTACTTTGCATTATGTTCAAACTCATAAGTTGCCTCACATCCTTTCAAAAGAGGTGTGGCAAAAGTTTTAAAGGAATAAACTACAATTATCTCAGTAACTAATATTCTCAGGAGAAATAGGTTTTTGGTATTCAAGAAATGATAGGAGAAGCTACACTTCAATGCAGAAGAATGCATTTTGAAGACTCATACCAAACCTCTTACAAAGCATACTTTAAAGGTTCTGTTTTCTCTAACTATGCATGTTTACAAATGTTATTGAAAATCCTAAGGAATTTACCAATACCAACACATTTTTCATAGCTGTCTCATTAAAAAAAAAACATTTTAAACACATAGATTTTGAACCTAAAATGCATGGGAACAGAGATACCTTTTTGAATAATAATGAAGTCCACAAGCCTTTGAGATTCCCCACTACATATTAATGTAAATCTCTCTTTTATACATGTCAATATGCATGCGTTTACATAAATATATATAATTATGTATAGCTATATATGTATATATGTATGTATGTCCTTTTTATTGTGAGATAGCACTGCTAAAAATGGTTAAAGGCCAGTCAGCCTCCTTATGCTTCGTAGCTTAGAAGAAGAAAGACATAGAATTTTTAGACAATTCTCTGATTTCTGATAAAGTGAATTAGCCCAAAGGAAACCACTCAATTCTTTGTTGGTCCCATTATACAAGATAGCATTAGAAATACTGTACTGATGAATATGTGCCTTCTGGAAATGTTACTCTGTAACATGGTACCATGGGAATTTTTGCTCATCTTACTAGGTAGCCTTTCCTGGATTGTGAATATGGTTGCTTAGCGGGATAGCCTGACATTACAGTTTCTATTCCTAAAGTAGATTATGACTTAGTTAAAAATATTCTAACATATCTTTTTTTGCTCCACTTCAGCTTCACTGACTCGCTATCCTAGTCTTCTAGAATTTCACATGCATGTCACATTATTAAAAGCTGTGTTTCAGACTGTATTCATAGCACTTTTTGTGATTTGCAATCCTGACCACTACTCACTAGCTCATGACACATCTGATGATTTCATATTCTTCTCCCATCTTTCACATACTGAGACAAAAGAGTTAAATTAGAGAAAACATTGCTTTTCTTTTGAGGCAATTTCTCATAATTCTGTCTTGCCATTAAAAATATATTTGTTGCTGTTCAGTCATTTCAGTAGTGTCTGACTCTCAATGATAATTTGGGGTTTTCTTGGTAAAAATATTGGAGTTGTTATTTCCTTCTTCAGCTCATTTTAGAGACGAGAAAACTGTTGCTAACCAGATTACATGACTTGCCTAAGGTTACATACCTAGTAAGTGTCTGAGGCCGGATTTGAACTCAAGTCTTCCTGATTCCAGGCCTGGTACTCTGTCTACTGTGCCACCCAACTGCCCCATAAAAATGTATGACAACAAATTTGGAGCCACATACACCTAAATACATTATGTTTCTGAATTACTGTGACTCAAAGAGCCACCTTAAGACAGTAGAGGGATTGTTTTGTTTGTAGCCAATGAGCCTGCTTTCAAGTATCAGTCTTTCCACTTTGTAGGTGCTCATTCCTTAACTGCTTGGACTTCATTTTCCTTATCTCCAAAGTCCTATCTACCTTTAACAAATATTTACATCTAGCATAGCACCTTGCATGCTGTATTTCATATATATATATAATCTGTTGAATCAAATTTAATTCAAGGGAATTGTTAACTGGAGGAAAATTTCTGGTCATGAGCCTCATTGAAATTATCTGGCTCATCCTCAGACAGTAGATGTGGGTGGTCATAGTAAGCATTTGCAGTTTGCAAGGACCTACCTTTGAGAAGTCAGAATCACTTTCACATTTTTAGGAGGAAGAATGGGGTCCTTTACTTTGGGAGGTTGTAGATGCTTTTAGAAAAAACAAGGCTATGTGCCTGAAATATTTTGGAGATATTTTGAGTGTCAGTCAATTAGCATGAAGATAAAGCATGTGCTGAGTCCTAAGAACAATATGTTCAGATAAGAAGGATAGCAAATCATGTTCATTATAAAAATGTCAAGGGATGATATGGAAATTAGTCAAGCAACTCTAAAAAGTCTCTTTTCTGAGAATCATAGAAATGGCTGATCACTACTACAACTTTGTTTATCCTGAGTTGGTTTGAGAATTAATTTTGTTTGTCACAATACTTTTTCTACTAGGTTCACTAAGGATATATTCATTTATCGATTCCATTTCCTCCTCTAAAATCATTGCATGGCTTGATTAGATTGCAAAGTGTCGTGCTTCTATTCTGTTCTGTATTCTCTTGTTATTGTGGTTGTTCTGACTGGAAAACAGTCCATGATTTCTTGAACAACTCATAGAATTTCTGTTGAAAGTGATATTAAAATTATCTGGCTTAACATCTTCTTTTGGGGTATAGATCTGTGATTTTACCAGTGTAAAGGACTCCCAATATGGAGATGCCCTCTATTGATCAATTTTAATAATTTATAGTCTTAGTATCATGGAACATTGAAGAATATGTGATTTGCCAATTGTCACAGAGACTCCATGGCTGACCTTTTATCCACAATGCCAGTCGGCCTTTTTTCATACATGCATACATACATAGATGAATAATTAGGAGTACTGTCCTCCAGTGACACTTTTGGATATATATTATGTATCAAATCCAATGAATGACTGACTCGCTTCTGATACCAACAATAATTAATGATACAGTTGAGAGAAGCCAGAAATATATAACATAATGTTTAAGCCCTGGATAGGAAATTTTGGTCTTCATGTTATGATGATATTTTTCTCTCCTCCAGTCATGAGTTTGGAAAGGAAAGGGTATGGGGGGGTAGTGTTATAGATAGCTTCAAAGGAGATTTTTTTCCTGGTAAAGGATAGAGTGTAACTTCTGAAAAATATGCAAATCACATTTCGCTAGTAATTTTCTGAACTAATCAAGTGATTTCTAATTAAATTCAAGCAGGTGGGAGAAAAAATGACCAAATAAGGTGGCAAACTAAATAATGAAAATGAAAGAACCAAGAGGAATGATACTATTTGAGTGAATAATGTTATTATAGAACAGAATAATTTTGAAACTAATTAAATAATAGGTTATTATTGTTGTTGTTACTGTTATCATTTGACCCTGAAGAACAATGGAGGAGCTGGCCAATAATGCTTAGGAGAAAATGGGAAAAATAAATTGGGAACAACACATATATTCTCAGATGTCTATAAATGATAAAAGAGTATCGGTGTCTATGGTCAAATATTACGTGATTTGGTTAACAATTCTGGTGATGAACATTTTTGGATATAGTGTGTTATTATACTCCAATGGAAGCCTTTCCACTCTAGTAGAATCTACCAGAGCTCATGTTCCAGGAGCAGAGCCTTTGAAAATACATCTGAGTAATAAAACAAAATGAATTTGCAATTTTAATGTAAGGTGGTAAAAACCATTTCACAGATATTCTAGGTAGTTAATTGGAAAAGTCAATATTTTGCTAACTCAGAATTATTCAGTTGAAGACAAAATAGGGGGGAAAGTCTAAAAACATTGATGTGGAGGCTGAGAGAAATAATTTGTTAACAGAAATTTTTAAAAATGCAAGTGGGAGATAGAAATACTGGCAGGTAACCAAGCTTAAATATAAAATATAGGCATGATCCTTTAAATACAAGGTCAGAAATATTGGAGTTCAGTATGAGCTGAGTCTGACAAAGAATGTTTAGGAAAAAAAAACACACACACTTCCCCCCCGCCCACCCCAGCCAACCTTAGGGAAAAATCAAACAACATGTAGGCCTGCAGCTTGGAATGCATGTGATAATACTAAATGATTAGCAAAACTATTCAGCTCTTGGTCGGCTCTTTTTCTGTTTTGCTTTTTTTCCACTGAGGAAAGTGATCTTTGAACCAAGAATAATAGGACAAAAATGATTAACAGATAATTGAAACCCATGATATGGAAGGAAATGGAAAAGACTACCTAGTCACAGAGCCAAGATGGCGACTGGAAAGCAGTAACTGGCGTGAGCTCCCCACCAAGTCCCTCAAAAAACCTATAAAAAATGGCTCTGAACCAATTCTAGAACTGCAGAACCCACAAAGTGGCAGAGGGAAGCAGGGCTCCAGCCCAGGACAGCCTGGATGGTCTCGGGGTAAGGTCTGTCCCGCACGGAACTCCCAGCTCCCAGCTGAGGGGAGCGGAGCTGAGCCAAGCAGAGCCCAGCGCGCGGCGCGGCGCGGCGTGGCAGACC
>CM053627.1:173799969-173841053 GCA_028646595.1 Phalanger gymnotis
ATTGTTAGTAATCTCTGAAAAAAACTGTGGAGAAGAGAGAGGTACCAAAGGATTTGAGGCATTCCAATATTGTGCTCATTTTTAAAAAAAGAGAGAAAAAGGGTTTTCTTTTAAAGCTGTAGAATAATGAGTTTTACATAATTTCAAGGCAACATTTTTGAAGGTATCGATAGAGGTAGCTTGTGAATATTTAGAAGTGTAGGTTAGGCTTGCCTAAGATAATTTCCTTTTTGAGTAAGGACAGTAGGAGAGGGAGAGGGAGAGAGCGGAAGAGACAAAAGGAGAGGGAGAGAGAGAAGAGAGAGAGAACACTTGGATTTTAGGAAGGTATTTGGCAAAATTAATTTATTTTAGTCCATCATTTTAGCCCTTTGGAATTTATTCCTCACAACTTTAAGATATCTGCACATTTGACAAGTATGCCAAGCATATTTTAATCTAATTCATCCCAAAAATGGCAGCAATAGACCTAGGCTAGATCCCTGGAGTAGTTCATTAGAGACCCCTTTTCCAGGTCAACAATGCTTCATTATTCTGTGAATACAATATTCAACCTGATTTTAGTACAATCAACTGTACTGTTCTCTTATTTATTCCAGGTTAACAATGCTTCATTATTCTGTGAATACAATATTCAGCCTGATTTTAATACAGTCAACTCTTCTGTACTCTTATTTATTCCACATCTCTCTACCTCATTCTTGAGATTACCAGCTGAGATTCTGGATCTGTTCCCACTAGAAGGCACAGTGGGATAGAGCACTGGGCCTGGATTCAGGACGAAGTGAGTCCAAATCCAGATTCAGACACTTACTAGTCATGTAATCTTGGACAAGTCATTTAACATCTTCTTGCCTCCTCTGCCAAATGGGAATATTAAGATCACTCACACCCCAGAGTTTTTGTTAGGATAAAATGAAATAACAATCATAAAGTACTTTACAAAACTTAAAACGCTACATAATCGGTAGCTATTGATGATGATGAGAATGAGGATAATGATGAATGCTATTCCCTTGAAAATGTTCTTCATGGTCCTTTCTGGCCTTTTACTTTGTAGTTTGTGTGAGAACTGCCACGTCTTCCTATTCTTGTTCAGAATAATCTATTTTTTAAAAGATTTTTTTTTACTTCCAATAGGTTATTTTATTTTGCCCTTCAAGTAGGAAACATTTTTCTTTTTTAAAATTTCTCTCCCTTTTTCTTTCTTCTTTTTTATCCTTGACACACATATATCTTGACCTTCCAAAGAAGAATCTTTGGACATAATCTCTTGGTTTTCGTTGGGTTTATCAGTTATAAAACAAACAAGCAAAAGATGCTACCACCAAATATCCCATCGTTTTTCCTTTTCACTCCCTTCTCATTCTCTCATATTGTTATAGTTCCATTTTTTTAAAATTGCATAGCTGCATGATAAATAGCTTCAATTTTACTTTATCCATTAGAGGCTGATTTTTTTTTCTTTACTTTGGACTGTATACATCTAGATGTGGAAGGTAGCTCAAAGGTTATCTATTCCTACTACTTCCATTTTATGGATGACAAAACAGAGTACTGGGAGAGGTTAAGTGACTTGCTGAAAGCCAAATAGATAGTGAACATAATATTTCTATGGCTCATCCACAGCACTCATTATATTTTCTGTTTTAAAATCAAGCATAATTTCTTGGGTGATATTATCTTGAATTCCTTGATGAGCAAGAAAATCATTTTATGGGAAGGAAATACAAATCAGAAAATAGTTTCAAATGATATGGAGGCAACATCAATCCATTCTTTCTTCAAATTAGTAGAATGGAAAGAATTTTCTGGCTGTCACAAAAGGAGAGTATAAAATTAAATGGAAGAGGTGGAAGGTTTATTTTCTCATAAAATAATTCAACTTTCGAATGAATGATAAACTTTTAAATACAAGGAAGGAATATTTTATAGTAGAGTTAAAGGTAAATTTTCCTTTCCAAGACCAATTTATTGCTGGCCGTCAATTTGTTCTAGAGGGAAAAAAAAGATGTTACATTTTGAATCAATAAAGTCAGATTGTTGCTTAAGGATCTTAGGCAAACTGCCTCATTTTTATTATGGAGATGAGTTTATCAACCTGAGTTAATAAATTAATGTTTATGCATTCATCTATATTCGTAAATCAATTTTATTTTACTAGAATTAAATAAGACATTTTCCCATGATGATCATAATTGTGATGAAAATTAAAAATAAAATTAAAAAGCTTCAAGGTAGCTTGATTGGCAATGGCAATGAGAAAATAAAGGCAATATGTGTAAAATATATTGTTGAAAATCATGTTAGATAGTAATAACTTTAGACCCAAATATTTATGATCTTATTAATTCAAGATACTGAAAATGCAGTAGAAAATCTTTTGCACCTAAAATGAATACATCACCTTCAAAAGATTATTTTAAAATTTATGACAATATTTATCTATTTTATGAGCTAAAGTATAAACAAACTTAATTGTGTTTCTTTCACTTTTTCCACACTGTAATTAATGTCATAATTAATAGCTCAAGATTCTGGACTAACATGAGCTATGGGCTCCATCCCAAGACATGGAAGACAAAGTATATCATGCCCTATTCTATCCAGCTGTATTGTATCTTCAGGTAGTTGAATTGAAAAAGTATATGGTAATACTTGTACTTTCCCATTGTCACTGTATTTTTCAAACAATATTTCAGTTTTCATAGTCACTATATTTAATTAACTCTATGGATATAACATGCTTCCTTTGGACACTTTATGGAAAATGACCTGTTACCTTCTGCAAGAACCTATATCTATCTTAACAAGATGATATTTTAGACATGAATGGTGGTATCATAAGCCAATTAGGGGACCATGGAACATTTTACTGATCAAAATTATGGATAAAGGAAGAATTTATGACCAAACAAGGGAAAGAGAGCTTTATGGGTCATAAAATAGATAATTTGGATTACATCAGATTAAAAGGATTTTGCACAAATAAAACCAGGAAAGTGAGGAAAATTTTACAGCAAGTTTCTCTGATAAAGGCCCCATTTCTCAAGTGTATACAGAGTCATATTTATAAGAATGTGAATCATTGGCCAATTGAAAACTGATCAAAGGATATGAACAGGCAGGTTTCAGAAGAAGAAGTCATGTGAAAAAATGCTCTAAATCACAACTGATTAGAGAAATGCAAACTAAAACAACTCAGGTACCATTTCACACCTCTCAGCTCGACTAACATGAAAGAAGGAAAATGACAAATGGAGGGAATGTGGGAGAAAAATGGGACAGTAATGTGCTGTTGGTGGAGTTGTGAATTGATTGATCTATTCCAACAATGTCCAAAGTGCTATGAAATTGTTTACACTTTGATCCAGCAATACTGCTACTAAGTCTATACCCAAAAGATATCAAAGAAAAAGGTAAAGGTCATATATGTACAGAAATATTGATAGCAGCTCTTTTTGTGGTGGCAAAGAATTGGATATTAAGGTGATGCCTCTCGATTGGGGAATGGCTGAACAAGTGGTATATGATTGTGATGGAATACTATTGTGCCCTAGTAAACAATGAGCAGGATGCTTTTAGAAAAACCTGGGAAGACTTACATGAACTGATGTAAAGTGAAACGAGCAGAACTAGAAGATTGTAGGCAGCAATAGCAATATTATAATGTTGATCAACTGTGAATGACAGCTATTTTCAGTGATACAATGCTCCAAGACAATTCCAAAGGAACTTATTATGAAAAATGCTATCTACCTTCACAGAAAGAATTGATGGAATCTGAATTCACTTTGCTTTAAATAGATAATACTACAGGATTTATGCTTCTCTCACTTCAAATTTAAATGCATACATCTCTTTCTTGTGGATGCTTTTGGTCATCTGTAGGAATGGTGTGCAGACCCTCCTTAGACTATCAAAGATAGATGGGCTATAAGAATTGCCCGGGGAGAAACTTTTACATTAAAATGAGAGAATCAATGAATCTTACATTTAGAAGAGACCTAAGATGTCATTATTCCATATTTTATCTGAAGAAAAATCTCTAAAATATCTCTAAAAAGTAGCCACACAGCTTTTGCTTGGATAATATGAATTTTTGTGGTAACTCATTCTTTTTTTGGATAGCTCTACTTGTCAGAAGTTGTTTAAATCTGTCTTCGAAAAATCAACCTATTGCTCCAAGATCTTTCCTCTGAGACCAAAGATCACAAGTCTAATCCACTTTCCACCTAACAACCTTTCAAATATCTCATGGTAAGTGTTACATTTCCATAAGTCTTCTATTTTCAAGGAAAAACAAAAAAAGGCAACAGAACCTCTAGTTCTTTTAACTAATGTTCATATGTCACATGCTTCAGTCTTCTAATTATGCTACTTAATCTCCAGATACCCAGAATCAAACAGATACTCTGAAGTTTATCATTTCTTTTCCTGAGCTGCAGCAAACAGAATCAAACACAATACGATCTGACCATTGCAGAGTGCCATGCATCTATCACATCCTTAACTCTAGACAAGTGATGCAAACTCAAATAGAAATGAACAGTGTATATGGATCCCTGCAGGTCACATATTAACTTGAAAAGCCACACATTATGTTTTCTAAGTTCTATTGATTTTTTATTTATTCAAAAATATCTCCTAATTACATTTAAATCTAGTTGGTAGCCATAAGGAAGGCCTGCAGACTGAATTTCTGACACTTTTCTTTAGACACTTAGCTTCAATTAATGAAGCCTAAAATTACTGCACCAATTAAATCCCAGGGTTTTTTTAAGTGTTATTTTTTACTGTATCATTATTTAACTCATACTGAGACTGCAGAACATTAAAATTCCCAGAAATTTTTTTATATGAATGGTTGTCCTGTCCTTACTGCTTCACTCTGCATTTGTAAAGTTAATTTTTGGAACCTATATGTGCATACATTTATCATCATAAAGTTTCAGTTTAATAGACTCAGCCAATCAATCTAGTCTATTACAATCTTTTGGTAGGTAGCATGTATCATCGAGTGTAGAAACTCATCCTCCAAGCTTTGTAGCATCTACAAATTTGAGAAGCACTCAGTGGTTCCATTAATTAAAATTATTGGTAGACATATTGAATATCACAAGACAAGCGTAGATCTCTGGGGCATTTTGGTAGAAATCTCTCCCCAAATTACTTAATGGTATAATCACTTAGCCCACCAATTTCCTTCTTGTCAACAAGTATATTCTGAGGGATTTTGTGAGATTGTTTGCTTATCCTAAGTAAACTCTATGATATTTAAAGATTTTTTTTTCAAAAAAAAAAAACAGTTTGGTTCAGCATGGCTTGCTCTTGAAGTTTTACTGTTGGGCTCTTAATGAATACTTTTTCTTAATGTTACTAAATGTTCAAAGGACTTCTCTTTAATAAGTCATCTTTGTATTTTGCTAAGAATCAAAGTAAAATCATCTGGCTTATGGTTGGATCATTTCACACTTCTCTTTTTGAAAGTCTAAATATTTCCCATTCTTTCTGTGCTGATTTTGTGTTTCATCAAGATATTTTTTTTTTCCATAATAACAAACGCATGATTCCATCTGAATGTTCTTTTGGTACTCTGAAATGTTATTTGTCCAGATATGATGACTTGAATTTATTGAGAACAGGCGGATGCCCTCTTGTGATCTCATTTATCCAATATTTCAACATTTGCAGATCAACTTACCTATCTGCTTGGTCTAATACACAATATGTGTTCCAATATACAATACATATTCATATGTATATACACATATTGGTATATATACTATATGTACATATATTACACATAATACACATACATATACATATATGTGTATACATATATTTATACACACACACACACATATATATATATGTATTTATATATATATATACGTATATATATATATATATATCTTTTTCCTCTACGTATATATTTGGTGGAATCTACTTTTTTTTCCCTAAATGTAACCTCCAGGATAAAGACCAATGGCAAAAAGTCACCAAAGCCTTAAGTTCATTTAGATCATTGGCTCTTTATAACATAATCTTTAGTCTTCTAATTATATTGGTTAATATCTAGAACCTACAAAGTTTATTCACTCCTTCTGAGCTGCAACAACCAAAATTAAACACAATATGGTCTGGCAAAGGAAGAGTGCAACGAGATTATTACCTCCTTGGCTCTAAACCAGTAGTATCAATGATGTCTAACTCAAATGGACATCTATATATCTATTTACAAGGGATGGAGAACTATAAATATGAAGATTCTCTCTCTCTCTGTCTCTCTCTGTTCTTGAGAGAGATATATCTCTCCATCGACACTGTAGTTCTCTATTTATATTTTCCTTTCTATATAGGACCTCACGGTCCTCTACATATAGATGACTATATCTATTTCTACACACACACACATATCCGTATGTTCCATCTATTCTTATTCTTGTTTTGCTATTTCAGTTATGTCTGACCCTTCATGAGCCCATTTGGGGTTTTCTTGGCAAAAATACTAGACTGATTTGCCGTTTCTTCCCAGCTCGTTTTACAGAGGAGGAGCTAAGGCAAAGTAAAGTTACTTGCCCAGGAACATGCAGCTTAAGCATCTGAAGCCAAATTTGAACTCACGGAGAATAATCTTTCTGACTTCAGGCCTAATACTCTATCACTGTGTCACCAGCTGCCCATATTTCATCTATATCTAGATCTATATGAAACTCAAAGAAGAAATAGGTTTAATCTAAGAAGGATGAAGAATCAGGTTGGATGAGGTATACATAATATGAAAATATAAGCCCATATATTTATATATCCGTAAGAAATACAAAATACTATATAAGTTTATATATATATATGTGCTTATTCATGTGTATATGTGTACATATATTTACATATCTGCGTACATAGCCACCCTACCCAATGCAACCCTTCTCAGTCTGAAGTCATTCTCTTTCATAGAGAAAACAGAAGAATAGTAAGTGTCAAATATTTATCTTCTTGCTGCCATCCATTATAATTATGTGATCCAACCAAGACACTGAGCCTCTCCCTTCTTCATTTTCCCTCTCATCCATAAAACTCTTAAGTTAAAAACTCTTTTTTTTCTCTCAATATTCATTGCCAGACTTCTCTCATTCAGAGCTTTAGTGTTTCTGACTATATTCTTACTGTCTCCTGACACTTTTTGGTATTTATTCTGTTATCCTGTTCTTGTTTCAGTCTGCTATACATGTATTTTTAAAATCTGTGTTGGTCTCTGAGTTTGTCTGTTTCAACGTTTTTTTTTTTAGAAAGCTTCCACTTTTCTTGCTTCTCAGAATCATTCAAATTCATGTTGTCTTGTTTTCTTTTTGAAAGCACCCGGTCCTTCTTCAGTTAAATTTCTCTCTTTCTTCATAGGCTGTGTGATCCAACCTATTCTTTCTCAGAATTCTTTAACATGTTCTTTCCCCAAAACTATAGTAAGCATCATATTATATTTGAATTTACCCTTATTATCTATCATGAACTCTAAGATGTGGAAGCAAGTTCCCTTTAAAGTTCCCATCACATGTACTTGGGCAAATAAGTATTCCTTTCCAGTTAGAATCAAGTAGTGGTCTATAGAACCTTGCCAGCATAATATAACATTGGTTCCTAGTATTGATTCTTGCTCAAAAGCTCTTCACTATCAGCTTGTTTAAAGCCATCTTTATCAGTTTTTCATGTCTTTACATAAATACAGTTTTCCAGAAATTGTTAGTCATGGTTGACTTTAAGGAATAGAAAACATAAGATCCTGCTACATTTTTTGTTTTTTCCTTACAAATCTAATCATTTATCTTTATTGAACAAAAGGAAACTTGAAATTATCTTTTCCAATAAGGATTGTGTACATTAAGATCAAGCAAAAATCCTTAAAACAAGGCCCTTTGCATATTAATGTAAAGGAAGGAATAATTTCTAGGTAGATACACTTTTTAAATGTATCAAAAAGGATATCCTACACAAGGTGCAAAAGGAAGAGAGATTCCTGATAGCTGTTGAAGTCTTCCAAATAATCCTGGTTTAGAGCTAGTATTCCAATAGCATAAAGCCCTAACCCGTAATATATAGGCATTCCAGATATATAGTGACTTGGATCCAGAATTGACTAACATGAAGAGAATAGGTTGAATTGCACTTGAGAAACTGCATTGAGATTTCCAGAGGTGTCAAACACGTGTGGGTCATAGGTGTCCTGTAATACTCCTAAGCGCAGCCCAATCCAAATTAGAATATAATTGTGAAATATCTGCCAAAATAAATGAAGATACAATAAAACACAATGTTAATATGTGGTTTCTAATTCAACATGTTCTATAAAGGGTCCCCATGTATAGATCTCTGGCCCTGTTTCTTTTTGAATTTGAGATTAATGACATAGAATTCCAGGGTGACACTTAAAACACCCATATTTTTAGTTTAAATGATATCTCATTAATGCCCATCTGGTTCAGTCTCTTGGAAGACTCCACCTCCAAAGAATCAAAATAGCAAATGATCTAAAATGTTATAGAGAGATACATGGTGAATTTAAGTTGTCATGTTTCTAGAAATTATCTACTGATAAGAAATTAAGTAAAGGTTATAGTTGAACAAATATCTTTTCAGATAAGGTGGTGTGGTTATACAGTGAGTGTAAGTAATGATAAATAGATGAACATCCCTGGTACTGCCCTGGTGCCCATGAAGTGTAAACACACTTAGAGAAATTATTTCATAGAAACTATGTAAAATCCATGTCAGCTTGATGGAGTAGTGTGTAGAACAGGGTTGTCCCAAATGTGGCCCTCGGGCCTCATGCAGCCCTAGGGGGCTTTATGCACAGGCCTACAAGCATAGACATTTACATAAATGCTTTAGTAAATGAAGCAGAGCTATGACAGAGCTCTCACTAAAATGGCAAATCAAAATATATTGTCTCTTGTTTCAATAAAAACCTAAGGTTGGACAGCCCTGGTGTAGAACACTGGACTTGGAATCATGAAGGCCTAAGTATAAATCCTGTCTCATATCTTTTTCTAGCTGTGTCACTCTGGTCAAGTCACTTAACCTCTTTCTGTTTCAGTTCCATTATTTTCTTAAATGGTGATAATAGCATCTAATTTCATAAAGTTGTTGTTACATTCAAATAAGAATATATGTAAATCCATCAGAAACCTTAAAGTGCTATATGAATATTAGTTATTATGAAAAAAAACATGATTTACACAAAATGGAAAGCTTCCTTCCATATACAGTTCAGTTATCATGTCCTCTAGAAAACCTTTTGTGTTTCCATTAGGTGCTAATCCTTTTTTGAACTATCTTAGGCTAAACTGAGAAGCAACATGTTGAAGTAGGAAGAACACTGGATTGAATTAAGAGTACCTGGATTTAAATTCTGGTTTTGTTACTGCTGATGATGGGCAATTCATCCTTTTTTGCACTCAGTTTCCTCATCTACAAAATGAGGTGGCTGAACTAGATGACCCCTGACTTCTTTTTCCAACCCTAAAGGCATGATGGTATGTTGCATACCCCAAAAGATTGGAGCTTGTTTAAGAGTAAAACTTGTTCTTTTTTTATCCTTATCAACTTCACAGTATTTTGCATATAGTACGAACTTAATAAATGCTTGCTGAATTGTTGGGCTGAATTATAGGTGGGTTGCAATTTATGACAATAAAGAAAGAGAATAAATGAGATAGAAAATCAATGAGATTCTGGATGCAATAATTATTGCAATATTGATGGATGGATACATTTTATCCTAGGCTAAAAATTCACCATCTCTACATTTTAAAAGGTGGTACAGAAATCTAAATCTTATACTTGTACACTATCTTCTTTTATTAATTTTTTCTTCATTTATTACATTAATTAAATATTCCATGAAGACCCTACTTTAATTCGGCAAATACTACTTTGATTTCAAGGTCTTCAGTTTCTTGCCTAGACCACTATACCTGGCCTGAGGTGGCAGAATGGTGAAAGGGAAGGAAAATTGAACTTAGAACCAGAGGATCAAGGTTTCAGTTCTGCCTCTGCCATTTACTACTTGTGTGACTTTGGGTAATTTATTTACAAGAGTAATCTCTTTGGACCTCACTTGCTTCATGTATAAAATAAAAGGGTTGGATTAGATGACCAAAAAGTTCCATAAATCTATGATCCCGCAATCCATAACCTCTAGCAGTGCTTCTTAGGTTCTTTATGGCATGAGTATTCACACTCATAAATGTCCAGGTATGGTTGAAATTTACTGTTATCACATTAATCACATTTGCTGCTCTATTTGGATTTAATCTATCTTTGCTACATACATTTAAAGAGCTCCTGCCAGAATTCTTTAATATCTACAATCTACAATCATGAATTGTTCACATTTGAAATTTCATTCCTCATGGCAGTACAGAATTTGAGTGAAGCAGAGTAGTCAGGTGTGGATTCACTTCTAAAACAAAGCTAAGTGTATACATAACTTTGGCCATTCATTTTTTCATCATGAATGTTTTCAGTACCTGCTCTTACAAGGCACCATGTTAAGTGCTGGGAAGTTTACGGATAAGAGTACTACATGCCCTGTAGCGCACAAGGAGATTTTAATTTTTTTTTAACAGTTCTTACACACGGTACAATGTGAATGAACAGTGGGAGACACAAAGTGGTCTGGTAATTCAGATTTTGAGATTATTTTCAGCTGAGGAGCCAGGGAAGACATTAAGTAAGATGTGACTTTAGGGCATAGGCTTTGAAGGATACGTACGAAAGTGTATGGAGTTTGGGAATGATTTTATTTTATTTTAGCAGGAACGATTCACTTGAGGTTGTTAATTAGTGGGATTTTTTTTGCTAGGATTATCCTATTTAAATATTTTACATACATATGTTTTTGAGTTTATCCACCCCATACTTAATGTTTTTCTGCCTTTTTATCTTTCGTATTTGCTCTAAGATTCCCAGTTTAATATGAACTTTTACTTCTGTCATATAATTTCAAGTTTTCCTCTATGCCTTAGACAAGGTTTTTACCTGGAGTCTTTTATTTTGGTAATAAGCATCAAGCCTGAGATTGTTCAATCAGGTTCATCCCACCTTTTTCAAAGTTAATTTTAACTTTTATTTGTCACACAAACACCAACTCTAACAACCACTTTCGTGGTGAAAGAAAATGTTTAAATATTCTTTTTACCACCTCCTAAGAAGCCAGACATGGATCTTTAGCTTTACATGATTTCAAATTCATAATTTAAATTTAGATTTATAAATAGAGGTAAGAACAAAATGAAGTTTCTAATTTAAAATAGAAATTTAACATTTTGGTTGAGTAAGAATTTTAAATTTTTATCATCAATGAAATAAAACATAGTGTATAAATGGATTCTGAGAAATAATTAGTAGCTACTTAGCAAAAATATCAAGTCAGCCTAATTAGCTCTGTAAACATCAGTCTAATGTGTAACAGAATTTCAGGATGAAAATGGGCAAACATGGAATAACGGATAAAGTATCTAAAAATAAAATTAACTTGCTCTTAAACTACTTTGAAATATTTTTTTTTCTGCAGAATATTGTCATCTTTTTCTTTTCTCTAAAGCCAAATATCTTTTTGTCACTGTCAAATCATTTGATGAAAAACAAAGGATTTCAATATGTGCTTATTCAATCTGAATGTACATATATAGCACTATTTACCTGGAAGTACATATACATTGTACATTGTGTTCTAATGGACAAGGAGAAAGCCATTCTTTTTAATGACAGTATTCTCCTAGGAATAGTAACTGGCTTTGAATCACAGAACATTTTGAGTTCAGAAGACAAGTGACCTAAAGGGCAATAAAAAGATTCTTAGTGGGTGTTAGTAGACTGAAACATATTGCTAGTGATGATTTGCCTGTGAGAAGGGATTACCAAGAACATGTACAGCTGGAAAAGGAGATGAGCTGGTCATGTAGTGGGAGTGAATGATAACAGATGGATGACCCAAATGTTGTACTGATACCCATGTAGTAGAAAGAAATCCAGATCAAGGCCTAAAGATGTATTAAACTTGTGGCATACGGGCCACTTGACACTACAAAACTCTTGACTGTGGACTAAACTAGATTAAAATGTAACTGGAAAATGCTTAACAAAGTAATTAAACATACAAGATAAATAATGTTTACTTGTGGTTTTCTAAAGCAATATTCAGCCTGAAATGAAGATCTGTTTCTATTTGAATTTAACTACTGGTCTACAAAATTGGATAGATTATATATAGAAGATTTATGGAATGATACTGTTATGCTAGAGGATGAAGAATCATGGTGGCATTCCAACTTGAAGGGATGTAGTTTGTATTGCCAATTATCAGATCACAAATTAATTAAAGCCCAGAAGTAAATAATTATTTGTATTATGAGGAAAGCGTTAGCATTATCTGAACATTCTATTTTTTTAGATCACTAGAAAGATGTTTATTTCAGCCACAGAGTTTGTATAATCTTTCAAAATCTTTATGTCAGTATATTAATCACTATGTGATCTCTATAATTTCAAATTTTCAGACAGCACTTTGAAGACATTTTTGTCCCTATTAAAATATACCTTCTATCATATTACTATCATATTTATTTATACACGTGTCTTGTCCCTTACATTGGATTGTAAGGTCCTTGAATATAAGAATAATGCCTTATTTCGTATTCTGCATCTCAAATGTAACACATGGGCTTACACATAACAATTGCTGTAATAGATTTGTTGAAATGTGTTGAATTGAAATGGATGCTAAAGGAAAATGAAACTAATTAGATTGACACTGGATGCTAAATTGTACAATAAACTAATATATTTAGTCTCATTTTTCATCTCCAAATAATCAATCAGTAAGCACTTTTAAAGACCTTGTACGTGTTAGGCACTGTTGCTAGATACTGGACATAATAGGAAGAAATATACCAAATAGAAAAAAAAAAATCATAGAAATGTAGAAATTGAGAGTTGGGAGATACCTTAATAGAAATCTAGTTCAATCCACACTGATCAGGAATCTTAATTACCATGTACCTGACAAATGGTTATAGATATTTTGCTTGATGACCTCCAGTGAATAGAAATGCATTATTTTTCATGGCAGCCCTATCCGTTTTCAGGAAGCTACTCTGGAGGCATTTATTTTTACCATGTCTCAATTTGCCTCGGTAACTCTCACCCATTGTGCCTGGTTCTGCCCTCACAGAATAGACTGGAGAAGGCTAACACTTTTTGTACATGACAGCCTCTCTCTTTCATTTACAGTACTAAAGTATCCTCATATAGATTTTATGACCTTTATCTTCTTGATAGTCTTCCATTAAATACTGCCCAATTTGCTAATTCCCTTGAGAACACATAGTTTTGAGGGCAGAAAATAACACTACAGAGGTGGTATGCTCAGGAAAGAGTAAAGTTAGGTTATCAGCTTCTTATTTCTGGATATTATGACTTTCTTATGCAGCCTTCGATTGCATAGATTCAAATTGAGAATGCAGCCCATCAAACCCCTCTCTCCAAGATATTTATTTCAGGGTAAAATTTATTTAACCATGTCTTTCCTTTCTTGTCTTTGTAAAATTAAGTTTTTGAACCCAAGGGTGCAAACTTATAGTTATTTGTACTAAATCTTATATTTTAAATATATAGACCAATATTTTGTATTGCCAGGTTCTTTTTTCATTTTGACTCCGTCATCCCAAGTGTTAGCTATGCAGGGGTATTCTGGAACCTGCTCAAACCAGCTTAGGAAAACCATTTGAAAAATTTTCTGAGACCATTAATACCTCAGAAATTGGCAACTTTCACCCATCAAGACTTGATTAATTATTTCATCTGGTGTCTCTACTTAAGAAAGTGATGGATAACATGTTATTGATGGTTTTTGGTCTACAAGTGTTTATTTAATATTTCTTTTTTTAGAGGGTAGAAGTCAGGGCAATTAGGGTTAAGTGATTTGCTGAAGGTCACACAGTTTTTACAGGTGTCAAGTGTCTGAGGTTGGATTTGAACTCAGGTCCTCCTTACTCCAGGGCCAGTGCTCTATTCACTGTGACACCTAGCTGGCGCTATTTAATATTTCTATCTTTAATATGATCATTTTTTGTATAGGTACTATGCACTATTGAAAACAAGCATATTATTTAATATTTCCATTGATTAATCACTATGTCTTGAATATCTATTTTCCAAAATTTTATTCATATCCATTGTTTTCTTTTTAATTTTCTAGTTAGATGTTTAAAGATTGGGGAAAAAAAAGTACATTAAACTCAACAATACCCATTATCTTATTACCTGGGATGTTTTTTATTTTGATTTTGCATTTCTGCTAGTTTTTCCTTCAGGTCCTCAGGTGCTAGGCCATTTAATACATTTTTTTAAAATTTTATTTGGTCTAGATATGTGGTTTTATCAACAAAGCTAAGTCTATAAATAACCTCCACAAGCACAGACTGGCAGTCAATCTGCAATTTATAATCATAGCATTTCACTTAGGGCCATCCACAATCTGGTAGCAACTTATCTTCCTGCATTTTTTTTAATGTTTATCTTCATGAAATCTATATTCTAGTAAAATTAGGCTATTGTCCTCTGAACTCAACATTCCATCTTTTACAAATATCAATTTAAAGAAGCAAACCAGCATAAGTGGAATGTATTCCCTTCTTTTAATTGCCTTTAACAATCCTAATCTTCTTTCAAGACTCAACTCAAATGCTTGCTCTGTTACATCCCTGATACTTCCAGTGGATATTTTCTCTCTCTCCTCCAATTTTCCAAGAATACTTTGTTGTCTTATGTTCCTCTCTCACTTCCTACTTTGCTTCATAATTATCTGTAGATATGCTATAATCACCTGAGAGAACATAAACTCTTTGAGGGCAGGGACTTCATTTCTTCTCTTTGTATCTCCAGAGCCCAGTACAAAGCTTGAACAAGGCCATTAATACGTAATTATTGATGTTTCTCAGGAGAATTTTGTTTCCTTTTCTTGCCTCTATGAATTCAGATGCCATAAAAGGGGCTTGGAATAGTACTTTTTTGAAATCTTGATACTGAGAGCAGGTTTGTCTTTTTCTGAAAATTCCCCAATTTGTATATGCCAAAAAGATGGTTGAAGAGAGACTTGAGGAGGTTCTTCCAATTTTTACTTTGAGGATAGAGATCCAGGGAGCAATGAACCCCAAGCTGTGGAACAAGAATGTGCATAGGAACAGCAATTGACAACCGAGGTCCATAGACAGAAAAGGTATTAAATTCTAGGTCCCGTGGAGGAATGTCAACTCCTCTGCTTCTTGATTAGAATCAGACCTGTGCTAAGGAGAGTTTTCCTTACACATAATGGTTCCTAACAGTGGGGAGGACTCATGTTTAAAAAGAAGAAAAAAGTGATGAATAACAAGACATGAGTAGGAGAGTTTTGGCATATTTTGCTTTTCTTGTTAGTTAATAAACATTTATTAAACACTTATGTTCCAAGCATATCCTGAGTGCTATGTCCTAAATACTAGGGTAACAAAGAAAGGGAAAACCATGCTTTCTGCCCTTTAGGAGTTCATATTCTAACAAAGGAGAACAATCGAAATAACTATAATTGCAAGATTTATGTAAAACACATGAAAGGTCACTTCAGAGGGAAAGTACTGGCACTGTTTTATGGGAGAAATGAGAAAGGCTTCCTGCAGAAGATGTAATTTGAACTAAATCTTGAAGGAAATCTTGGAACTAAAGAATCATAGGTCAGGAGAAAATATCCCAAGAAGTACAGACAGTCAGGATAAGTCAGGATGAGTACTGTCTGTGACAAACAGCATTGTCATTGGTTAATAAAGGGGTATGTTGTGAATAGCTCGAAAAAGCAAATAGAGAGTTTTATATATTATTTTGAAGGTAATAGGCAGCCACTAGAATTTATTGAGCAGGGACTTGACATTGTCAATATTATGCTTTAGGAAAATCACTTTTGCAACCAAGTGGAGAGTGAATTGGAACAGAGAGATGTTTGAGGTAGGGAGACAAGCCACATGATTATTGTAATGGTCCAAGCATGAAGTATTGAGGGCCTATAGTAAGGTAATGTCTGAATGAGAGGAAAAAGAAGGGAACATAAATGAGATGTGAAGATAGAAATTGCAGTCTTCACAATAGATTGGATTTGTGTGATGAATGTAATTTAAAAGTCAAGAATGAAACTGAAGTTATGAACCTAGATAAATAGAAGGATGGTGGTACCTTCTCTACTGATATGGAAGTTGGGAGGATGGTAGTTTTTTTTTGGATTATTTGTTTGTTTTTGAGGAAGTGATCTTTAAATAATCAGTTCTGTTTTGGACATCTTGAATCTGAAATACCTGAGAGGCAGTTTGTGATGTAGGGCTGGAGCTCAGAAGAGAAATTAGGATGGAATATATAGATCTGGTAATAATGTGCACAGAGATGATGATCAAACACTTTTTTTGTTCTATCTACAATTAAGTTGCAGTGAGCTACTATGCTGTGTGCCTAAATTTCTGGGAGCGGAAGGAAAAAGACAAAAGGAAGAAGCTATTCCAAATGCTTGGAATTAAAATACAATTTTCATATTTCTTACAATCAATATTTTAACAATATTTCATTTCCTAGATTAGGAGCCTGAAGCAAGAGGAAAATTCATGATTAGATGCCATGATGGCAGTAGAGAAATAAGCCTAAGGTTTGATCAAACTGTGAGGCTTGATGAGGCTTTCAGCGTACTCCAGCCAAAGTATTACATATTGTTAAACATTTTGTATACTCTATGCAATCACAGAATATTGATATCCTTGCAAGTAGACTGCCACCCATTAGGTAATCCAGATATTTCATTCCGAGCTAATACAAACCCTATGCCTGCACTGTTAACATGGGTGGCAGTGCATGTAAGTAAAAACCAAACAACTCCAATGGAAGCGTCTATGTCACATTCTATTTAATTAAAATTGAGTTATGATCTTGAGTGTTAACCTCACCAGATCTTAGTTTTCGCAGCTCTAAAAAGAAGAACCTGAAGTCAATGATTGCTATTCCCTTTGGTTTCCATTTATAAATCTATATACTAATGATATTCAATACCCTCACAAACAGTTATGGAATGAGCAAAGGGTTCTTTGGACCAAGTAGCAGGATGATTTATAGAATAAAATTAGAGGAGAGGAAATTTGACACATCCATGAAAAGGCCTTGGGTACATGAGAAGAACCTGTTGAATAATAATAACTCATTTTAATATCACTTTAAGGTTCCTGGCAAATAGTGGGCCCTTAAAAATGCTTGAATAAAGTTGACAAAGCACCTTTCTCAGTACAAACTTGTGCAGTCTGTTGGGAAATTCTCTTTATCTCCATTTGGCAGTTGAAAATATTGAGTCTAAGTATTTTTCTGATTGCCAGACTGTAAATAAAGTTCCTGGAAGTGGGATTTGAACTCATGTTTCCTAACTCCAGGTCTTGTACTCTACCCACAACATCACACTGCCTCCCTGAACTTGCCCTACCTAGCAAGTTATTGCAGAGCTTTGTAGTTCAAAGACATGTGATGCCAAAGCAACATCTCAGGAAAATGACTTTGGTAGTGGCTTTGATCACTGTACCAGATTAAACAAATAGAAGGTATTCAGTATTTTACTTGTTACTAAATCTATTTAGAATAGACAAAAATACTCAATAAATAATGTCTGACTAATAATTAATCAAGATGTAAATGGTATAAAATGATTTATGGTGAACGTTTCGTTTGGTGAATCGTATACATAGAAAATATCTATCAAAATCTTAAGTTGAAGAAACTTCATTTTTGCATCACAATCTAGAAATTTATTTTACAAATATTTTAACAAGTATCTTTGTGTGCAAATTATTTCCAGATCCTCATTAAGAATTTCTGAGCTTCTAAATCATTGATAATTAGAGAAATGAAAATTAATGCAATGCTGAGGTCCCTCCTACCTCATAATCATCAGACTGGCAAGGATGAAAAAAGAGAAAAATGACAAATTTTTCAAGGCCTGGGGAAAAATCAGCATACTAATGCACCCTTGTTGGAACTTTGAATTGGTCAACTCATTCTGGAAAGCAATCTAAAATTATGACCCTAAACTTACTAAAACTTGTGTACTTTTTCAACCTAAAACACCAAAGAGATCAAAGAAAGAGGAAAATTGTCTAAATGTGCATAAACATTCATTGTATTCCCAAATTGGAAACTGGAGGGACTCTGACCCTATGGGAGATTAGCTAAACAAATTACAAGACCCACTTGTAATCTAATATCATCATGCCATAAGAAATGGCAAAATAAACAGTTTCAGGGCAAACTGGGAAGACTTCTTTGACTTGTTGATGAGTGAATTGAGCAGTTGTTTATAAAATAACAACATTAACACGAAAAACAACTTTGAAAGGACAATGGAAGTCTAATAATTGTTGTAATAAAATATGAATTCAGAAGACAAAAGGATGAATCATATCACTCACTTCCTGATAGATAAATGATGAATTTAAAATGCAGAAACTGACACACGTTTTTGGGGTGTGGCGAATGTGGGAATTTGTTTTCCTGGACTACATATATTTAGGGTTAGTATTATGTTTTTATTTTGTTCAGTGAGGGGAGATGGTGGAGGGAACTGATAATAAATGCATGTTAAAATAAATTTTGAAAAATAATTTTTAAACTTGCATTAACTTTTAGTCATGTGTGATTGAGATTTAGGAATATCACAATGTTTAAGCAATTAAAATTGAGTATGACTGAAGGCAATGGAGAGGGCCATAGTCAGTATAAATTTCAATATATTAACTAACGAAACATTGCTCAACAAAAGACATGTCAAATCTGTTATCAAAGAGATGTAGGAATAGAAAAGTAGATGGGCCATTCATATATCAAGAACTGAAGATAAACTGATGGACAATCAGCTTAATCAATAACATCTATGCAATGTAAGAGAATTAGAATAATGCTCTGAGAATGTTAGGTAGAACAGTTATAGGGGAATAACAGAAGGACTTGGGCAAGAGTTGTAGAGGATTGGATAGTAGGAATAATATCTCATATATGAAATTAGATTTAACACTTCATAATCTTGCTTAAGACTATCAAAATTGATTTCATATTACTTCCCAAAAAACAGTCTAGATATAGTCAAATTAGCTCATTTGCTGTTCTCCATACATAATATTCTTTCTCCCTACTTTGTGTTTCTTCTTTCTCTCCTTTCTCTTCCTTTCTTGAAATTCCTAGCTCCATTTAAGGCTATACTTGTGTGTCATTACTAATAGGAAACCTTTCCTGATTTTCTAGATCATCAAGATTTTTCCTTATTCCTTCTTCTAAATTATTTTGAGATCACTAGAGTAAAATTTTGTGTAATGAAATAATCATGATTTAAAAATATAACCAATATTTACTTATTATAAGGTGCAAGGCACTTTTCCAAACCCTTTGAAGAATGAACAGATATGGTCTCTGCTATCAAGGAACTTACCCTCTAATTAGGGAAACAAGACAAAAAGATGTGAAAAGATAAATAATAATATTAAAATAAAATTACAATTCAATTAAAATTCAAATACAATTAAAATTACATTAAGGCAACCCATGGGTAATTGGCACAATAAATGCTAAAGAATGTCAGAGCACAGGATGACTACTTCAGGCTAGTCAGGAAGTAAATTTGCCAAAGACTTTGAATAATTAACAAATTTTGGATACACACATACATACATACATACACACACACATACATATTCATAAAGTTATGTATA
The DNA here is from genome assembly GCA_028646595.1 of Phalanger gymnotis. Taxonomy (NCBI): domain Eukaryota; kingdom Metazoa; phylum Chordata; class Mammalia; order Diprotodontia; family Phalangeridae; genus Phalanger; species Phalanger gymnotis. The sequence goes on from CM053627.1 coordinate 173,819,778, forward strand.
TTTCTCTCTTTGTGTTGATTCCACAGTTAGCATGATGATCTGCTTGGCAAGTAGGCAAAGGGTTTGCTGACCGACATGGTTTTAGATTCTTTTGATATCTTCATTATGGTGATTTAGTTACATTTATTAAACATCAACCTGTAATTTGTTATAATTAATGTTTACATATTTTTCTCCATCCATTTCTCATTTTAGGCATCAAAATATTTTAAATTTCTCAGGCTAGAACTGTTTAATTTCACGATATATTATTTTCTTCTTTTTTCAGTTTTTCTATTGGGTTTGTATTAATGAGTACGATATGACTTTTAAAAGTGAAACTCTTTAGGGACAGATAAAAAGAGAAATTATCTTATGCATATGAGATGTGAGAGTAAGAACTGATACAGAGGAATTAAGTAGGGGATGAGGGCTGTTCATGCTGGAAGCCTACTTTCATCAGGAATGAGTACAAGAGGGAACAATATGTACATATTTAGAAGAGTATAAAAGTCTTCCAAATTCAGGAAGAAATAAAATGCTAAGGGGATAGGAAGGGAGATAGTATAAGAGAGGGATATCTAGAGGGCAGGGTGAAGGAATAAGTGAAAGGAGGTATAGAATGGTGTTTAGATTAATGGTAAAGGGAGGTTGAGGGATGGATCCTTGGGTGGGAGGTAGGTTAAGTAATAGGTGGGCAAGGTAGCAGGTAGAAATAAAGTAGAGTAGTCAGGAGGCATAAGAAATAAAAGGTACATACAAACATAAAAACAAATATAAGGAGTAGGATTTGTCAGAGAAAGTGCATATGTATGTATGTATTTTATATATATACATATATACACACACACACACACACATATGTGTGTGTTTGTATATAGTTATATCTATATATACATATATCCATGCTTAATTGTAGCCTTCTGGAGTGGAAGAGAGAGGAAGGGGGAAAATGAACAAAGAAAAATGCATAGCAGAGAAAAAAAGAAAACTTACAAGGAAGCCAAAAAAAAAAAAAAGATGGACAGCTCTCAACACAATGCATAGTATTTATCATATAGGCTTTCCTGAAATGAACATTTATTGCTATATATTTTGAATCCTCTGTTACATCCTGCTGTGCATATAAGATGCTTTTTTCTTTTCTTATTTTATATTTAAGTTTTAATGTTTATTTTTCTTTTCTCTATTGTGTATTTGTTTCAATATTTAAGCCTAAGTTTTTTTAAAATGTTGTTTGGAGGGAAATAATCAGATAGCTGGGCTTTCTCTACACTGTCATCTTAGTTCTCCATCTTACTCAACCTAAACCACTGGTCTGAAGATGTCACTCTTATGATTACTTAATTGAAGTGGACCCATATCATTCCCTCAGTCAACTAGCACTTATTAAATGCTTACTATATGCAAGACTCTGCTAAATGCTGGGGATATAAAGAAAGGAAAACAACAACAACAAATAATCCCCAGTCTTCAAAAGTTCTCCGCCTAATGGGGGAGTCTGCATGTAAAGAACCATGTATGCACTATTTACAGAAAAAAAAACTGAAGGTGATCTTAGACAGAATGCACTAAGATTCAGGAGGAGTAGGAAAAGTTTCTTGAAGAAAGTGAGCCTTGAGAGAAACCAAAAAAGCCATGAAGAGAATGCTCCAAGCTTAGTGGACATCCAGTGAAAATTTTCAAAGTAGATGGAACATATTGTTCTAGGAACAGCATGGAAATATTATGGTGGGATCACAGAATATATGGAAGGAAATAAGGTATTAAGAAGACTATAAAAGTGGGAAGGGGACAGGTAGTAAAGGGCTTGAAAAGCCAATTAATTCTGTGAACTCTTCTTTTTGACATTAAAAAAGCTTTACCAATGGGATCCAATTTTAATTTCTAGTCATCCAAGCCATTATTCTCCTTCACATATTCTTTGATTCAACTAACTGAACTTTGTGTTTCTATCATAATAAATCATCTTTCATCTTGAAGTCTTTCCACAGGCTGTGATCTATGCCTGAAATGTACCCCTTCCTCACATCTACCTTGTAGAATTCCTATGTTTCTTCAAAGTTTAGGTCAAGTGTCATCTCTTCCATGAGCCTCTTCTTGTCCTTCCAGCTGTTGTCTCCTCTGTGAAGTGCCTTGTATTTATTTTGTATATATGTATACATGTATATGTCATACTAGTTTTTTTCACTTCTATGAAGTTTAAGCTCCTTAAAGCCAAGAACTATTTCATTTATATATATATATATATACACATATACATGTATGTGTACATGTATATGTATATATGTACACACATATATCATATATACACACACACACACATATATATATATATATATAAAGTACCCAGTTCATGTTCTGGCCCAAAGTTTGTACTTAAAGAATTCTTGCTGTCTTATCGAATTATATTATATTCATCATTTTTCATTGTTTCATTGATTTCTTTGGCCAGCAGATTTGTAATCAGCTTTTCTATACTTGGCTAGGCTAGTTGTCAGAAAGCAGACACAGATTGTTGCCAAGATCATAATTGGAAGGCTTATCTGCGTGAAAGAATATTTTTGAATTTGTATTCTACTTGAGTAATCTTTGAAAGTTCAGGGTCATCTCTATGATAAAATGTAGGGACTTGGTGGAGGTGAACATGTGTAATAGGTCTTTCTGCAAAGTCAATGCAAACTTGGGCTAAATTAAGACTCGAGTTATGGGTCAGATTTGAACACTACATTTTAGAAAAGGCCTTGATAACTGTATAGCATTCAGAAAAGTGTATCCAGTGTAATGATCCTTATGATGATTCCATCTGAAAATTATTATTATTGTTAGGTAAAATAATGGTATCATCTAATGTTTATTTAGCACTTCAAAGTTTGCAAAGTTTTTTTAAAAATACTATGTCATTTTATTTTCACAACAATCCTGGGATGTAGATGTTATTACTATTATTTTTAGAGGTTTTATTTTACTGAAGCTGAGAGACATTAAGGAATTTGCCCAGGATTGTACAGCTAATAAGTGTCTGAGGCTGGATTTGAACTGAAGCCTTTCTGACTTCAGGTCCAATGCTCTATTTACAGCACTAGCTAGCTACCTGATTAAATGAAGGAATTAGTTAAAGTTTAGCTTGAAGAAAAGACATAAGGAGTAAGACACTGTAAATGTCTTCAATTATGTGAAGGGCTATCAAGTGGAAGAGTTTTTTTTTCCATCATTTTGAAAATGACTAATGATAGCACAATGAGTGATGTCTTGATTTTCAAGTGACTTGGATTCAAAGGAATCAGAATTGTGTAGTCATCAGCACCACTCTCTCTTCCAGAGTCAGCAAAGTCCCACGGAAAACAAAAATCGGGATGACAGATGATGGCCCAGGATACAGTGGATGATTTTAGCATCTTTGATGTCTTGCCAAGCTCTAAGCATTCGAGTGTTTACTTCAGCCACTTTCATAGCCATTGGAACAAATTGTTCTCATCTACCCATTTTCCCAGAAGTCTTCACATACCTTAGGTAAACATCAACCTAATGCACCTATGGGTTTGAAGCCTGTTAGCTACATTCAACCCGGTTTAGCTCATCTGTCAAGATATTTTCCCACAGTAAAATATCTGTGGTGTAGGCCACTTCATATGCTACAGTTCCTTGGAATCATCTTGTTCTTGACCTCAGAGGACAGAATAGAAGCAATATATAAAGATTTGAGACAGATTTAGGCTTGATATAAAGAATAATTTCTTTAACAACTAATATTGTATTTTACTTGACTAAATGTCTTCACATATAATCTTGACAGTCACTGGTGGAGTAGGTTTATATAAGGGATTCTAGGTAAGATGGTAGTTGGACCAAATTGCCTTTGAGGTCCTTTTCAAGGCTAAGACCTTGTGAGTCTGTGATTCTGAATCTCTAAGTCCATTTCAGCTGGAATATTGTGGGGAATGGTATGTGAGATAAGGCTTGGGGCACAAGATGTAGCTAAATTGTAATGACCTTAGAATGTCATGATCAGGAAATTATTTTATTTGGTAGGTAATGAGAAAAACAGATTTATTTTTTGGATTGAGTAGTATTTTAGGAAAACCTTGCCCAGTGAGACTAAAACAATGATGTAGTACCCTTTATAGAAAATAATGTACTTGGGGTGGATATTTGAATTGTGATTGATCCAAACCATTCCTTTCAATTTTGCCATAACTAGTAAACCTGTAAAAGTTTTGGTCATTAAAATACTGTATTCAATTAATAGTTAAGAAAAGGAAGCTTAGTTAAGGTTAATACAGCACATTTTAGTGAAGGAAGAATGTAAGGAGACAGTTAAAACTTCCTAGGTTGTGACTTCTAATCCTGTTTCATCTGGTAACACAGTGGGTAGGATTTCTGCATTAATTTCTTTGGCTATGAAACAGCTATGCCCAGCATATCTCACAGGGTTGTTGTGTGAATGAATTGGATGAAAACTGTTAAGTATCTTGAGATTATTACAGAAAGAAACAAATAATATAATTGCCATCCTCAGTCACATTCATTTTAAATCACAGAGCTTTAATGGAGTAAATATTGGGGCAAAATTAATCCTATTTTATTTTTTCTCAAAGCCTGAAAAAGAACAACTAAATGTAAGAAATTCACAAGCAGCAATACATAATTTTTTTTTTCTGTAACATAAATACACATAATGGGCATAATTATATGTATGTATGCACATACACACCACTATCTAAACATATTTATCTATATCTATATGTGAACTTTCTTCTTCTCTAAAATTCATAATAGATAGAATTACTTAATCACTTCAAATTTTGTAAAGCAATTTAAATGTATTAGGTCATTTTATGCTTACAACAATCATGGGAGATACATGCTATTATTAAACTGTTTATCTATTCCTCTATCTATCTGTATTTATCTATCTTTTCCATCTATCTGTCTGTCTCTCTGTTTCTAAATCCTTATCACTGTTGATCAGCTTCTATGTTTTTACTACCATAAATCTCAGCATGGCGCATCCCTCTACCAATGCAAAACAGAACTATTTATGCAACTTACAAACTTTGATACCATCATTTGTAAAAGATTATGGAAAATTATGTCAAAAGCTGGTTGTTTAGAGAAGTTCATCAGTATTGTATGTAAATTTCATGATGGCATACCTACCCCCATTCTGGATAATAGATGATGCTCTTGTGCTTTCCCAGTCACTGATGGAGTGAAACAAGGCTATTCATACCTATCTATATTTATATCTATATCTATCTATCTAAAATATGTATGTATCTATAAAATGAAAGGGGTAAAATGGATGATCTATAAGTTCTCTTTAAGATCTAAACTGATTTCATGAATGGATGTACTTAATATAAGGCCCTTTTGCAAATCTGTGTATAATAGTACATATTCTTCTGTCTTATCCCCATATTGGATAGCATAATGGCAAGCAAAATGGGACTTTTTACTGTTTTTTTTCTTTTGAAGTGTTTCTCAGCACTAAGGCAACCAAGTGCTTTTGATTGCGTCTTGCCTTTGTTTGAATCATGATTTTTTGATTGAATTAAGAGTCTGTTATTAGAAATAGTATATATACTCTGAGGTTAGCATTTTGCTTTGGGGCTCACTCATTAGAAGACTGTTCATGTGATTTAACCAGACAAGACTCTGGGTAGCCATTAAAGAACCCCCTAGCTTTGAAAATCCAGATGTTGGTGCTTCTCTCTCTAGTGACTATGTATGTATTGCTATGGTTAGACAGTTAGAAGCCTGTCTATTTGTGCTATTTTCTCAGTTTGTAATTTCTGTTTGTGTTTTCTCTGAAGTTCAGGGTGCTGACTTTTTCCCCTGAACTAAGTGAATGTTATTTGTATGTTTAATTAAAGTAAGATTGTTAATCTCTTAAAGTTGCTTTCCTTTAGAAAAGCAGATCAAAAACCTGTACTAGCAGCCCTCCTGTGTGCTGTTGTTATTGGCCTTACACCTCCAAATTAGCTGCAAGTAATTTTGTTGTTATATACAGTAAACCCCATTAATGGCTGGAACTATGCTTTACATAATGTTTGTACCATCCCATTAATTTACTATGGTACTACACAGATAGAAGATACTAAATGTGCATATTAAAACACAGGTTTCATTAAATCTTTCTTTGCATTTCTTGTCTTTCTATTTTATAAAGCCTCTGGTTAAGTTCTACATATAATTTTCTATTTTCTGTTATTACTATCACATTATTGGTTCCCAACATATGTTACATAGGAATAAAACACTTTTGAGATAGCAAGGTATAATGGATAGGAGCTAGCCACAGAGTCAAAATGACCTAATTTAAAGTCATGCCTTTGACACTTACTAGCTATAAGATCTTGGGCAAGTCACTTAAACTCCCAGGCCCCTCAGGTAATTATCTGAGATAATCTTAAAACAATTGACAATCTAAATTAGAAGAGGCAATTTTCATTCCAGGGAATTCTTTACTTTGATGAAATCACAGGTCTCAGCCAAGCAGAGGAAAATAATAATTCATCATGCAAGTTATAAAAAAATTAAGAAAAAAAGCAATATGTACTTAATTTTTGATGATATTACAAAGATTTAACACATTTCTTGCTTAATATTGTAGGCATTTTCAGTTTGTTTTTATATCTTTATCCTCTCATGAGATTTTCTAAGAAGGTGTGAGAATTGGAATTTTGAACACAAAGGCAACCAGGGAGCATTTCTTCAAACAATAATAACCATACAAAGACACTCAGTACTTCCATTTCTTGCTCTCAAGAGGTTTGAGATGTTCAGCACATATAAAAAATAAAATAACTCATATCCATTCAGAATAAGATAAGGAATATGCAAGCTACTTTCTAATGTTTTTTCACAAAAGTAGGAAAATAAGTTTAATTTGTTGTATTTCTTTCATTGTATGGTCAATTTTTCCATTTTATAAATTATACTATTGGTCCTGAGGTGGGAAAGGGGCAGGGAATCTAATCTTTAGTCACAACTGGTAATGTTGTTTATTAACTCATTAGTGTCAGCATCATAGCAATGTGATAATTTCTATTTGGAAGCAATTTAAAATTCAAATTTTCTACCATCTCTCAAGAACTCTCTTTATAGAACATAACTAATTGGTGCAATTTTAAGCATTGTTTTATATTATTATTTTAGTTGATTTTTTTCCTTAGCAATATTTAATTTTTCTACTGCCATTCTAGTCCTTGTCCCCTTCACAATATTCGATTTGACCTAATTCCTTAAAACTTAAATGCACACTTTTACTGGTTTTCAATGTGGTCACACATTATGCTGAAATAATATGATTTCTTATTTACATTACATTTAAATAGCAAATTGGGGCAGGCAGCAAGTACAGAAAAGACCAAGAAAGGGGATGAGAAAATAGAGGCTTGCAAATTCCTACAATTTCCCACTTGTTTCCTATGCCAATTCAGATCAGGACGAATTCTTCCAAATATTATCTGCAACCCTGTAGCCAATGTTCCAGTTGTTGAAATCTACCATGATACCTCTTTACTCCTCTTTTTCTGAGTTTCCAGGAACATATCATCTAATTAATTCTAATTTAATTCAATGTGTCTTTATTAGGCACCTACTGTAATCCAGGAAATATACTAAATTTATGGGATACAAACATAAATATAAAATACTCCTTGCTTTCAGTGAGATTGCAATCTATTAGCAGTGGACATAAAGAAGCATAAATGCAGTTAAGCACATACAAATTTTTGTGATGCAAACACAAATACATTTTATGGCAAGTGGTAAAACACTAACATATAACCATGATATCCATGCAGACTTATTTATTTCCTTTTTTTTAAATAATCGAGCTTCACTTTATTTTATACCCATTGGTATTCTTAGTTTAATTAATGCTAGTACTTAGACATCTGAAGCCCTGAGTAACATTTCTGATTCTCTTCTCAGTTATTAACAAGAAAGTGTAGGATACTTCCATTTCTGTTCTTTCCTCTTTGTGTATCCTACAGTTTTTTCTCTGTAGTATGTAGTGTATGTATGTATCTATATACACACACACATACACACACATATACATACATACACACTACGTATATACATATATTATGTATACATGCACACATATCTACACATGCGCATAAATACATATTTATATTTGTATATGTACACACATGTGTGCACATGTATGTGTTGATATGTATATGTATGTGTGTTTGTGTGTGTATTTGTGTGTCTTTGCCTGTGTGTAGCTTGAGCTGAAGTCTCAGAGAGGTCCAGAAAGATTCCTATTATATCCTGAATTTACTATCCAGAAAGATAGCATGATTTCATGTTGGCCGTGCAAAGAATGTCAACTTTTCATCATATTTCTATACTATTCATAGGAACCAAGACCACCATTTTCTGTTGCTAATAATGTTACTACTTCCTAGTGACATTTATGGAGCTTCTTTATCCTTCTGTGAATCCTCTGAAAGTCTTGATCTCCCTTTTCTTGGAAGTCTCATTTTTTATAACAATAAAATATGAAAAAATGATGATGGATAATGATGATGATCATATGTACAAGAGCTTTAAGGTTTGCAAAGACATTGACATGTTTTATTTCATTTGATCCTACCAAAACACCATGATGCAGCTGTTAATATTATTCTTCTTTTATAAGTAAGAAAAATGAGGCTGAGAAAGTTTAAGTGATGCTCCCAGCATCACAAAGCTTGTGTTTCTGAGGTAATAGTTGAACTCAGGTCTTCCTAACTCCAAATCCAAAATGGTATCTGCCAAACCAAATTATGGAGCTGCAAATGTTAGGTGGTCTTCATGCCTTTCTTTATTTTCTTAGATTATTCTAGCTTTTATCCACTTGAAAAATATTTGAATTCCCTCGTGCATTAGCAGGATCTTTTTCTTACATCATTTCTTTTCTCCATTAAGGGAGACATCATCCTTCCTAATAAGCTGTTGAGTATAGTACTTCATCTCTTTACCTTTTTCTCCAGCAAGATCAGTTTGTACTTAATGTGCACTTATTTGTTGAATACCTTTGAAAAATATAATCAAGCTTTCCAGGTCTCTAGATTTTTTTCCTCACTCTACTTGCAGTATCACACTATGTGGGATGAGGAATTCTCAGTTATCTTTGATGTTTCCTGACTGCTTTGACAACTGATTGCCACAGCTCATCCCATTAATCTTCCTTGTCTGACATTTCCCATAAGTAATTTTCCCCTCACTTTTTGTTCTTAGTAAACTAATCTCCTTCCTCTGTATTTCATTGTCTGCTTCCTCCATTTTTTCCTCTTTCTACCACTCTCTACCTCAGGGCCCCAAAATCATAACTAGTGTACAGGGAACAAGGTTTTTCCCTATTGTGCCAAATTTAAAAGATGATAAAATCATAGGGCACTGGCACCACTTGCTTTCCATCCAAAGCTTAGAAACAATATTGATTCACAGTGAGTTAGCAAGAATTACTCCTAGTAATTTTTATATCATCTCCTCCCCCACTCCACTTAGCTTCCCCTCACAGCACACAAAGTGGCCTTGTAATAGTGTCTGAGAAGCCCTATCTTCCTACCACAAATATAAAAGTTTGTCTCAAAGGCAGCTTGTGGCACCTTCCATAGGCAAAAAAAAAAAAAATTCCTAGTTATGTCTGTGGGTAGTCCTTTCCTTCCCAAAGTCCATTCTCTTTACTTGTATATTTAATCTCACCCCCGTTCTTATGCTCATCTCCACCATTATTTCCTCTATCTCATTCATCTTCAATGTCTTAACAATTTTCTTCTTCTCTACTGCCCACAAGCAGTTTCAAACCTTCCTCTATCACAATATTCCTTTACTTGACTCTCCCATTCACTCAGGGTATCAGATTACATTTTTCCTACCCTTTTGCACACAAATTCTTAGACAAAAATCCTCTGTACACACCACTTTTGGGTTCCTCACACTCTCTTCACTTCTTAATCTTTTTTATCTGACTTCTCATCACACCATTTCCCTGAAGCTACTATCTCTAAGGTTACAAAATCAAAACAATAAATCAATAAATATGTATCAATGAACTCAGCTCATCCATTATTAATTGCCTCCAAGACATCTCCACTTATATGTCTTATAAGCCTCTAAAATTTAACACATCCACAATGGAACTCTTTCTATTGCTTCCTAAAAATACCTCACTGTCATCATTCCAGCTTTATCTAGCTTTGTAATCTCAATGTGTCATACTTCACAAAATAATTCTCCCAAAGCACAAGGAATTTACCATTGTACTTCCATTCTTAAGAATATCTGAGGATATGCTATTTCCTCTGAGATAAAACACAAATGTCTTGCATTATCATTTAAAACCTTTCATAGTCTGGCTTGTTCCAACTTTTCTGCATTTATTTAACATTATTCTCCTTGACACTATATTCCAGCCAAACTAGCCTATTTGCTGTTCCCTGAGCTCAATCATACATCTTCTCTCTTCAGACCTTTGAACATTCTCTGAAACCTGAAATGCAATTCCTTCTTCACTATGCCTCTTCAAATCCTTAACTCGCTCCAAGGCTCAGTTCAAATGTTACCTGAAATGCAAAGCCTTCCCTACTATCCCTAATTATTTTTGCTATCTTTCTTCACAAACTATCAACTGGTTGCTTATCTGTTTAATGCTGAAACGCTCAGTAGTAGAAAATTTGTAGGGGACAGTGTGTGTTTTTATTGCATTCATTTATTGTGTGTGGTTTGTGTGTGTGTTGCATTCTTATCACATAGCAGAGGACTTTCAATAAATATGTATATTTAATTGAAATTGAATTACTGGCTATATGGCAACGAACAATTTTCTCAACTCTTCTAAGCCACAGTTTTCTCATGTGTAAAATAATAATGCCAACACTACTTAACTCATGAGTTGTTGCAAGCAAAGCAACTTTCTAAATTGTAAAGCACCATATAAATATCTGTTACTATTATTGTATACAACATATTCCAAGTAGAGATGATAAATATTTATTGCACTCAGATTTTACTACTTTTCACTAGTTATATCTGCATGCTGAATTAGATTGAAAATGAGATCCTACCTTTGAAAACTAGGTGAAATTAACAAGGATAATATTTATGTTCTTCAATTGTTTCTTTCTCATAAAAGTGATATTATATTTGATTTTAGTTCACAGATCAATGTAAAGAGATACACATTATGGGTATTAGAATGCACATGGACTTGCGAAAATATTAGGAGAGTCTATAATGTCTGAAATTATTATGGATAAAATAAGTTCAGAATTTCAGGGAATTTATGGAAAATAAATTCCACTTCTTTACAAATGACGAGGAGAAAAGAAGGCTAAGGAAGAAATTATTACCACCTGGAGAAAAAAACAAAACAAAACTATTGATGGTACCATTAGGCTTTGGACAATCATATAATTCTCTCCTGAGGGGGTAACATCTTAGTCTGTGTCTACCTTTTTGTGGGAATTTTTAATTCTCTTTTTCCTCTATTCTTTTCTAACCTTCCTTCTCTTTTTTCTCCTTCTCCATTCTCCTCTTCCTCCATTCTCCTCCTCCTCTACCTTCTTTTCCCCCTCCTTCCACCTCCTCCCCCTCTTCCGTCCTCCTCCTGTTTCCTTGCATTTCTTCTCATCTTCCTCTGTCTCTCTGTTTCTTTCTTCTCCCAGTTTCTTTACCTTTATCTCATGGATTCATATCCATCTGAACTTTTTTGACACTTTCCTATGTGACTATAGGCAAGTTAATTAACTTCTCAGTGCTATGGGCATCTGCTTTAAGTTGAAGGAAAGCTGCTGACTTCCATTGCAGAGGGAGTTTCCTTATCTGGGAATTTGCTATACCAGTAAAATCAGAGATAGCACAATTATTCCTACCATATAATGAATAAAAAAACATTGAAGTGATCACTTATTTTTTCTTCATCATATTTTATATATCATCCTCCAAATTCTAAATGATAGATCATAACAAGAAGGTAAGACTTCCATTTTTGTTTTTATATCAGTCTATTTGTTTTCAGGCATCTTATTCTAGATATGTTCCAGGAAGCAGAGTGCCGAATCTTTGCACCTAGAAGTTAAAAATCTTTCTCCCTGGAATTTTATAATAGTCCTAACATGCAGTGGCCAAAAATGAATGTGTGTGCATCTGTGTTTGTGATATCTCAGCAGCTTATATACAACATAAAGAATAATTGTCTGCAATTGAGTAACCAATACTGTCATTTATAGACTATAATAAAGGATTAATGTCTGTATTCTGCTATTCTTATATGACACCTGTTCCTACAGGTTTCAGTTCTCCACTGTATTTCCCAGTGCCTGGTACTCTAGGTCAATGGGTCATACACTCTTTTGCTTTCTTCACTGTAGAGTGCTTCTGTAAAAATGTCAGACACCTAGATCAGGCCTACTATGAGGTTAGGCTCCCTAGCTAAAATTTGGCCCTAACTACTGAATGGCAATCCTACTCTTCATTCCTCATTGAGTTTCTGGCTCACTCTGCACAGAAACTCTTCTCTCTCCTTAAGATCCCAACTGCTCTTCCTTCCAACCCCCCACAGCTCCAAGTGCAGATGGAATACATCACTGAAATCAATACTGTCTAGACTGAATTCTCTTTCTATAACAATATACTCTTTTTCTGAAACTAAGCTCTTATTCACACACACATCCCCAAAAAAGTATTAGAATAGGCACTCATTTTTCTAAAGCTTACCTCTACACTTTCATCTAAGAAATCTTCCTTTACTGCCTTATATGGGACCTTGATAACACATTTAGCTGTTCCCTCTCCAGCATCTTTAATATTTCTCTTCATCAAATTTCTCCTTCTCGATAAACATTATTTTCACTTGCAACTTGAAGGAGAAAACTCATTTCACCTTGTTGTCCCTTACAACAACCACACTACTTTTCTCTTCTTTCACAAACTACTTGAATTAATGGTCTACACCCCACTATCTCTAAACCCTTCACTTCCTAAGTATTATCTTTTTCTCAAACTATGCTGACCACCATGAGAATGTCTCTCATACCCAACGTGAATTTTAAATTGCATATATCAAAAGGAGATCAATTTGCCAATAATTTAGAGTTATAAACAGAATCTGAATGATAAAGATGTTTAGGTAAGTAGAAATAAATTCATATCCAAAATCATTTTAAGGGCTGAGTGAATAAGGAAGAGAAATATGATTTCATTGGCGTATGAAGCACTTGATAAGAATTTCTACTACCAATTCAGAAAGGCACCTTCTCTTAAATTTATAGTCTTAGAGGTTTCCAGGGAACTGAGAGGTTAAATGACTCATCCAGGGTCACTCCAGTATTTGGCAGAGATGGAATCAAACTCAGGCCTTCTTGACTCTTTGATCAACTATTTATCTACTACTCCATACTATGTCTCATCCAAAGTCTGGTCTTCTAAACTTTCAATTTATTTTGCTTTAAACTTCAAATAAAGGCAATATGGTGGTTCAAATAAAGGCAATTTTGGAACTAAATGATAAGTTCATTCTTTCTTCCAATTCACTCAAACTGATCAGTACTCTATTTCTCATCTTTTCAATATACATTATACATGGGCTCTTTAACAAGATATTAATGTACCAGAATCAGGACTTGGGAGGTGCATACCAGTGATTTATGTAAGCTTAGAAATGTTTTATAACTCCGTGTCATGTGGTAATGATGCATTAACCCTGTTATTTTGAGGATGATCAAACAATTAGGAAAGAATACTTAATTTATGATTTCCATAAATGAGTAGAGTACAGTTGAAGGGTGGAAATTGCCAAATAATTATTCTTTATATTGATAGAAAACTTACTACTCTGTATGGGAAATTTTTTTAAAAGAAAAATATGCTGCAAAAATAATCTTCTTAGTTGGCACAGTGGATAAAGATGAGGTGTAGAGTCAAGAAAATCTGAGTTTGAAATCACACATCAGTTGTCCAACCCTGACAAATCAAATAGCCACTCTTTACCTAGTTTTTTTTCAAGTATAAACAAACAAACAAAAACAGATAATAAAAATGCCTACATTTCAGAGTTGTGAGGATCAAATGAGATATTTTTAAAGTGCTTAGTACAAGGCAAGGCAGATAGTAGATGTTATATAAATGCCTATTCCTTTTGTTCCCCTTCCTACAAAAGTTGCACGGATTTCAAAAATAGTTACAAAATCATTGATATTGACATTTTTATAAGGCTATAAGGAAAAGAACAGCATTTTGCAGTGGAAAATAAGTTCAGAATTTTAAGTCAGAATATTTAGATTTAAATATTAACTTTGCAATTTATCATCTGAGTGAACTTGGGCAAGTCACAACTTCTCTGGGTGTCAATTTCCTTATTCATAAGATGAATTGGAGGCTTCGTCAATCTTAGTGCCTCTTTCAGTTTTAAATTTTATACTCCTATCGTAATCCTTATACTTCTCTCACTTCTCTAATTACAGCAAGGCTGAATACCAATGGATCATTAGGTTAGTAGAGAAAGGTTCAAGTATTTAGTAGAAGTCCATTCTAAATCAGAACAGTAGTGTTATGGGGAGTAGAGGATTAAGACTTCATCAGAAGGAAAATATAGTGTGGCAGTCTGTAAGACTGTTAACTAACTACATGGCTGATTCTATTTCTTCATTATAGCCTTGTTCCTGGTAATTTTGTGTTGTCCTGGCATCAGTGCCTAATGAATGACACTGTTTTATGTGGTCATTGGCAAATTCAATATTACTGGAAAATGTCAGTTGAATGATTGAATGTGAAATACCCTTTTGATCCAGTGACCACTAGGGATCAAAAGATAGGTATTTTATTGCTCAACGTCTAATAAGTTACAATTAGTCATGCCAGCTATTTTTTTTTTGTGGTTGATTGCCATGTGCCTCCATTGTACAGAGAACCTTCTTTCAAGATTTATTATGGTTATATGGGACAACTATGTAGTGCAGTGGATACAGCACTAAGCTTGCAATCAAGAAGACTCATCTTCACGAGTTCAAATCCAGTGTCAGGCAATTTCTAGCCGTGTGATCCTGGGCAAGTCATTTAACCCTGCTTGCCTCAGTCCCTCATCTGTAAAATGAGCTAGAGAAGAATATGCTAAACCACTCCAGTATCTTTGTGAAGAAAACCCAAAGTGGGGTCACAAAGAATAGGACATTACTAAAATGACCAAACAACAAAATGGTTATAGAACAGATTTTGTTAAATAATAACAAGGTACTAGTACAACAGCACCATTGAAAGTATTTCTAAACTCAAGAAGCAATGCAGTTACACTGGATTATCAAATATTTATTTTTGATTTGTGATACACACGGTGTTACGTATCATAAATAGGTTTATGAGAAAGTTTCAGCATTAACTATAGCTGCTCAGATAAATTATTTTAGAGATGTTGAAAGTTTTGAAAAACATTTTTCTGTTGTAAAAAAATTGCCTATCATGTATTTTTTAAATTATTTTAACATTATAAATTTAATGATAGGATTCTGGAATAGTCCCTTTCTGGGCAGAGAAGTCATGAGTCTCCAGAGAGACCCAGGAGAGTTTCTCATGACCTGAACTGAAAAAATGTGATTGGACTGAGAATGTGTTCCATTCTCAACTAAGTTCTAAAAACAAATTGGCCAAACATGTTTCATACACATTTTCCCAGTCATTCATGTTTCCATTGAATAACGGCTACCTCACTGGTGTTGAGGAAAGCAGTGGCTTATTAGGTAAAAGTGTAGCCCTTTGTGCATGAGATAATCTCATTGATATGCAGTTAAATTAAGCATCAGTATATGTCAAAAGTAGAACTTACTGGCTCTATGACCAACTCTCCAACAAATATTCCATCGTATCTCTTGGGCCTGGCTTATTCTTAATTAACAAAATTGATGCTGCATCACCTCCTTTCTTATGGTTTACAAACAATTATTTAAACTGTTCTAAAATTTTAGTAGGAATCAATGTCAAATCTATGCATGTTATTTAAAATAGAGACTTCTTTCTTTGAAAAATGGGGTTTTATCAATTTATAGTCCAGTGCCATCTCATCCATTTGCCAAAATTCTTCAAAGAATGCTGGCAACTATTCAACAATCACATTGACCAAATGTTCTTTCAGTACCAAAGAATGTAAATTGACTGGATGGGTGTCTTGAAATAATTAATTGTAGCTAGGTGCACAATTTTTCTGTTTTTAAATGCTGGTCCTTTTTATTTTGACATCAGGGTGGTTCATGAACATACCTTCAACTCAGTTCCATGAGAATTCTTATGTGATCAATAAAAGCTGTTAGGCAAAACCAACCAAGATAGTGACCATGACTTGGAGTGTAAACAATAATCTATTATTAACAGTCTCCCTCCATCTCTACCAAAAAGATGGAGGTGCATTTCCACCTATAGCATCCGGAGCTGGGTCATTAAATTCCTCAGTATGGTGTTTTCTTTTAGTGTTATTTCCTTTTATATTATTTATATTACAGTCACTGTGCATATTGTTCTCCTGATCTGCTTACTTCACTTAGTATCAGTTCCCATACATCTTCCAAACTTCTCTGAGTTCCTCAATTTTACCTTTTCTTATTTTACATTAATATTCCATTACATTTATGTGTCACAATTTGTTCAGCCATTCCACAATTAATCAGTAGCAATTTTGTTTTCAATTCTTTGCTACAAAAAATTATAGTTTAATATAGGATTGCTGAATTTTGTTAGATTTTTCTCTATCTAATGAGAACATTACCCAAGTGACTTTTATTTTTAAAGAGATTATGTTAATTGTTTGTCTAAAGTTGAACCACTTTTGCATGTGTAATATAATTGGTCATAGTAAATATTTGTTTAGTTATATTGAAGTAGTCTTTTTGTTAGGATTTTACCTAGAAATTTTTCTTTGATATTAGTTTATAAATTCACATTAGTTAGGTTTTAAAATATCAGTACCACATTTACCTCATAAAAAGAGTTTGGAGCACTGCTTACCTACTGAGAATAATTTTTGTTGAAAGGGTATTAACTTCTCTTTAAGCAGGCAACTAGATTGCACAGTGGATAGAATGCAGGCACTAGAGTCAGGAAGACTTGAATTCTTATTCACCTCAGATGCTTATTAGTTGTGTGACCCTGGACAAGTCATTTGGTCTTTGTTTGCCTCAATTTCTTCATCTATAAAATGGGGATAGTAATAGCATCTACCTCACAGAATTGTTTTGAGGAACAAATGAGAAAGTAATTATAAAGTCCTTTGTAAGTTTCATTTATTATATTATTATTTAAATATCTGAAAAAAATAACATATAGATCAATCAAAATCCCTCTGCTTCTGGTATTTCTTTTATGGTGAGATCAGTTTTACTTTGTGAGATGGCTTTGTTTAAGATCTCTTTTCCTTGCTTTGTTAATTTGAATATTTATTATTTTATAGGTAGTATAATTAGAGTGTAAGAGAGTTCAAAGTAGGAGGAGTGGCTAGCAGCCCTGGTGTGAGGGCTTACCACACCATTTTCAGGGATGCTCATGGACCTTTGATAACCACTTTCTCCCAACTCTCACCTGTAGCTGTAAGATGCTATAGCAAGTACAGCAGCTGCACCTTGATACACTGTCTTGGCATATGGAATAAACCAGGGTGAGGGTATTTCAACAATCTGGGTAGCAGCTGCTGTGGGAGTGAAAAACCAACCACAACAAGTTCACAGAATGCTGCAAGACCAGGTTCTTTGTATCTGCTTTACTAAGGAAAGCAACATTAAGGGGTTGACAAGTATACTTTAATCCAGCATACAAATATCACTCACTTAGTTCAGGGGAAAAAGCCAGCAAATACAAATACAAAGATACATTAGAAACAGACCAAATCACAATTCATAGTTATGAAAAAGCATCAACATCTGAGTTCATGAGCCGGAGAGCTTGACAATGGCTGATGCAAACTCACGTGCCACTCCTCTTGTGGCTCAGAGCTCTGAGAAAGAGAAAGCCAACACCTGGCTTTATATCTTTTTCAGGGTCATAAGTGATCACATATGTGACTCACCCACATGACCCTAAATCATCATGAAGAAGCGACTTAAACCCACATGGTCTAAAAGCCTCTGATGCCCCAAACATGCTGTTCAAACCCATGTAAACTGGGACATCCCCTGAGGCAAGGAGGTCACCGAGGATTCCCAATCTAATCAAGGAAACAAAAGCCAAACTCTTCAAGGGCACTTGGTTGAACTGAGTGCTGAGAGCCCATTTTGATTGCCAACACAGAGGGCAACCAACATGCTTCAGAGCTGTTGATGACTTAGGGGGATATCTACTTCAAGCATGTGAATAGTTTCCTAGGAGAATGGGTGAGTGAGAACGATTTGTTCCAATGACATGAAGGTGGCCGAAGTATCTTCTGTGGAGTATTTAGAGCTAGGTCAGGCATCAAAGATGCCAAGGTCATTTATTGTATCCTGGGCCATTGTAAGTCATCTTGACTTTTGTCCTGCTGTTGAACTTCAGTGACTCAGGAAGAGAGAGAGAGACTGAGGACTTTGCACATGTCAGCCTCACTTAAATCCACTCCATGTGCAAGTCATCATCACCCACAATATCATTGGTCCTCTTCAAAGGATGAATAATAGGTAACACTTTGTTGCCTTTAAATTCTAATTATGATAATCATATAATTTATTTTAGGGCAATTGAATATCTGATTTAGAGCTAGACAACCTTATAAATCATGTAGACTTCCAAATAATATGACCACTAATATGGAGGACTAGACACTTCCTCCAGTCCTTACAACATCTCAAACCTTCCCAAAGGAAGAATTATTTACAGGAGATATGTCAGTTTCACCAAAAAAAAATCCCCAAACCTTAACAAGGTAACAGCCTAATGAACTAACTATAAGAAGGCTAATACCTCATCCTTAACTTGCTCACTTAGTGCTCCCTTGGTGCTATCTAAATGCAAGAACAGACACATGTAATGGGGAAGAGTTATAAGCATTTACAATATGAACAGGGGTAAAGCAAGGATGCCAATTATCACCAATGTTATTTAACATTGGTTAGCTATAGCAAAAAGACTTGAAACAGAAAATGAGGGAATAAGCATACCCAAAGAGAAAAAAATAAAAATCACTTTCCCCAGACAATATGATGATATACTTAGAAAGTCATTGAAAGTCCCCTAAATATTATTTGAAATAATAACTTCTAATTAAAGTTGCAGAATATAAGATAAACCTGCATACATCATCAACTTTCCTACATGCAAACAACAAAGGCCGTTAATAGAAGCTAGAAAGATAAATTGCATTCAAAGTAACAACTGCAACTGTAATATTTGACATCTTCCAAGATTCACCTAGAGAATACACAGATCAAATTATAAAATACTTTGCAGAAATGAAGGCACATCCAAATCACTGGAGAAACATTAATTGTCTATTGCTACATACATCCAATATAATATAATTATAACACTGTACTATAAAGCATTTTCCTCAGAACAGTCCTTATTAATAAAACTTTAAAGAACCTGAACCTTAAAGCAATCCAGGCCTTCCTATCTTTTGTGTGACTCATGACCATGTTTACCAATTACATTTATCAAAGGGGTTATACCCAATATTCTTGAAGACTTCTTTGTTTTCTCCTAAAATAATGAGGAATACAGGGATATATTTGAGCTGTCTACCTGCCATCTTCCTCCTTTGTTACATGACTATCTCATCTTCTTTCTCTATCACATGTTTCCTTGGTGGTATCTTTACTCCTGTGCTTTCACAAAGTTCTTCATTTATTACATATCTTTGACTGCCAACACCATCATGCGCCTTTCCATACCCTCAGTGTTGTATTTATCATCAATTCTTTGGGGATCACTGTATTGTCTGTCTCATAGCCAATCAATAACACTGGTACCATACTGACACTTATAAAAAATAAAGGAAAGAAAAAGAAAAGGAAAAGATTATCCTCTGTTTCTAAGAGAGGTTTGAGGAGCTTTTCAATTTCCAGAAGGCAATTCTGTCTCCTCTTTCTTTCCCATTTAATTATCGGCATGACTTATTCATTTTTATTTCTTTATCAGTTATACATAAAGACAGTTTTCCAACTTCATGTCATAAATAAATTGAAAAATAGTCATTCTTCACCCACTTGGTATTTACTGAATAGGTGTCTGAGCAGTGCCTTTGGGTAATTGCAGGTCTTTTATAGGAAGTTCTGCAATGTGCTGAGACTTGATACAACTAACATTATATTATCCCTAAAGAACGCTTCTGGAAGACTTCAATATCCATTGCTAATGCCTACCAACTTGGATTCTAAACTGGATCTTCTCTGTTACAGTGATGAATACTTTGGCAAGCATGTATCTCCCTGTTCTATGCTTTGTCTAATTTTTTTTAATCATAAAGTCAATGAATAAGTTTAGCTCTATTGTGATATCTTTTGAGGAATCTTGAATAACTTTTCAATGTATAGATTAGCAATCCTTTAAGAAAGCTTTAGTAGAGAGGGTTAGTTGATTCAGTGGATTGAGCATTAGACTTGGAATGACATGAGCTCAAATCTTCCCTCAAACGCTTATAGCTGTGTGATCCTGGTCAAGTTACTTAGTCTCTTTCTGCCTCAGTTTCTCCTCTGGAAAATTGGGACAATAATTGTACCCCCCTTAAAGGGTTGTTCAGAGGATTAAATGAGGTAACATATAAAGTATCCAGAAATCCAAAAAGTGCTAGTAGTTGTTATTGTTGTTGTTGTTTACAAGATCATGGGATTTAGATATGGAAGGATACTTCAGAGTCATCTACTCAAATCCCTTATTTTAAAAATTATGAAACATATCAGAAAACCTCAAGTGAGTTCCCCAAGGTTATACAAGTATTTCTGGACTTTAGAGATGCTTTACTTGAAAGACAGACTTGTTCTAAGGCCAAGAAGGCTTCAAGTTTCAGGTAATAGTGATTGATTGGTCTCTCTAAGCCAGGGGTACAAAAGAAATTTGTATCAGTTCAGTGTATTTTAATATTGTATTCAAATGAGTATGCATCAGGAAAGCCAGACACTGTGTTTTTATAATGGGATGGATTGTGAGGAGTTTGATTGTTCAAAAGGCAGTATGTGAAAGCAGAGAGAGCAATTAACTTGAGTATTTCTAAGAACATGGATTATGAGAATTGACCCCAACATGCTCCAATCAGTCTGCCCTCTCTTTCTTCCTTTTTGCCTTTCTTCCCTCCCTCCCTCCTCCTCCTTCCTTCCTTCCTTCCTTCCTTCCTTCCTTCCTTCCTTCCTT
>CM053627.1:173841553-173865877 GCA_028646595.1 Phalanger gymnotis
TTCAACGGGGTGTGACTAAAGAGTTCTATGTTCCACGCTTGGGTGGATGCACTGCCTCACCAGCACTCCTCCTTCCCCAAGAAGTCCCCACCGGGACTGGGCTTAAATCTTCAGCAGGCTCTGCACTCCTGCTCTGATCAGCCACTTAATTCCTCCCACCAGGTGGGCCTGGGGCCAGAAGCAACTGCAGCCATAGTTCTAAAGCTGCCCCACCTCCGCTGCCCCAGTGGTGGTGACCAAACCGCAAACTCAGTCCTGCAGCTTTTCCCACTAACCTTCTCTGTTGTCTTTGCTCTTTGTGTGTTGTGAGGTCTGGTAGATGCCACAGCTCGGTAATTCAGGATGCTAGGACACTCTCCGCTTGGCTCGTGGTCTGGTCGGTCCACGGTCCATGCCACATGCGCTGGGCTCTGCTGGGCTCTGCTGGGCTCAGCTCACTCCCCTCAGCTGGGACCTGGGAGCTCCATGCCAGACAGACCTTACCCAGAGACCATCCAGGCTGTCCTGGGCTGGAGCCCTGCTTCCCTCTGCCACTTTGTGGGTTCTTCAGCTCTAGAATTGGTTCAGAGCCATTGTTTTATAGGTTTTTGGAGGGACTTGGTGGGGAGCTCACGCCAGTCACTGCTTTCCAGCCGCCATCTGTAATCTGATCTTTCTAGGCCACCTTCCTTTGTATTTTTTTTTATTAATTCCTTTGATATGTTTGAACATTTGTTCTTCAAGATGAATTTTGTTGCTATTTTTTTCTAGCTCTATAAAATAATTTTTGGTAGTTTGATTGGTATGGCATGGAATAATTAAATTAACTTGAGTAGAATTGTCATTTTTTATTATATCGGCTCAGCCTACCCATAAGCAATTGGTGTTTTTCCAATTGTTTAGCTCTTACTTTATTTGCGTGAAAAATATTTTATAATTTTATACATATAGTTCCTGGGTTTGTTTATACTTGTTTTAAATGGAAATTCTCTGTCTGTCTCTTGCTGCTGAACTTTGTTGGTCATATAAATAAATGATAATTTATTTGGGTTCATTTTATATCCTGCAACTTTGCTGAACTGGTGAAATATTTCAAATAGTTTTTCAATTGATTCTTTAGGATTCTCTAAGTATACCATCATACCATCTTCAAAGAGTGATAGTTTTGTTTATTCATTGCCTGTTCTAATTTTTTCAACTTCTTTTTCTTCTCTTTTTGCTATAGCTAACATTTCTAGTACCATACTGAATAATAGTTGTGATGATGTGCATGTTTGCTTCACCCCAATCTTATTTTGAAAGCTTCTAGCTTATCCCCATTACAGATAATGTTTAGTGATGGTTTCAGTTAGATACTGCCTATCATTTTAAAGAACATTCCCTTTATTTTTATGTACTCCAGTGATACAAATGGGTGCTGTATTTGTCAAAAGCTTTTTCAGCATCTGTTGAAATAATCATATGATTTTTGTTGGTTTTATTCTGGTATGGTCAATTATGTTGACAGTTTTCCTAATAGGGAACCAACGTTGTATAACTGGTATAAATCTGATTTGGTTGTAGAGTATAATCCTTGAGATATATTTCTGTAATAACCTGGCTTGTATTTTGTTCAAAATTTTTGCATCAATATTCATTAGGGAAATGGGTCTATAATTTTCTTTTTCTGTTTTAGCCCTTCCTTATTTAGGTATCAGCACCATATTTTTGTCATAAGGATAATTTAGCAGGATTCCTTTGCCTATTTTCCAAATATTTTATATAGTATTGGAATTAACTGTTCTTCAAATATTTGGTAGAATTCACTTGTGAACCCTTCTGTCCCTGGGAACTTTTTCTTAGGGAGTTCATTAATGGTTTGCTCAATTTGGTTTTCTAGGATGGGCATTCTACTTCCTGATCTGTTAATCTGGGTAATTTATATTTTCATAAATATGCATTTATTTTCCTCCTATTGTCAAATTATTAGCATATGATGGGGCAAAATAGTTCCTGATGATTGCTTTAATTTCTTCTTTATTGGAGGTGATTTCACCCTTTTCATTTTCGACACGGGATATTTGGTTTTCTTCTTTCTTTTGAATCAAATTAACCAGTGGCTTATCTATCTTTTTTCCCCAAAAGATGAACTCCAAGTTTTATTTATTAGCTCAATAGTGTTTTTTTTTTCCTTTTTGATTTTGTTTCTCTCACCTTTGATTTTGAGGTTTTCCAGTTTTGTGCTCAGTTGGGGATTTTTTTATTTTTTCTTTTTCTAGTTTTTTTTTTAAGTTTCATGCCCAATTAATTTATCTGATCAATCTTTATTTTGTTGATATAAGAATTCAGAGAAATAAATTTTCCCCCAACTACTACTTTGTATTCCATAAATTTTTGGATGTTTTCTTATTGTTGTAATTAACTTTAATGAAATTGCTGATTTTTTTATGATTTGTTCTCTGACCTACTTTTTCTTTAGGATTAGATTATTCAGTTTCCAATTAGTTTTTAATCTATCTTTCCACTGACCTTCCTTGAATGTAAGTTTTATTGCATTATGACCACAAAAGAATACATTTAATATTTTTGCCTTTCTACATTTGATTTTGAGGATTTTGTGCCCTAATACGTGGTCAATTTTTGTGTAATTGCCATGCATCTTGGAGAAAAAGAAATATTCCTTTCTGTTCTCATTCAGTTTTCTCCAAAGATCTCTCATAGCTAACTTTCCTAATATTATATTCACCTCCTTAGTTTGTTTCTTCTTTATCTTTTGGTTGGATTTATCACATTTTAAGAGGGGCAGTTGAAGTCCCCCCACTGGCACAGCTTTGCTGTCTATTTCTTTTTGTAATTCATTTAACATCTTTACAAATTTGGATGCTATATCATTTGGTGCACCTATGTTTAGTATTGATATTACTTCATTGTCTATGTTATCCTTCAGCAAGCAATAGTTTCCTTTCTCATCTCTTTTAATTGGGACTACTTTTCCTTTTGCTTTATCTGAGATCAGGATTGGTACTCCTGGTTTTGTTTTCTTTGTTTGTTTTTTACATTTAGCTGAATCATAATAGATTCCATTCCAGCTCCTTACCTTTACTCTGTATGTGTCTTTCTGCTTCAAGTGTATTTCTTGTAAACAATATATTGTAGGATTGTGGTTTTTGATCCACTCTGCTATCCATTTCTGTTTTATAGGAGAGTTCATCCCATTCACATTCACAGTTATGCTTACTGTGTATTTCCCTCCATCCTATTTTTCCTCTTGTTTGTGCTCTCTCTCCTTTCACCCTTTCCATCCCTCACAATGTTTTGCTTCCATCTATTGCCTCCCCTAGTCTGCCTCTCTTCTGTTAGCCTCCCCGCCCCTTACTTAATCTACTCCTCTCCTACTTCTCTGTTGAGTAAGATAGATTTCTATATCTAAGTGATTCTCTTTTTGAGATGATACTGATGAAAGCAAGGTTCAAGCAGTACCCATCTCCTACCCTTCCATCTTTTCTTCTACTCTAATAGGTTTTTCATAGTTCTCCATGTGAAATAATTTAGCCCATTCTATCTGTCCCTTTCTTCTGCACCCAGTGTACTCTTCTTTCTCATTCCTTAATTATTTTTATGTCATTCCCTTTAATTCACCTGTACCCTGTATCTATGCACATTCCTTCTAGCTTTCTTATTTGCACTATACTTTTTAGGAATTACAAGTATCATCTTCCCAAGTAGGGATATAAACAGTTCAGCTCCACTGAATCCCTAATGTTTTCTTTTCCTCTTTTTTTCCCTTTTTTAGGCTTCTCTTAGATCTTGATATTGGAGATCAAGTTTTTGTTCAGTTCTGGTGTTCTCCTTATGAAAGCTTGAAATCCTTCTATTTCATCAAATAACCATTTTTCCCCTTGAAGTAATATGCTTAATTTTGACAGGTAGGTGATTTTTGGTTGTAGTCCTAGCTCTTTTGCCTTCTGGGATATCATGTTCCATGACCTCTACTCCTTTAATGTTGCAGTAGCTAAATTCTTTGTAAATCCTTTCCTGATTGTGACTCCCCAGTATTTGAATTATTTCTCTCTAGCCACTTATATTTTTTCCTTAACGTGATAGTTCTGAAATTTGGCTATGATGTTCCTTGGAGTTTTTGTTTTGGGGCCTTTTACCTGAGGTGATTGAGGGGTCCTTTGGATGCCTTTTTTGCCCTCTGGTTCCAGGATATCAGGGCAGATTTCCTTGATAATTTCTTGAATAATGATGTCCATTTCATCCTTTCAATTATGGCTTTCAAGTAACCCAGTTTTCTTTCCTGGACCTATTTTCCAGGTAAGCTATTTTTTCAATTAGATTATTTTAAATTTTCTTCTTTTTTTCATTCTTTTGAATTTGTTTGATAGATTCTTGGTATCTCAGGGAGTCGTTAGCATCCACTTACTGAATTATAACTTTAAAGACTTGTTTTTCTCAGTTAGCTTTTGTACTTTCTTTTCCATTTGACCAATTGTAGTTTTTAAAGAGTTGTTTTCTTTAGCAGATTTTTCAATCACCTTCTCCATTTGGCCAATTCTATTTTTTTAAGTAGTTGTTTCCTTTTTCCAAGCTGTTGACTCTTTTTTCATAATTATATTGCATCACTCTCGTTTCTTTTACCAGTTTTTCTTCTACCTCTCTTATAGAATTTTTAAGCTTCTTTTGGAGCTCTTCCATGAGTTCATTCTGGGCTTGAGAATACTTTTCATATTTTCTTTAGGGCTTTGCTT
Source organism: Phalanger gymnotis (assembly GCA_028646595.1). NCBI lineage: Eukaryota > Metazoa > Chordata > Mammalia > Diprotodontia > Phalangeridae > Phalanger > Phalanger gymnotis. The sequence goes on from CM053627.1 coordinate 173,846,263, forward strand.
ATAACTATTTCAACATTGTTATTCTCTTTTAAGTTTCTGTCTTGTTGTTGTTGTTGTTTTCCGCTTAACTTTTTTTGGCCTTTTCCCTTTCTTTTAAACTTGAGCTCTGCTCCTAATATTCAAGGGGTATTGTCTCAGGCTTATTGTGCTGCAGGCCCTGCCTGCTTACTGGTACTGCACTGATGTTGCCCTGAGGCCACAAGGAACTTGGAGTGGGATGGATGGTGCCTGAAAATTCTTGAGGCCATAGTGGTCTGTCAGCTTACCTGGTGCTGAGCTGGAGTTCTTGTCTGGCATGTGCTAAGACCAGTGGGATGTTTTTGCATCTGCCTATTTCTCTAGGTCTACACTGAAGCACATGTAGGTCTGGCCTCTGGAGCCTGCCTGTTTGCCCAGGGAAACCCTGGAGTATATGGTGAGGGCCCAGCACTGGCTGCTGCCTATTTGTTCAGGCACCTATAGTGTTTGCATCTACCTGTTTGCCTAGTATGCTGAAGCACCTGGTGCTCTGCCAGCTGGCTGCCTATTTACTCAAGGCTATGATGAAGCATGTGATGGTTCTTATGCCCATTCCCCTGGCTATGCTGAGGCATGTTGGGGGTCATTGTGTTGGTGTTTGCCTACTCCACCACCATGAGGCTGAGGATATGCTCCCGGTTTGTTAAGGTGGAGTTTGCTGCTGTCTTGCTGAGATGCTTCCTCTCCTGGATTGCACTGATCTTTTACCTAAGGGAAAAAGACCTTTCCTACTGATCTTCTAAGTTTCTTAGGCTAAAAGATTTTTTTACTCTGTCTTTTTGCTGGTTCTGCTGTTCCAGGATTTGTTTGGGGGCACTATTTTATGTTTGTTTGGAGGTGAATATGGGAGAGTTATGATGATTTACTACTTATTCCTCCATCCTGGCTCTTGGAATGGGACTCCCATTTCATTATTTGATACCAAATAGCATTCATGGTAAAATAATTTAGTCGTACATACATGTTCTATTCAAGTCTACCTATACTTTATTTATCTACTTATAGAGAGATAGTAATATATATTAACTCTTTAATTTTGAGAAATTCATCACAGTACATTATGTAATTAAAATGCTATATTAAATTGTCATGTCACATTACATTATTGTATCATATCATATTATGAATTCCATATAGAGATCCATATTTGATATTATCTATCTATCTATCTATCTATCTATCTATCTATCTATCTATCTATCTATCTATCTATCTATGTATCATCCAGCAAATTAGTGCTTGTGCTATTTTTGACACAGGACATTCAATTTCCTATCTCCATAAATTTGAACTAACTATCCCAAATACCTACAAAACATATTATCCTCACTCTGGCCTCTGAGAATTTCTTGCCTCATTCAAGATTCAGTTAAAGAACTATTTTCTACATGAAAATGTTGTTGATATTCCCAGCTACTGGTTCCCATCCTTCCTCCCCAAGCTACCTTTTATTTAGTTTCCATATGTAGTCCAGTGGATAGAGTAGTTAATTTGGAATCAGAGAAAACTGAGTTAAAATTCAACCTCATTGTTTAACTCTGGGCAAGTCATCTTACTTTTGTCTGCCTCAGTTTTATCATCTATAAAATAATAGGAATTATATGTAAAGCATTTTGCAAAACTTGAGGCAATTTGTGAATGCTAGCTATTAGCAATTATTGTTAATATCCATATATACATAGGTTATCTCCTACTATAGAATATAAGGTCTTTAAGGAAAAGGATGCTTATGTCCTGCACTTAAAACATTTCCTGGCACGTAGTTGCCTCTTCATAAATGTTTGTTTAATAAATTATTGCTTAAGCAAATAGTTTAGTAATGGTGAAAGCACCACGTAATATTCCATATATGAATGATATAGTATGAACTCCTTTGCTTTGTTTAAATTAAGACCCAATTTATTATCTTTCCATATTTATATCTCTTCAAGACATGCAATTTTTTTTAAAAAGCTAAATTCATTGAATCAAGTTCAAATCTAGGCAATTCATATTTTTTATTCAATGTGGATGGCTCTACCAATCTCTTTTGAAATTGTGTGAATTTAACTGTGGAAATGAGTTGTATATATATTGCATCATTCATTTAGATTTGAGAAAACTCAGTCCTTAAAGTTGGATAACACACAAGAAACCAAGGGAAATATTCAATTGTGGGTGAGTTCTATTTTGGATAGGATGATTTTGAGATATTAATAGTTCATCCACTTTGAAATGTCCAAAAGGTAATTGATAATTCAGGACTGGAGCTTAGAGGAAAGGATAGGGTTAAATATAGCTCCTGCTATGTACCATGTACTGCGTTAATCAGTATGGAGGATAAAAAAGGCAAAAGAGTCTATAAACTAAAAGAGCTCACAATATGATGAAGGAGATCACATGTAAAAATATAGATATACAAACTATATATATGTATATATATACATATATAAACATATATGTACACACACACACACACACACACACATATATATATATGATGAATGAGAAATAGCAGAGGAAGGGCACTAAAATTAAAAGGATTTGTATAAGGCTTCCTGTAAAAGAGAGGATTTAAGTTGGAACTTAAAGGAAATGAGAAATACCATCAGGCAAAGTTGAAGAAGGAAAGCAATCTAGGCAAGGGATAAGCAAACAAAATGCCCAGAGCCAGAAGATGAAGTATCTTGTTCCTGGAACAACAATGAGACCAGTGTTCCTAGACCAAAGAGTATAACAGAGGTATAGTAGGATTGCTTGGCAGTCATAAGAGACCAACTGAGGCTGTACAGAATAAATTCATAGTGGATCTAGTCAGAATGTTTGCTTTATTTTCTCTACCCTCATTCAGCAGGACACACATAGGAGTGAAGGTGGCCACTAGTTGTAGTGATTCAACACTGAGTCTATAATCAATGATGTCATCAAGAGATTAGAGATTCAAGAAAAAAGGATAATGTAGATTTGAATTGGTTCAACAAGGGTCAAGATGGGGGAAAAGGAAAGAATGACTAGTATAGGAAAGATGGCCTGGGGAAGATCTGAGGATTCAAGGCTTTGAAGGTCACAATGTGAATAAAGATTTGGATTTGTTAAGAGAAGGCAGAGGAAGGGATGAAAAGCCAATATGTTATAGCAAAATGAGGGGATATTTTGAATTCTTGGACATAGAAGTGGTCCACTTGTGGGTGATAACAACATCAAGGGCATGGCTATATTTGTGCACAGCTGAGTTAGGATGGAAAAGAAGATAATGACAAGTGAGTAGATTGCAGAACTGAGTGGATAGGGTGTTTGAGGGAGATTCAGTGTATATAATGAAGTCACCTACTGTGAAGGTTGAGGAGGAGTTGCCCTCAAGAGTTTCCTTACCTAAACAATAGAGAAGAACAAACCTCAAAGACACAATTCTTCTTCAAGCAGTTGTAATCTCTTCCTGGAGCAAAAATAAAATAAAATAATGTCCATCCCTTTCAACTTTTGACTTACAAATGTTGGGAAAGTGTGGTCGCTAAATTTATAACTATTGATTAGAATGAAGCAATTTCAGAGTCCATGAAGAAGGTAACAAAAAACATCCCCAGTTTAACCGAATTTTGTGGAGTGCAGTTTAAATTTATTTACTTTGTTTTATGAATTTTTATTCAAATAAAAAAGGTTATTCACCAATTATGGGATGATTATGTAAAAACTGCAATTATGCTAAATTATGTAATTGTGGCATTAATGCAAATACTATGCTTATATATTTATAATCAAAATGTGATTATGTAATTATGAGGAAATATATAATTATGCCAGGTAATGACATAAAAATCATTATCAAATTTCACAAAAAGGTAAATTACATTAGTTTATCCTGAAAAAAATTAAAGGCCAAATGCCCAAACTTAATGATTTTTCTCAATGAAAATGCACTCCCAAAACAAACAGGCTTTCTTTTTTCCATTACTTCAAAATTAAATCTTAGTTTACTTTATAGAGGAAAAAAAATATGTACAAAATGTTCCATAGACTCGTACTTGGCAACAGTGAATCAGCAATGAAAAAAGCCTTAGGATGAAAACATTGTCTATATTGCATCAATATTTCAAGGACCCACTATGTCTTTTCTAATTTACTTTCTCCTGTTTGTATCCATAACCCACTATGTCATATTAGATTTGGCAATTTAAATAAGATTCAAGATATTGATTAATGAGCATGAATACAAAGGTATATGACAATCTAAAAGTACATGATCAAAATTATAAATGTGAAATTAAGATGCAAGACACTTTTTTAAAAAAACTAAATTGTGTTTTGGGAAAGGTTGCTTGATAAGATTTTACTGATTGCTGGACTTATTAAAATACCAGAATGATTTGAAAGATATTATAGAGGTTCAAAAATATCTATCTGATTATTATTATTATTTTAACTAAAGCCAACTTTATTGTCCTTTCCAAATTATAAGTTTGGGGCTTTCATCCATGTGATTAAATTAAACCTGTTAAAATTTTTATCATAAGCTACCTTGAAGTAATCTGAATTAGAGTATTCTGGAATTTCAGGTGATTTCAGGCTGGGTAGCCCCAGGTATACAAGTGGAACAGTAAGGAGGTCCTGTTACATTTTATAGTCACTGCATTGGGCTATTTCTGATCCAGTGTCAGAAATCCATAACAACTAAGTGTACCAGTTATTTCCAAAGTCCAGGTGCAAATGCTAAAAAGCTCTGTTTTGCCTGTTGTCAGGATTCCTCCTATTAGGACTCCTTAGTATATCAGCATGACTTCAGGAATCAAGCCAGGTGACCCAGGCATCTGATGGACTAGAAAATAACCTGAATCCACAGAGGATTCATTATATTGATTAAAGAAACCAAGGGATATTCCCTAGACTCATTCCAGTCCCTATTCCACAAAACCCAAGAGACATGTTATCTGTCTAAAGTCCTAAGATCAATTTAATTTCATTTTTTGGCTGCTTTGATTCATATTTGGGGATGGATCTTGCCAAGAGACTAATCAGTTTTGATTTGAATTCTCCAAAAAACTAGGCTCCTAGGTAGTATTATTTTTCAACCAAACTACCTCACGGTGATTTTTAATCCCTGGCCCTTGATGTAAAGGTTAATGAAGACACAGAGAGAATGGTGCAACAGTATCAGTGCTGGAATTTGAATCAGAAGATATGTAAAACTTAATCCCTGTGTAAACTTAGAGAAGTCATTTCATCTCGATTGGTCTATTTCCTCATTTGGAAAAAAAAAAGACAATGTTGATTGGATTAGCTCAATCAAATAACAAAAATTTAGTAAAAATCTATTTTATTCCAGGCACCGTTGGGTATGGAATGCAAACACATAAGTGAAGTAGTTCTGTCCTGAAGAAATATGTATTCTTATATGATCTCTAAAGTCCCGAACAGCCCTCACTTTTTTATCCTAGAACGTTCCTTGAGCAAATCGCTTCTGTAGGTTCACTTTCTTCATGCAAATAAAAATGCCTATTTTCCTCATGAGGCCATAGTACAAAGAAGTCTATGTTGGTGAAATGTTTTGAATTTTATGAGTGCAAAGTAAATACTCATATGCAATAGAGAAAATTTCCATTTTTACAAAAAGACTTTAAACAAAAGCTCATCCCAAACCCCTAGAATGAAGGAGTAGAAGGAAGAAGAAGAGGGGGAGGAGAAAGGGGAAGAGAAGAAGTAAATAAAGAAGGAAAGAGGGCAGGAAGGTAAAGAGAGGGGAAGGGAAGAAAGAAGAAAGGAAGAGGAGGGAGGGAAAAGAAAGGAGAGGAACAAAGTAATAAAGGAAAAATGGAATGAACAAAGGAAGCAAAAAAAATCCTTTAAAATCAGAACTTGGTGATCTAATAATAAGACATGGGGAAAGGTCAAGAATACTTAAATTTCTATTGTCAAATGGACTCTGATTCAGTCAATTTAATTAATGTGTCTGAATATTTAATGAACATGTGTAAATATGTATGCATGTGTGTGTGCATACTATGTGCTTGTATATATAACCTACTAAGTGAAAAGCATTCCCTATTCCACTTCCCTAGAGAAGAGAAAGTACATCATGTCCCAGGATAGTTGATAAGTAAGTATTAATTAAATGAATAAAAAATTAAGTAAGGTATCAGTGAAACATTTAAAGCACATTTAAACTGTTGGAAAGTTACTAAGCCACAAATTATTGCTGATACCACTTTATCCAGAAGGTGAATGCAAAAGAGGATTACTACAATTTATTTAATTTAATCAAACATTCCCATTTTAATGATGCTCTACAAAAATGAGATTTTATTCTTAATTTTTGTATTATGAAACATAGTTGTTTAACCTTGAGCATCTTGAATAAATAGATCAATATTTCTTTTTCCTCTGGCATAAAACATAAGCAGCCTCTCAAAATTCAGTCACTGGGAATTTAAGTTGCCTGTATTTTAAAATGTGAGATATCACTTCTTCAGTGTATATTTTAGTACATATCACTTAGAAGCTTAAACCAGCTGAGCTACTTCTTGTCACTGTTATCATAATTTGATTCATGTTTATTTTAATTGTTGGTCAAACAACTATCTGATAAGGAGATATATGAGTGAATGAATTGACATGTGATCCCCAAATGTATGACATTTGCTTGTAAATTTCCATCTTTGAGGTGTGAATTAAAATTTTTAAGTATAAATACAAATTTAAATAATAGAGGCAGAAGAGAGATACATAATTATTTTTTTTCTTAGATTTTTTTTATCCTTTGATGATAAGAAATGTAATCTTACTGATGTTCCTGAACCTACTAGGATTTAAGAATGAACACTAAAATAAAAAGTAAGAAACAGGAATTGGAGAATACAGAGACACTTTAGCTGGATAGAATCTCTATCACATCTGTGTGCATAGGTACCTGCAGATTTTATCTAAGACCAGGAGGAATAGTTTCTATCTACTCCAGATGGAGAGAATAATTGGTTGGTGTAGCTTTTCAGCTTGTTGAAAAGTCTAATGCATTCACAATTGTCTCTTCTATGAAAAAGTTTCATACACATATATATTGTCTCTACATATATTATATGTGTGTATATCAACCAATCACATAATATTCGTAGTTCAAGAGGAATTTCTGATAATTAACCGATATCAGTTGCTAAACTTTGAATTCAGAAAGACTTAGGTTCAAACCATTCGAAGGACTTGATCGCTATGTAACCTTTGATTAGTAACTTAGCCTCTCTGTGCTTTGATGTCTTATGAGTGAGAGGCCATCAGTGGAAATTATACTTATAACCTATGGCATCCCTTCCAATCCAAAATTTATGATCCTGTGACTCCAGCTTTCAAACTTTGTGTGACTAAATAATACTTAGACCTAGCTGATCCTAGAAATATGACTATTCAACATAAAAAAACTAAACACCTTAAGAGAAAATTAAAATTTAACACTAATACAACTAAACTGTCTTAATAACAATTTGCATTTTAATTATTTATTGTGGAATGTATCACAGTATTTCTTCAGTTCTTCTAAGACCCAGAATACTTCAAATAGACATTATTATTAAGTATTTTTTTAAATCATAATTGGTAGCATATACACAATTTATGAGGTCTGAAATTCTTTCCAGATTTATCTGTATTCCTCATACTTGTCCCTCTTAATTACATTATATTGTGTGATTAAATTAATGTATCAAAGTTTATTTAAGTATAACTTTATTTTCAGACTTTTAGGTGGCTCCAAGTTTTTTTTACCTTAATCACATCTAATTCTACTATGAAAATCATTATATTTTCAAGATAAACTATGATGGTCTAATTGAAAACAAAAAGGTATCTTTCTGAATATTTTTTATCAATAAACTTTTTATTAACTCTAGGCACATGGCATTGTAGTATCAGTTATATCTTATGCCAAAGTAACATGTCTCAAAATACATTTAACATGCTATTTCATTATACAATGTAATATCATTTTTAATAACTATTTGGTCAGGCAACAAACACTGATTTAGGATTTACTTTGTGCCAGGTATCACATTCAACTCAAGAACACAAAGAAAAACAAAAACATGATCCTCGGTTTCAAGGTTCTCACAATTTGCTGGGGAAGGCAACAATAATGACACTGTCCACCAAAAAAACTAAAAAAACAAGGTATCTATAATATATTTTAATTGCAAACTAATTTTGAGGAAAGGTAATAACATTTGAAGGAAATAGTGATCAGGAAAGGCCTTCTACATAAATTGAGGATTTACCTAAGAATCGAAGGAAACCATGAGTCAGAGGAGAGGAGATAAAACATTCCAAGGTTGGTAGACTGCCAATACAGAATCATAGAATCAGGAGTGGGAGTGTTTTCTGTGAAATTTTGACAGGGGAAAATCAGTTTGACTTGAGATCTCAGAGCCCAAAAGATGATTAAAGAAATATGGCCAGGAAATGTTGCATATGACAAATTACTAAATGTTTTGATGCATTGTAAGCTCAAAATACATATGATCTCTCAGTTAAAAAACAAGCAAAATAAAGCAACATTTTTTTTTAAATTGTGCCACACACTTAGAGTGAAGCATAGTCTAATAGAGTTCGAATGTCCACAATGAGGCTGGAGAGAGTTCTATAGTACTCTGCCCTGGTTAGACCTGATCTGAAGCACCACATGCTGTCTGATATGCCATGTTTTAGGAAGAACAAAGACAAGGATGGAGTCGAGTCAAAACAGGGAGAACAGGATGAAGGGATGAGGAAGGCCATGCCATATGATGATCAATTATAGCTACACAGAAAGTAAAGTCTACAGAAGAGAAAATCTGAGGGGACAAAATAGGTGTCTTCATTGTTTGAATAATCATCTTCAAGACAGAGTAAATTTATTCTGTGTTTTAGAAAGAACAACGAGGTGCAATAGGTGGAAATCAAAAATGAAAGCAATGGGAACATATTGTAAAGATTAAAAAAAAACTGAATGGCATTATCAAAATGTGGAGTGGTCAGTCTTGGGAAAAATAAATTCCATTTCACAGGTTTTCATATGAAGGTTGAATGATCATTGGTGATGTAGTTAAGGGTGTGTCTGTTTTCATTTTCCTTGGATTAGATAGCCTTTTAGATTCCTTCCAACTCTGAGATTTTATGATTCTCTCTTATTAAAAAAAAAATATTTTGCTGAAGTAACTGAACCAATGAGTCATAGAACTAGCACTCAGCCTGGTTATGTTTCTTTTAAAAAATCTAGATAATGATAGCAACTAAATCCATGAGGAGTAGTCAGAATTTCCCCTTTTATTGTCAGTTAACCCCAATAACTGTTATTTAATCCAGAGTCACATCAGATTTTGTCATGTATTTTTAGGCAGAGCCAAATGTTTTTGTGATATGTATATTTTAATTCTGAGTTTAATTAATAGTCACTGGCTGTAGAATGAAGTACTATAATGCATTTAACTGAAAAAAAGGAGAGTACAACTCATTTTAGTCATGTGCTTCACTGAAACCCTCATAATATCAGTAGAAGGACTCTAATAAACAGCAAGAAAACCCCTGCACAGGACTTTGGAAAAGACATTGGCAAGAGTCACAGAGATTAAGCCATCATGAAGGATTTGTGATCTCCATTGTTGGTAGAAAATCCCAAATCATCAGAGCTAGAAAATGCAGGGATTATTTGAGATTACCATCATGGAAATCACCAGAGAAAGGTGTTATGAAACAATTTGGAAACATCAGTCAAGGTCACTTGATATCTTCAATAGTGATTAATGTTCTGGCTTAGCTCTGTTGTATAATGTACAGAAGTTGATGAAAAATCATCCACAATTCTCTAGTTCACTGATGATGTGTATACATTTAAGTAATATTGGGTCTATAAATTTAAATTTCCCCTAAGTATCATGTAAACAATCTATTAATAGTGATGACTGTTTCCTTAAATATTCTTTTTAAAGTATTATTTGTATTTTTAAGACTTTTTTTTTTATTCGGTGGTCCAAATTCTTCCCCTTTCCCTTGCTCTCCCCACCCCATCCACTGAGAAGACAAGCAGTAGGAAATTCTTTATATCAGTGAGGTCATATAAACCATATTTCCATATTATCCTTGTTGAAAAAAAAGAAAAGTAAAGTGAAAAACTGCTTTGCTTACATTCGGGGTTTATGAGTTCTCTCTGGAGTTGGATAGAATTTTTCATCGAGTCTTTGGGAATAGTGGTGGATCAGTAGTAAATGTCTATGGTAATCTAATGTTTCATAAAGCCAAATATGTAAGTTCTTGGGGCAAAAACTCATTATTTGACAAAATTGCTGGGGAAAGTAGTTTGGCAGAAAATTGGCATAGACCAACATCTCACACTGTATTGCAAAATGAGATCAAAATAAGTAAATGATTTAGCCATACAGTATGATATCAAAAGTAACTTAGAGAAGTTTGGAAAATTTTCCTTGTCAGATCTATGGATAAGGGAAGAATTTATGACCAAACAAGAGATAGAAAGAATCACAGGAAATGAAATGGATAATTTTGGTCACATGAAATAAGAAAAGTTTTCAACAGATGAAACTAATGCAACCAAAAATAGAAGGAAAGCGAAAAATAAGGAAAATTTTATGTTTCTCTGATAAAAGCCTCTTTTTTTCAAATACATAGGGAACTCAGACAAATTTATAAAAACAAGAGCCATCCCCTAACTGATATATAGTAAGAGTAAATGAACAGGCGGGTTTCAGAAGAAAAAAATTAAAGTTTCCAATACATACATGAAAAAATGCTCTAAATCACTACTGATCATAAAAATTGAGATTAAAACAACTCTGAGGCACCATTTCATGACTATCAGAGTGGCTAATGTTACAGAAAAAGAAAACAATAAATGCTGGAAAGGATGTGGAAAAATATGTACATTAATGACTGTTGGTGGAGTTGTAATCTATTCCAAATACCCTAGAGAACAATTCTAAACTATGTCCAAAGTGCTACAAAACTGGCATACCCATTGACTGGGCAATACCACTATGAGATTTGTATCCCAAAGAGAACAAAGGGGGAAAGACCTAAATCTATGAAAATACTTGTAGAAGCTCTTTTTATCGTGGCAAAGATTGAAAATTGAAGGGATGCTCATTAGTTGTGGGATGGCTGAAAAAGTTGTGGTAAGTGATTGTGATGGAATACTCTTGTGCCATAAGAAATGACAAGCAGGATGATTTCAGAAAAACCCAGTAAGACCTAGGAATTGATGCAAAGTGAAGTGAGCAAAACCAGGAGAATATTGTGCATAGTAACAGCAATATTGTAATGATGATCAATGGTGAAAGTCTTAGCAACTCGCTATGAGGAAAAATGTTATCCATTTTAAGAGTAAGAATTAATGAATTCTGAGTGCAGATTGAAGCATGCTTTTTTATTTTGTCTCATTTTTCTTGCATTTTTTAGAATAGCTTCTATAACAATATTCTGCATGAATTCACCTGCGTAAGTGATATATTGCTTGCCTTCTCAATGAGTAGGTGAAGGGTACGAGGGATGAAAAGAATCTGGAACTCATTTTTCAAATGAATGATAAAAATAAACTAACAAATAAATAATTTTTAAAAGGACTTGTCATGAATGATTGTATTGGATGACATAGCTAAGTATTTCACAGTTGATTATCTCATTAAAATATAGTAGCCAGGGTCTGCTCACTTCACTTTCATCAGTTTATCTAAGCCTTCTCAGGTTTTTCTGAAGCAATCCTGCTCATCATTTCTTATATGACAACTGTATTCTACCACAAGTAAGACAATATGTAGCTTTGATTTCTTCTTCTGCAAACTGGCTATTCATATGTTTGACCATTTATCAACTGGAAATTGCTCTTATTTTTTGGAATTTGACTCTGTTCTCTATAAATTTGAGAAATAAATCAAAGAAACTTTATATTGTATTTTCCCCACTGCCTTGCTTTCATTTTAATTTTGTCTGTGTTGGTATTGTTGTGGAAACTTTTATTTAAGATTAATTTATCCATTTCACTTTTCATGAGCTTTCCTATCTCTTGTTTGGTCACAAACTCTTCCACTGCCCAAAGATTTCACAGATTTTTTTCCACCCTACAATAATTTGCTTGTGACATCACTCTTTATGTCTTTTTGACCTTATCTTTAGATACAGTGTGAGATGTTGGTCTACACCTTTTTGTTGTTGTTGTTTAATTATTTCAGGCATATCTAACTGTGACCCCATTTGGGGTTTTCTTGGCAAAGATATCAGAGGGTTTTTATTTGTTTATTTTGTGATTTCCTTCTATGGCTAATTTTTTCCTTGAATAAAAAAATTCAAAAAAGGCTAAGCGAATTGCCCAGGGTTACACAAGCAGTAAATATCTGAGGCCAAATTTGAACTCAGGTCCTCCTGACTCTGGATCAGTGCTTTATCCATTGTACCATCTGGTTGCCCAGTTAAACCTAATTTCTTCTAAACTACTTTGCAGTTTTCTCAGCAATTTTTTTCAGATGAGAAAAGCTTAGATCTTTAGCTTGGATCAAATATTAAATTATGATGGTAATTTACTTTTGTTTATTGTGTATCTCACCTATTCCACAGGTCATTATTCTATTTCTTAGCCAATACACTATTGACTTTGTTTTATTGTTTCTTGCATTATTGTCATTTTCCCCAATTTTTCTTTTACTTTTCTTACTTAATATTTAAAATTTTACCTTTTTATTTCTTCTATCTTAAATCATTTTGGGTTGCATGTAGTATGTTGATATTTTTGATTGTATTACAATAGTAACATCAATTTTGGTGATGCCTTTTTCTTCTAAGTTCCTTCTGAATTTATTTAATTCTGATGTTTAGGAGCCTTAGGCATGTGTATAAATAATATAGAGATGCTTATTCATCATTTTTTAAAAAATATGACATGGATCGTCTTCATTGGCAATTGAATTCATGGCATTTTTAGAAGTATGATGTTTTTCATAAGTTATTGGGCAACATCCCAAATCCCCTTTTTGATATAGCTAATTTCTGAAAGACTTTAGGGAGATAATCGGAGGCACTGATACAGAAAATATTGCTGTTGGGTATAATGCATGTTTTTGATAGTGTAATTAGGATGAATGAATCTCTAATAAATGAAATGATACAGGCTTGAATTGAGCAAGACTTTGTAATTTGCATTTTGCTATAGGGAGAACTAGATGATTTTGCTCTGGAAATGAAATATACATGATCTATACAAGAACTATACATTATCTTCCCTGTCTCACTTCCCCCTCTCAGAGATGGGTGCTTCCCAAAGCTGTCCACTTAGACCACTAAAGTTAATATTAGTGCATTTTAAAATATTTTCATATATACCATGAATAAGCTTGCTTTTGAAGAATTTAAATTAATAATGGATAGATATTATTATTATACCCTTTAGCACTGAAAATAATTTATTCAAGGAACCAGAGCCTTGAGAGATTTGTTTTTTAAAGAGAGAGTAGGTAAGACCAAGCATGCAAGGTGGGATCTTTAGCCTGAAGGAGGCAAGCATAAGTCATGGAGGTTGTGTGAAATGTATACATTTCTAGTTGCAAAGAGGTGATTCAGGCTGTTTCAAAACAATGTCATAGTTAATGATTGTGCATGTATTATTTGTAGTTTAGTAATTTATTGGGAAATTGATGGCATATATTAATAGAAAAGGGGCCATTTGATAATCATTTTCTATAAAGTTGTGCCAAAATATCTAAAGGAAAATAATCACATATGTTTGAATCCTGAGGACTGGATAACTGATAAGGACAAGTTGTGTTGGGAATCCCTACTGTGCTGTTTCCATTTTTCAGCTACTGCTAAATAAGCATCCATTTTTTTCTTTCTCAGATTTTTTTAGTCTTGATCTGATTTTATCTGTGTGAAGAATTACTAGTGTGGAAACTCTCTCCGCAAGTGTTGATCATCAACTAGATGCCTACAACCCATGGTTTAAGAGACTTACCTGGAATTCTGAGGGTATAAATGAGTTGCCTGCAGTCATATATCTAGTAGTGTTTGAGGCATGGCTTGCACTCAGTTCATTTTGACTTTAAGTCAGGCTTTCTATCTATCGGTTCACGAAAGCCCTTGAGATCAGTGACTGTCTCATTTTTGTATTTCTATCCTCATTGCCTAGCACATTTCATAGTACATAGTGGGTGTTTACCATATGCTTATTGGTTGGCTGACTATTTTGCTTTATCTTATGAATATACCTAAATCAGTGAAATTCAAGTATTAAGTGGTTATTACATAGGAGGCTATGAAGTCTTGATTATAAAAAGATGGAAATGAAAAAGTTTACAGTTCTACTTGAATTTATACTCTACCAGGAGATACATCCTGTCTTCCAGGGGATAGTGTTAATCAATGAATACAGACGTATATATTAAGTGCCTACTATGTGCTGGGAACTGAATGTAGAAATACAAATACAGTCCTTACCCTTCAGGAGTTTGCAAATTTAAGAGAATGCAACCTATATTGGGGGTGGTGGCTAGGAAAGAGCTTTGGTCTAAGCAGTAAGATTTTGAGTGTCATGCACTTCACAAGAGCAAAGGTAATGTTTATTTGATTGCTATTTCCCAAGTAAAAAATGAAAAAAATGTATGGCTGATTAGGAAACAGTCAGGCAGTTATTCCATAGTGTTAGAATACATAGCAAGATGAACTTGCTGTTTAGATATTGATATTCTGGCAGATTTCTCAATGGCACTTAATAGAGACTATGTTCAAGAAGGAGAGGAGGACAAATAGAAAAGATTTTTCCTGAGGAAAATAAAGTATGAAATTAGAGGAAAAGGCCAAAAAGAAGTCCCTAGAGAACTGAATTCCACCACTGGAGGAAGGTACAGAGGAGATTAAACCAAAAAATATAAAGGCAAGAAAGTGGCATTGGAATATTCAGCTTGTGGAAATTTAGGTTTTCTACAATTTGGAACCAAATAAATCCTCGTCAATTGTGACTTTCTATCTATTACGCTTCAAAGTGAGGTAGCTACCCTTTCACAAATGCTGAAATCCTGGTACTACTTATATTAAAGTGCTTCTGTGAGGATTACATGTTCTAAACAGGTATGCAATGGAATTTAAAACTCAAAAGAATCTAAACATGAATATTTTACTATTACATGAGGCAAGACACAATTTCTTACTCTTTACTTCTGGTTGGTTAAAGAAAAGTGAAAGAGTATTTTAAAACCTTGTTCATTAACAATCATTTTTATTATAAGAACATTTTTCAGGGGAAGAGAATCATTCTTTGAAAATATGCAGAAGAAATGAGATTCAGGCCATCGTTAAGTAAGGTATGCTGGGAGAGGCAATTAGGAAGGAGATCAACATCTAACAGTATATTACTATATATTTTACATTATTGGATTCTTAGTATTGGAGTTTTATGGTGAGATGCCATAAAAACCAATGTTCACTTCATTTAAGGTGCAAAAAGAAACAAATTGAAGATGTGATGCTAGAACATTTGAATGAAAATAGGAAGTTAAGATGGGGATTTTTTAGTTCTCCTCTTCTGTGCCAAGATTATAAAGTACAGTTCTTGTATCTCAGATTTTCAAAAGACTTGAAAATTGAGGAAGAACTTTCAAACATAAAGCAAATCCAAATGAGAAGCAGATGGGTCTGAGCTTCCTTAGACGAGTACTGCCTGTTTCTCCTTATGATGAACAGACTAGTAAAAAAGAAGAAATGGAATAAATCACATATTCAAGATTTCACACACATTGCAAAACATTGCCATGTATTCATTAGGTGGCCAAATATATTCATATTAGAACATATTCATTCTGATTCAATATGTTCATAATAACTCCAGCCCCCTTGTGTATGATGGAAGAGGGAGCTTTAACTTGGCATCGTCCACACTAGCGTTTGGTGCAAATTTTGCTTACATTTGCTTAAATTTTATGTTATTGGAACTATGTTAGAGTGGAGTAGAAAAACATTGCCAATTGTTACTTTTTTATTAGCGTATTGCAGCTCATAATCTAATACTTTAAATTGCATTGTGTCATCTTGGAAGAGTTGTTCAAAGGTATAATCACCATCTGTCCATGGTAACTTTTACTTTACTGCAGTATTTATAATTATAAAATGTTTTTAACCAATGATCATTTATCTCCACACTTCCAGGCTCATTAGTGTAGTGAAAAGTATCTAATTGTCATATAGATTGATGTAAAACATTTGGTAATGGTGCTCACACTATACGAAATAGATGTCATGAAAAATAAATATATAAGCAACTGGAAAGTGACACAAAATCAGATTTGTAGACCCCCTTTTCTCCCAAAGGTTGTGATCTTTAACTACATGTGGCCCATTAAGTGCAAGACAAGATGAATAACCAAGAAAGACTCAGTTCCAGTTTCCATTATAGTCATTTCAGAAATACATCGATTTATTATTCCATGGTTTCCTATTGGAAATACATTTCTTCCATCGTTTTTCTGCCATATTTATTTTGTTCATATTAATAGTCCACAAAGTTTACCCCATCTTACATTTAGCTTGTTACAAACTATCCTCCTTTAGATTTATGATTGTACTCTTGAAAGATTTGTAGGACACTGTGGTAGATGTAGGAGAAATAAATACAGAAAATAAATTTGTCATTTTGCCCCCAGGGAATGCAATTTATTAGTATGGAGATAATATGTACATAAATGAGTGTGATGAACAGTTGGATATGATGGAGAAAAAGGAGAAAGCCTAAGGAAACATGGATCACTTTTAAGGGGAGTTAGGAGTTTTGGAGATCACAGAAGGATCATACATTTAGAACTAGATGGTACATTGGAATTCATTAAATCCAGATCCTCAAATTTTTCAGCTGGAGAAATTGAAATGTAGAGAGATTAAGTAATTTGGCTAGGGTTACACAGCAAATGGGTGTCTGTAAGAGGGTTTAAACCCAAATATTCTCAATTCTAGGTCCAATATGATACTCATTTTACTATGTTATTTCATATAGAGGATTTCATGAAATATGTGACACCTGAAATGAAGTTTGAAAGGAAAAGGATGTCCAAATATGAAAAGATAAAGAGGTTAAACATGTTATAGGAATGAGACATATTCTATGCAAATATGGAGAGACAGGGATACCAATAACTGGTAGTCTATTTTTCCTATAATATAGCATTTTGGAGGAGTAGTCATATGCAAAGGAAAGGAAATATGCAAATAGAAAGGAAGGTTGGAACCAAGTTGTGAAGGATCTTAAATGCCATCCTAAGAAATTTATATTTTGACTGGTGAGCAATAGGAGGCCATTGGAGGGAAATATTGAAAGATGAATAAAGAAGTATAGTTGTTGTTATGTTGTTGTTATTGTTTTCTAAAAAGTAGAATACAACAAGGGTAGAATTGAGGGCTTGAAGGGAGAAAATAAATTTTTTAAATACCCAATGTAGAATTAGGATAAAAAATTAGAGATTGTTGCTAGTCCACTGAAACTTTAGCTTTCACAATGCTTTCCATAACGTATGGCCTATAGGGTATAGTTCTATATCCTTTCTCATTTTGTGTATAAGAATGCAAGTGTGCTTAGAATTTCATAACTCTGCTATTGTTCCTCACTCTGGAATGTAAATGAAATAAATATTAATAGCTACAAAATATATGCATACATATACACATCTCTTCAAAGTTACATTCATAAGAAATCTCCTTATCTCCCTTTCCTATGGAATCTGAGTTAACTTTTAACAGATAGAATCCTATAGAAAAAGAAATCTATAAATACTTCTCTAAAGCCTTTGGTTACTTACTTGAGGGAATAACCCCAGGAGTCAAGTGATAATTGGCTTTTATCCTTTAAGTGTTGATTACTAGGTTGAAGTTTCCTTTCAACTTTAAAACTAATTGAGTAATTTTCATCCCTCCCCCCCCCACAAAGCTTCAAAGGTAAATGCCTATCTAGGCCCAGATAAATTCATAGCACCTGGTGTAATAGGTAAGACTTTCCATGTTCCCTCTTCTTAGCTAACTTTGATTAAATCAGGGATTGTCCAACTCTCATATTCTTGTTACCAATCTGGTGAGCTGCTATATCATGATTTCAAACTAAATGCAGATTAGGAGGCCTGAGATATCACAATTTTGTCATCAGGAAGATAAAAAACATTGTGTTTTCAGTGAATATACTTTTATCATGCAAGAAAGAACAGACCAATGAATTGGGCATAAGTTAAAAAAAACTAGAAAAAGAACAAATTTAAAATCCCAAATTAAACACTAAACTGGAAATCTTCAAAAGCAAAGGAGAGATTAAAAAAATTTAAAGTATGAAATGACTGAGCTAACAAATAAAATAGAAGTTGGTTTTAGAAAAAATAATATAGATAAATCCTTAGTTAATTTAAGACAAAGAAGAAAAGCATATTACTGATTTCAGAAATGAAAAGGGTAAATTTATCAACAATGAAGATGAAATTCAAACAATTATTGGGAGTTATTTTTCCCAGTTATGTGCAATTGAATCAACACTGTAAGTAAAATCTATGAATATTTACAAAAATATAAATTACCCAGAAAAATAAATTAAATATGCCATCAATGAACTCCAAACTAAAAAATCCACAGGGCCAGATGGATTTGCAAATGAATTCTACCAACCATCTAAACAAGAATTAATTCCAATAACATATAAGCTACTTAGAAAAACAAGCAAAGGAGTACTACCAAATTCATTTTACAACACAAATATGGTGTTGATATCTAAAAGAAAAAAGAAAGGAAACTATAGATCAATTTCCCTAATGAATATTGATGAAAAAAATTTAAATAAAATGGTAGCAAGGAAATTACAGCAATATATCAGAAAGATCCTGCTCTATAAACACAAAAGATTTATACAAGGAACGCAGGGTTGGTTCAGCATTAGAAAAAATGTCAACATAATTGATCATACTGATAACAGAAACAACAAAAATAATGTAATTATCTCAAGAGCTGAAGTAAAAGGTTTTGAGGAAATACAATTCATTACTATTTAAGCACTAGAAAGCATAGAAATTGAGCTTTCCTTAAAAAAATAAGTGGCACCTAGTGAAAACCATCAGCAAGCATTATCTATAATGCGGATAAGCTAGAAATCTTTCCAATATGATCAGGGATAAAGCAAGGATGCCTATTATCACTACAATAATGTAATATTGTACTAGCAATACTGTGTAGAGCAATAAGTGAAGAAAAAGAAATTGAAGGAATTAGAACAGGCAACGAGGAAAAAGATGCTATCACTATTTGCATATGATGTGATGATATACTTGGAGAATCCTAGATAATCAACTAAAAAACTAGTTGAAATAATTATCAACTTCATCAAAGTTGCAGGATGTAAAATAAACTCATGTAAATCATTAGCATTTTTATATATTATGACAAAGTCCAACAAGAAGAGATAGAAAGAGTAATTCTATTTAAAATAGCTGTAGGCAATACTTTTGGGAGTCTACTTAACAAGAAAATCCCAGGAACTGTATGAACAGAATTACAAAGTATTTTTTACACAAGTAAAATCAGGTCTAAACAATTAGAAAGATATTAATTGCTTATGAGTAGGCTGGAACTAATATAATAAAATGACAAAGAT
>CM053627.1:173866377-173896792 GCA_028646595.1 Phalanger gymnotis
CTAAAACATAATCACTTTTATAAATGTGTTATGTAAAGTACAAAAATATATTTCTTAATTTGACTTCCATTCCCAATTATGATGTCTATCATCACTAATTTTTGTAAATTTCTCTTCTGGCCCTTGTGTTTTTGCTCATCTATGTATGAAAGATACACAGAGAGGTATCCAGATGTTTTGGTTTGTTCTCTCTTTCTCCATTCAATTTAATGAACTTTTCCTTTAAGCCATAGGACATTATGTCATTCAATCCATGTATATTAAGTATTGATATCATCTCTTTATACATGGTGCTCACACAAATAATATAATTTCCTTGCTTATTATTTTTAACTTCTATTTTCACCCTTGCTTTGTTTGAGAATATAATTGTCAATCTTGCTTTTCCTTTTACATTTTCAATTATTCTCAATTTACCTCATTCAAAATCAATTCTGCTTCAAGGTTTATTTTTAACTTTGTTTGAATCTTTATATCTCACACTTGTTTCTTTTGTAATGGTTACCAGTGAGCAGGAACAGCATTCAATGCCCATCTGGAAGAGCATAAGAATTCTGCTTCCAGAAAAGAATGATGTAATGGAGCCCTTCTCCACAATTGTGAGATTTGCAGACCTTCTGTCTTTGCTGTCCAGGCAGCAAACCATGTGACAAGGAAATAAAAAGAACATTGGTTTGGCTACAAAGTCAGAACTGGGATGCATTAGTGCTTTCCAAAGGCATTAATTCAGCCAGGGCCAATATCTTGGCTGGCTTGTACTGGTGAAGATAACTACTAATCTCTTTGTGGAGAAAGATGTCATAGGCCCTTATCTCCCCATGCCACAGCTACCAAATGAAGCCAAGATTATGTGCTCCTCTGCTGTTGCTTCAGTATCTATTATGTCTATGCATTCCTGATTTTAGCATTTGGAGACTGGAGATAAGACCTTGTCCTAAAAGATCAGGGACTCTTGAGGAGCAATATCCATTTCAGTCCCAAGTGATCAATGTCCCTTCCTGAGTAAGGACCAGAGTACAGACCAGGAGAGCAGGGAACAAACCTTTCCACAGATCACACCACCTTGAAAGCACCAACAGCCTACAAACCCCCTAAAGCAGTTCTGAAAACAGTAGTGAGAAAAAGCTTGAAGCATGAGACAGGAAAATTATCTCACAAAAACAGGTGAAAACGAAAGAAATTGAAGGGGAATGGAGGGGAAAAGGGGGGATCATGGGGAATAGAAACTTATTCTTGTTTAAGGACACCAAGAAATAATAAAAACTAGAAAGAATAAAAGAGAATTTGAAACATCTCTGAAAAAAAGAACTAATCTGGAGAAGAGATCAAGTAGAAATAATGTAAGAATTGTCACATTAAATGAAAGTTATGATTGAAAAAAGAATCTGCACATAATATTACAAGAAATTACTAGGGAAAATTGTCCTGAAGTTGTAGAGCAAGACAGTTAAGTACAGCTAGAAAAAAAAATCTTTTTTTCATTACTTGAAAGATATCCTAGGAGGAAAACTTGCAGGAATGTCATAGCCAAGTTTCAAACTCTGAGGTTAAAGAGAAAATATTGCAAACAACAAGAAAAAAAATAATACAGAATACAGTCAGGATTCCATAAGACCTAGCAACCTCCACTCTAAAAGACTATAGGTCTTAGAATATTTTATTTCAAAGAGCAAAAAAACTGGGGTTGCAGTAAGAATCATTTACTCAGCAAAGTTGAATATAATCCTGAATGAAAAAAAAAAAAAAACCACGTCATTTGGTGATCTGAAAGATTTTCAGATATTTTTAACTAAAAGACCAGAACTAAAGGGAAAATTCAATATAAAAGATCCAGAAGAAATATAAGGAAAACATTGAATAATAATTACAAGATATTCATTAAGGTATAATGGTAATCAGGGAGGGATTTTTTGCTGTTCTTTTCTTTTGGAACACTAAGACTATTAAGTGCCTTTGATGAGTCTGGCCTTTGTTAGAATGGGGCAGGTAAAATGGGATCTTTTGTCTTGGAATGCTTATCAGCACTGGGGCAGTGAACACTTGATTGAACAACTTTCCCATAGGCTGGTTTCCCACACCCTGGCTGGTGAGCCTCTAGCCCTCAGGGCCCTGAGTAGAGCATATGTGTTGGAAGGTTAGCGGTTCACTTTTGGGGTACACTCATTGAAAGGGTGACAAGACTCTGGGAAAGCCATTGAAATACTCCCCTTCCCCCCGTTTTGATAATCCAGACAGATGTTGGTGCTTCTGTAGTAACTATGAATTGTGATTTGATCAGACAAGGTCTATCTGTTGATATTTGTAATTTCTGTTTGTATTTGCCCTGAAGTTCAAGGGGCTGATCTTTTCCAGCTGAACTAAGTGAACTATATATGTATGCTTAATTAAAGTGAGATTGTTAACACCTTAAAGTTGCTTTCCTTAGAAAATCAGATCAAAGAACCTTTGTTAGCGGCACTTCTGCATGCTGGTGTTATTAGTCTTCACAACCACAGTAGCTGGTAGCAACATTGTTACATAAGGTCAAACCATTTATTTATTATATACGTAAAAGTAGTATCAATATTCTTAAAACTGCCATCAATACTAAGGTAGTTTGAAAAATAGGTTGGGGCTGAGTTATTTATGATGGGGTGATTCTAAAAACTGGGAAGCAAAAGGTAAAAGAGAGCAATTATAAAAATGAGGAGTTAAAAAAATTAATACAGAAGTGAAGAGGTTAAAGAAAAACGATGATGGTAGGGAACCATATATTTTTAGGGGTGCTCGAGACCCCAGAATACTGACATGCCGGGAAGAATTCCACTCAAGCCTTCTCAACCGAGGGAAAAGACAAAGTTTATTAAGGGTTTGCCATATTGGGTTGTCTTAAGAAATGCCACTGTTTGTGACGCTTGTTTTCACAAACTGGCCAAATTCAATCTGAGCACCTTCATGGACTTATATACACAAAGATTGTGGGAGGGATTGAGGGGTGGTCCGGGGTGACTAGAGGAGGGCTTTAGGGAGGATCTTGAGGAGGAGTCTAAGGAGGTGCTTGATGGGACCTGAATTAGGTCAGACTCCAGGGTGGGAAATAGCTGAAGTCTACCTGGAGATGAAAGACACAAGGCTAGGGTAACAGGGCTAGGGTATAGATATTTTGATCAGGATTAAGGGTGGGAAGTGGCTGGACAATAAATGGCAAGGCTAGGTAGAGATTTGGGCCTAATGATAAAGAAGGTTATAGCCTCAGGCCAAGGCCATATCAAATGGGAAGATTCAAGGAGAGTTTAAGGGGGTTCCCAGAGACTGTACTTCATCATTGCCCCCTCAAACAAATAGGACCCAAATACTTTTGGGATCCAAGGGGGTTCCCACAGTCTAAACTCCATCATTCCCCACTCAAACAAATGGAACACAAATTCTTTTGGAGTAAAGGCCAAAGGTCTCAGCTTCTGAAATTTCTTCCTGCTGGCAAGGGGCATAGAGCTTTCACTGCCTTGATGGGTCCTGTTCAAGGGGTACATAGTTTGAGCAGTCATCTAGAAGTTGATGGCTTGGAGCTTGGAGGAGATGAACCTGGCAAGGAGGTTAAGTAAACAAGCACCTAACAGGTGGTATAGGAGTATAAAAAAGGACAATTTCCTTGGTGTAAAAGACAATTTCCCTGGAGGGAATTAAAAATGACTATTTCATAGGTAGCTCCCCCAATCACTTGTTCTGTGTACCACACTGCTACGGGGTTCAGGAGTATGTGGCACAGTAAAATTAGGTCAGAGGTATCTAAGAGCAAGGATTGATATTTGATGTGCCTGTAGCTAGCCAGCCACTGATGGCCATCTGCTTCTAGAATGCTCTGAACTAGACCAGCTCTAAAGGCTGGTCAACTAGAGGTTTAGAAGCTTCCTCAATTGGAATGGCTGTAGCAGCCAGAGAATCTAATTGTTTTGAAAAACAGGCAATTGGCTTAGGGTCAGGTCTTAAGGACTGGGTTAGGACTCCCAAAGCCTGTCCTCTCCTTTCATCAACATACCAAGTGAAAGGTTTTTCTAGATTAGGTAAAGCTAATGCTGGAGTGGTGGTCAATTTAGTTTTCAAAGTCTCAAAAGCTTTAGTCTGGTCAGTCTGGTCAGTCCCACTCTAGAGTGAGTGAGTCAGGGCCTTGAGTAGCAACTAATGGTTGCAGTCCCTCCCAAGCCTTGGCCTTAATTGGATATTGGATTGGAACTATGGCTGGGGTGGCAGAAGTAGCTTGCCCAGTTCCCTGATCCCAAAGAAATTGACTCAACCCTCTCCTACGCCTCT
Source organism: Phalanger gymnotis (assembly GCA_028646595.1). Taxonomy (NCBI): domain Eukaryota; kingdom Metazoa; phylum Chordata; class Mammalia; order Diprotodontia; family Phalangeridae; genus Phalanger; species Phalanger gymnotis. Next base: position 173,870,665 of record CM053627.1, read on the forward strand.
GAGAAAACATGAGGAAGTCTGGTAAACAGAGGAAAAAGGGAGTTATGAGGTTTAACTAGAGAAAATTCGCTTCCCAATTTCACCATCAGGTCCCTTCCCAACAAGGGGGCAGGGCCAGAAGAGAATGTAAGGTAGGAGTGCTCAAACAACAGATCCTTGATGCCCATGACCTGATGGGTCGAGGGTGTGTAGGGCCAGAGCAATTAGTTAAAACAAGAGACCATAGCCATGATAAAGTGGGTAACCTTACCTTTAGCCTTGATTTTGCCCAGGGCTCTGTGAGAAAGGTGGAGAAAGTAGAAGCACTGCCAAGCCCCAGGCTTTCCCCTCCTTCCGAGTCTTGAGAAGACTGGAGGACAGGATACTGGGAGGAGGCTCTATCACTTTTCCAATCTCCGGGACAATCCTTCCTCCAAAGTCCCTCCTGGTTACATGCTGGGCATGGTGCTGGAGGCGTGGATCCTGGAGGCTTCCTCCAGGAAGGCACCCTAGAGGGACACTCCTTGGACCAGTGACCCTCTTTGTGATATCAAAAGCAGGTTTCTCCACTGCCCAAGTTGTAGGGCTTCCTCCAAGGGGGGCTCCTGAGGTGGCGCTCCTTGGGTCTTTTCCTGGTCATGGTAACAGCCCAGAACAGGGCATGTTCTCTTTCTCTAGTCCTTTCCCTGCATTCTCTTTCCTCTGCCTTGACTAAGTCTCTATTGTTGAAAACGCCAAAGCTGTCTCCAGAAATTGGGCCTGAGGTGTTTGGGGTCGCATTGCCAATTTCTGCAGTTTCCTCCTAATATCTGGGGAAGGCTGATTAATGAAATACATGTTAAGTATTGCCGCCCTTTCAATAGAATCAGGATCTAAATTTGTATACTTCTTAATAGCCTCTACTACTCAGGCTTGGAAAAGAGCAGGGTTTTCCTTTTCTCCTTGAGTAATCTCCTTAATTTTTTGAAAATGTATTTGCTTTTGGAATGCCCTTCTTAAGCCTTCTAACAGGCCAATTACCATATGGTCTCTCTTTTCTCTATCGTCACTCCTTTGATAATTCCATCCTGGGTCACTAGTGGGAACAGCAGCTCTACCTGGGGGATATTTTACAGGGTGATTGCTAGCCAAACTATCCCCAAATTTTTGGGCTTGTTCCCAGATTCTCCTCTTCTCAGTGGTACAACAGGTAGGGAAAAGGATATGCAAATCACCCCAAGAAAGTTCAAATTGTAGGGACAGATCCCTAAAATCCTCAGTAAACTTAGTGGGATTTTCTGAGTATCTCCCCAGTTTTTCTTTAATATGAATGAGATCTGAAATGGAGAATGGAACATGGACTCTCCTCCTCCCCATAGGGGAGGCAGGCACTTCCCTCAGGAAAAAAGGTGCTGTGGGAACTGCAGCTTGGGGAGTAATATAGGAAGTCCCACTCCTGGTGGGTGTGGGGATGGGGGTGGCGTGCCAGCTGAACTAGATCAGACTGCAAGGCCAGGATGTCTGGCTGGCAAGGGAGTAGATCAACTGGTACCTGAGGAGGGGTAGGGGTCAGAGGGGGAGGTACCCCAGAGACCTGAGTGGGTGCCACCTCAGAGAGAGGGGCTAGGTGAGGAGATATTGCCATGGGGGCAGGGCCCGAGGCTGGAACCTGAATAGCGGTTGCCTAGGGGGTAGGGCCCATGGTGGTAGATACTGCAGGGCCTGAAATGGGCAAAGGCCATGAGGCTAGAAGCTGAGTAGAGGACCCTTCAGGGGAAGGGGCCACAGAGGGAGGCACCTAAACAAGACCCTTGACCTGAGCAGGGGTCAACCAGGGGGGAGGAGCCATGGGAAGAGATGCAGGGTAGGAGACTTGGACTGTGAAGGAGGAAAGAGAAGAGGAGGGTTGCACTACAGGAAACCAAGGGAAAGAGAGGTGGCCAAGGAATGGGGAGCACAGGAAACAGGAATGCTCTGGGAAGGGGATGGGGTTGAAGCATTAGGAACCATAAGGAGGAGGTTTTCCAAAATGTCCTGTTGACCTCCATTGCCCCTTTGTCGGGGGAGGGCTCTAGCTATGAGCATCTTACAATCTTCTCTGAGAACGCGTTTCTGAGAGAGCTCAACAAAGGCCATTAGGTAGGAAATTTCTTGTCATTTTCCTTCTTGTCAGCAGTATAGCTCTAGCTGCAAGAGTTTTATATTTTAAATTCCCCCCAGTGGGCCACAATTTGTGGCCTTCTAGGTGATACTGAGGCCAAAGAATATTGCAAAAAAAAAACACCAGCTTTTTCTTTTTAAGTTGTTTAGAGAAACCAATTTTTTTTCAAATTTTGTAAAAGATAACCCAAAGACGAATTTTTGGGGATTGAAAAGAATTGATCCATTATGGGCTTGGGGGCTGGAAGTCTTTTCCTCCACAAGGAGGATCTGAGAGTAATCCTCAAAAAGGAACAAAGCAAGACAGAAAAAAAATGCAAAAAGGTACCTGGGATTTTCCCATTCCCTAACTCTGAGAGAATTGAGAAAATTAAGCATATGCTTCCAGATAGAGCATCTGTCCTTGTCCTCTGTGCTTCAGAAGCTGTTCCCAGGTCCATGGCTTTGAAGATAAACCACTGGACCAAGAACCTGAGAGCATCAAGCTGAGTCAGAGACAGTGAGCAGCTGTCTGACTTACTGGGAACCTGGGAATTCAGGCCCTAAAAGCACCTCCATAATGCTTGGAGAGTGAGAAGGGGATTGGGAGAGGGAGATGCTTACCTTCCAGTCTTGGCTGGAGAAGAACTTGAGATCAGCACGGTATTCTTGATCTCAGGGAACCAAAATAAAGATGTTTAAGAAAAAATGATGGTGATAGGGAACCATATGTTTCTAGGGGTGCTCTATACCCCAAAGTACTGACAAACTGGGTCCTGCTGAAATAATTTGACTCATTTGGAGAGTTGGTAATGTTGGAAACATTACTACTATCGTCTGGGTTGAAGAGGAAACAAAGTATACATATGGAAGAGTGTAGAAATCTTCTGAATATGTAGAGAGGTGAGAAAACTGGAGGACAGGGTTGGGGAGGGACTTTGAGAAGAGTGTGGGGATTGGGATTTGGGACAATGAAGGAGGACTTTTGGAGGGGAATGTGAATTGAGATTGGAGGAGTGGAAATAAGGGAAACTCTTGGAGATAGGTGAAATGGAGGGAGGGAAGGGGGAGAAGACAAGGTAACAGGGAGAGGGTAAAAAGAGAGGTTGAGAGACAAAATTACGCATAAAAATAAGATGGAGGGAAATTCACAAATAATAATTATAATTTTGAATGTGAATAGGATGTTTATAGTAGCTCTCTTTGTGGTGGCAAAGAATTGGAAATTGCAGGGATCCCCATCAATTGGGGAATAGCTGAACAAGTTGTAGTGTATAGTTTTGATGGAATACTATGTTGCTATAAGAAATGATGGGCTCAATTATCTTAGAGAGGCATGGAAAGACATGTATGAAGAGATGAAGAGCAAAGCAAGCAGAAACAAAACAACATTGCATAGAGTAACAGAAATATTAAGAACAGATTCAAGCAAACAAATTATTTTGACTATTAATAATACCCAAATTAACTATAAAGGACAGATAAAGTAAGATGCTATCAGTTTGCAGAGAAAGAAGTGATAAATACAAGTATATATATATAGAATAATTTTGGACACACAGACATACATGTATTTGTGTCTTATAGCAGCCATCTCTAGGGTGGGGGGAGGGAAGAAAAAATAAATGCATATGATAACTTTATTATGTATTTAAAAGGAATATCAAGTTGTGCATAATAGGTTTCCTTTTTCATAGGTAATCATCTTTTTATTATACTTTGTTACGGAAATTTTTGCTTTATTCCCTAAATTAAAAATAAAATACATTCTAAAAAAGGAATTGGTTCCAAGAGAGAAAAAATATTTACGCACACTCAGATATAGAAACCTATCTTACCCAACAGGGAAGTAGTAAGGGATGGAAGAATTCAAAGGCAGAGGGCAGAGAAATTAAGGGAGGTCGTGGTTAGAAACAAAATAGAATTTTGAGAAGGACCAGGACAAAAAGCTAGAGAGAAGGAGAAACTAAAGTAAATGGGACAGAGAGAAATACAAGTTAGTAATCCTAACTGTGAATTTGAATGGAATGAACTCATCCATAAAATGGAATTGGAAAAAGAAAGGATGGATTAGAAATCACAATCCAACAATATTTTTTAACACTTGAAACAGAAAGAGAAACATGCAGAGTTAAAATATTAGGCTGTGGGAGGAGTTCTGAGCTAGTCCAAACATTCTGGAGAATAATTTGGAACAGTATGCCCAAAGGTCTATAGAACCATTATATCTAGCAGTATTACTACTACTACTACTAGGTTTGTATCCCAGAAATAACAAAGGAAAAGGACTTATAAGTATAAAGATATTTATACCAGCTCTTTTTATGGTGGCCAAAAAAATGGAAAATGAGGGGGTTTCTGTCTAATGGTAATGGCTGAGCAAGTTGTGATATACAATTATGATGGAATATTATTGTGCTCTGAGAAATGGCAAGTGGTATGGTTTGAGCAAAATCTGGGAGGACCAATGTGAAATGATGCAGAACAAGGAGATTATTGTATATACTAACACAATATTGTAATGATGATTGACTGTGAAAGCTTAGCTACTCTATTCAATACAATGATCCAAGACAATTTATTTTTTTTGCTTTATTTGTGACTAATAAGAAAATCTATTTTCCATTATTTCAGATGCATACTGAGTATAATATTACTTGCCTTCACAGTGAATGAGAGAGGGGCTAGTCAGAAAAAGATAATTTTAAACTCAAATAAAAAATTAAAACAATTTTTTAAAGGGGGGGAATAGTTAAATCTAAACATATATGAAGAATATTATCAACTCATTTGACAGAGATCTCATATTTTCAGTACCAACAATCAAATTAATCTTTTTAGAGGTTCCACAAATTAGGATTTGTGTGCCCTTTCCTCCTTTTTAAAATGTTGCCACCAAACCTGCAGATGCACAAGGGGTCCAGTCAGATTTAGTAAAATTGCATATCATTATGTGTTTCATGGCTCCCTATAACACATAATCCATTTCCTAGTTGTCAGACTGTTGGAGATGAGCCTTTCCATACTCAGCTATTAATGGTAAATACCAAGCCATAGGTTTGTCAAGAATCGCCCAATTCAGAAGAATTCAACAATTCAGTGAAATTGACATCTTTAAATTGCAGATAAAATTCTTTTAGCCCAAATTAACTTGACATAAATAAAACTGAATGTGGGCTAAATTTCTAGACTTTGTAAATCCTGTACAGAGCCTGTACAGAAGAAAGAGGAACATAGTATCAGCACTGCTTTCCAGAAAAGATATGGAGATCAGTTCTCTTAGATCACTATTCTTAAGGTCTTAAAGTCTAAGCATATATAATTTATATTCCAATATATTAATATATTGCCATATAAATTTATATCTTTCTCTGTACTCCTTCATGTAGACATTTACTATCTTTGTATCTTCTTATAAAAGAGTCTGTAAGGCTTTGTTTTATTCAACAAAATCGTGTTGCTGTTTTTTAAGTATGAAGAAACAAGAAGCCCAATGGGGTCTTTTTGGGATTTGTTTGGCTTCCCTCTACTGCTTTTCTATGCAGTATGAGATGATACTGTTCAGGGTTAATCATCATCAGCCCAGTGCTGCCTTTAGCATCCATCTCTCCATTAAATACATACATAAAATTGCTTGCTTAATGAGGCATAGTTTTGGATTTGGGGGGGACTTTTTATGTAGTAAATAATTTACTTTGTTTAAAATTATGAATAAAATTGTTACATGTGGTATCGATGTCTTTTCTTTTGTCTATTTCCCATACATAAATATTTTCTTATTACTATTTTTATTTTTCATCCAATTTCATCCAATATCATCATTCTGCTAATTACCCAAACTTAAAATGTTGTAATCACCTTTAGTTTTTCCTCTCTTTAATTCCTATTTGATCCAATAAGTTACAAAATTCTATTTAATCCATACCCAGATTTCACTCACCTATATCCCACATTTTCAATTCTCATTACCATGAAATTATTTCACCTCTTCATTTTCTCTCATCTAGGGAATTGAAATAGTTTCCTTACTTGTCTCCTTATCTACAGTATTTTCTCCATCCAAATCTTTTCTACACATTGCTACCAGATTAATATTAGCAACATACGGTACAAATTTGACAATATCACTTCCAAGATGAAAAACCTTCAATAACTCAGTCTGGCACATTGAATCAAATTCAAAATACTTTACCTGATATTCAGTGGCTTTATGTACTTCCAGCCTATCTTTGTGGGACTATCTCACATTACTCTTCTCCACATATCCTGAGTTCTAACCAAAGTAAAATGTCAACTCCTCAAACACATGTCAAAGTCTCTCACTTACCTATCTTTGTTTATATTTTTCTAGATTGTCAAAAAACTGTTCAGAGGATTACTCATTAAAGATATACTCAAATCATAATAATAGTTTGATTGATATTTGTGACTACTTAAATCCACTCGTCAAGGTATCAGGGACAGGTAAAAATATTGAATGAATGGCCTGATCAAGATGATGGCAGAACATTTCTGAAGATATCCTCATTTTCTTTTTTTTTGAAAGATGCAATCCCAGCTTAGTTAATTATAAGCCTGAAAAAAGAAACACCCCTTAGCTAATACGAAGAGATACTGAATTAATTGGCAACTTTAGGACCAGACTTTTTTTCAGAATCAGAATGAAATTTAAGAAAAAAAAATAGACTCAGCAAATCAGGCCACTCCATCCTATACATCTTAGATTTCTTGAGACAGAGTACTCAGGTAACAATCTATGATTGTTCTTTTTAATGGGTTTATAGAAGGATGCAGTCACATAGGCAATCAAGGATATATGAAAAAAGTTGAAAGTTGAGGCTAGCTCCTTGATGCTTCCCTGTTCCTCACAGAAATGAAGCCAATGCCAGTAAAAGAGCAGCTCCATGAAAGTGAGCTTCCTGACAGATAAAAGAAAACCTCAACTTCCTCCCATTACTACTTTTCTCCTCTTTAATTCCTGAGTCCCATGTCAGACTATGATCATTCTGACTATTGTTCCAACCTAGCCATTAAAATAATCATAATTTTGCATGCGCTACTTCTATGTGTCTCTAAACTCTACCTGTATTCACTTCCTCTCTCATAAAAATAGGCTGCTATCTAGCATGGCAACTCCTTATTTCAATTCCATTAAAACAACAGAAAATTAGAGAAGAAATGCAACAGAGCCTGGTCAAAGCCCACCACACTTGGAAGAAGTATGCAACTTCAGTCTTTAATATGGAAGAATGCAAAAATTCACAAGGGTTCCTCACCAGATCTCCTGCTCTAATTCCCAAAAATTTCACTGAAAAACAAACAAATGTTAGTGAGATCACATACGTTTATTTATAAAAAATTTTATATATATGTGTGCACATACCTACATACGTTTATTATGTACACACACACACCACACACACATGCACACACACTCTCACACTCACACATAATTTCATTAATGTAGGAAACTCCCTCTGTAGGAGTCCCTTCATTAGTACATGTTATTAACTTATATAAAACTTATTTTCTTAGAGAATTTTTTTTCTTAGCACTGAAAAGTTAAAGGTCATGTCTGCAGTCCCATAGATGATACGGTTCAGAATCATAATTTGAACTTAGGGTTTTTATGATTCTACCCTCACAATTAAAACCCAATAACAAGATAGGTGGGACCTTGCAGTGGAGTCCTTGTGTTTAGTTAATTTTAATTATATAAATTATGTTAATATGCTAAAAAACAACAAAATCCTTTGTTTTTTTTTACATTGGTGTGATAAAAATTGGTAGGTACCTAATAAAATAATTTAAAATGACTTTTAAGTGATTTAAAATTTTAAATACAAAAATATCTTTTAGCTAAACCTAAAATATGTTATTTTGTTTCGCCAAACTAAGACCAACATACTCAAGCCTTGGAAAGTTATTTCCAGAAATGGGAGGCCTCTGGGAAGAATGTTCATCCTCCTTCCCTGAAATGTAAGCTTTAGAGTCATTAGCAAAAGTATTCAGCTGATCTCCATGAATAACCACATCGAAAGCTGCTGACAAAATTCAAAGTGTCCAGGACTAGGAAAAGTGACTAATGCTGTTTCTGTTCAAAACCCAGATCTGAAGCAACAAATAATGATTAAGGAAGTGAATGGATTCTAGATTTAACTGGAGCTATTTTTTTCAACTAACTCTTTGAAAATGTTGCTGAACAATCTAAGTTAAAAAATGAGGCCCATACAGGAGTAAAGAAATGGGTCAATACTTGATGTAATTTTTAAAAATAGAATTTGTGACTAGATAATGTTGTTAATATTCAAGTTTTATAGCTGCAAGTGACCTAAGCAATAATCTGCAGCAATTTCCTTATCTCATAAATGTGGAAAAAGAGGCTCAGAGAGGCTAGGTGAAATATTCAAGGTCACACAGGTACTGAGCATCAGTATGGTATCCTAACCAAAAAAAGAGGTATTCATTATCTACAAATTAAATGGAAACAATACTAGAAGTAGAATATTAAAAAATAAAATAAAGTACTGTATAAGGTCATCCATTTAGAACACAAGGAGATCACTGAAGCCACCCAACCAACTCTTTCGTTTCATAAAATAAGAAAACTGAGGCTCTTTGAAGATATGTGACTGACAGGAGGAAACCTGTAATGGCAGAGTGAGGACAGACTCTCAAGAACTTTGCTTGGATACTCTGTATTGACTAAAGAAATTGTTTCTTGCTGTGACCTAGGGGTGGATAGTATTTTATAAACAAGTATTTTGGGGTATGATACTGAATGATATGTTTTGTTATAGTTCCCTGAATGTGACTGCAATCTATAACACTTCTATTTGTTCCAGGATTCATGTTCCAAAATCATTAGATTTTGTTAGTCCAAGGATCCTGGAGGGGTGGATTATGTAATGCCAAGCAAAATGTGACTTTTCACTGTTCTTTGTTTGAATGGGGCAGGTATAGTGGGATCTTTTGCCTTGGAGTGTTTCTCAGCACTGAGACAATCCTGAGTCATTGAATTGTATGTGATGTGATGCAGGTGATTGGAGCTTTCCCACACTGATTTCTCACCCTCTAAATGGTGAACCTCAAGTGCCCCAGGACCCTGAGACATGTATATAAGATCCGAGGTTGGTATTTGACTTTTGGGGCTACACCCAGTGAAAGAATGTGCGCGACAAGACTGTGGTCAAGCCATCACTCCCCAGGCTTTGTAACCCAGATAGATATTTGGTGCTTCTCTAGTAACTATGAATTGTGATTTGATCAGACAAGGTCTGTCTATTGATGTATGTAATTTCTGTTTGTATTTGCCATGAATTTCAGGGAGGGTCATCTTTTCCCCCCGAACCAAGTAAATGATATATGTATGTTTGATTAAACTGAGATTGTTAACCCCTTAAAGTTATTTGCCTTAGAAAAAACAGATCAAAGAACCCATGTTAGCAGCCTTCTTGTTGTTGGTCTTGTGTTGGTCTTCCAACCCCACAAAGACTGCTAGCCAAATTGTTGCTACAATGGATAATGAGCATCAAGTGAAAATGACAAACTGAAAGGACTTGAGATTCTCAGATGAGCCAATCACATTATTCACTTTTGAGGACTTTTTCTCCCATGGCACATACTCCCAACATCAGAGAACACCAAAAGGTCATTGATGTCAACCTTGTATCTCCTTATATATAAATATAATGATCAGATATCTCAAAAAATTTTATTTTTTTCTGCCATTTTTCAAACCAGCTACTTGAGAGTAGGTATGATGATGTTGAAATTGTAATGCAACTGGGTTCAAAGGATCTAGGTTCCAATCTACTCTTGGACATTTAATAAGTGTGTGAATTTTGGCAAGTCACTTCACCTTCTATTGTGCTCTTTGCTTATCTGTGAAATGAGGGTTTAGACAAATGAACTCTGTCATTTTTTCCAACTCCAGATCTACAATCTCATTACTTGGTGATAAAAAAGCCAACTTTCTAAGTTTAGGAAAATGGCTTAAGAATCTTTAAAGGTGGAAGTAGTCACTTGATAAAATAAACTTATCATAAAGACATACTAGTAGGGTCAAAGGAATTATCCTTCATTTTAGTAGCTGAAACTGCATAAAAGAAGATTTTATGAAAAAATGCAACAGTGGAGGGGCATTAAGTTCTGGATATGTCAGTTACTTAACAGTGCAATTGTGGGCAAGTCATTTAACCTCTCTCAGCTTCAGTTTCCTCACTTTAAAATAAGGATGTTGGGCTAGATGATGTCTAGAATTATCCCTAAGGTCCCTTCCAGTTCTCAATTCCATGATCCCTTTGATTCCAATTTCCTTAATGGCATCATGTGTTGTTCAACAAATGTTTAGACTCTCAATATTAATATAAAATAAAATATTTATTACAGCTATTAAGGGCTAGAGCTTCAGTACTTATTCTGTTTGTCCTTTAATATATAACCTTTAATGTGACAGGCTTTAATACATTTTAATTTTTTTTCCCAACTCTCTATGCCAGGTAATATAGCAGCTGAAAAATGGTGCTATGGGACAATGTCATGGACAATCATTGCTTCTTCCTCTTCAAGGTGATTGCCAGGGAAAAGAGTCTGAAATGGATTCCAATAGTCTTTTCCTTATTATAATGCTAACATCAGTTTGCTTGTCCTCTTCTTACACAGATTTCCACTTTTAAATTGATCTCTTGTTCCTAGAGTCAGTCAAGCATGATAAAATGGAAAGTGTTCTAGTGAGTACAATACAACTACATGAGATAGTGTTCAGGAAAGTGTTCCATTCAGACTTAGAGTTTGTTTCTGAAATATGCATCTATCCTCTTCAGATTTCTTTGTGATTTGTCAATGACTTTTTCTTTCCTATCAATAGAAAGTCAATATATTACCAGCTTAATGGTTTTTGTTTTTTTTGTTAGCTTTTTTTTTCTTGGCAGCCCTACACCAGAATTCATCTAAGCCATTCACTTCCCTTTTGTTTGCCTCATGTTTCTTGGATTGGGCATGATGAACTCTAAAATTTATCTAGTTCCAAGATCCTATGAATCTAGGATCCTAGTTATTAAAGACAAATTGGAATTTCTCCAATTTTTCAAGATATCCAGCAATTGTAAATTCCTCATCATCCTTGCCAACATTCACAACTTTAAGCATGGGTTGAGAAAAAAGCACATTGGCAGCAATCAAACCAGGGCATATGGATGTGGGCTGTACTGCCTCAATGCCTAAATACACTCACATAATTTTCTCTTTGTGTGAGGGAGATTTCTAGACAAAATCTTCCTCATTGGCAAGCAGTAAATAAAATTCTCATTTTACCACGTATCTTGTATAATCTTTAGACCTTCTTTGTAAGACAATACAAATAAGGAAATAAACCTTTGGGCCAAACCTTGGAAATATTTCTACATGCAAGGGTTATCAAAAATTGTTTAATGTCTGATTAAAGTATGTACATGTATGTGTACATATATATGTATATATAATATATGGATAAAAAGTTAACTTGTTACCATTCTTCCTCAATCTCCTCCAAAAACTGAAAAGTTATTATTGCAGCAAAGTAACCCTTCTCAAAATTGTTTATCCAACAGGTAAAACTTTAATCCTATTTATTGCTTTCTTCTTTATCCTATCAATACACAGTAGGCTGAATCCTCATTGCACACTCAGTATTTCAGATCCATTTATTTTGGGGATATATTTTTTTTATTTGAAAATAATAAGGCTTTTGTATAAAAGATTTGTTACAGAACCTTAGGAGAGCAAAGATCAGATTGCCTGCCTTCTTAGTGCAGCAAGAATATCTAAGTCAAATTATACCAGTTAAGTCTTATTGTGTATGTTTTTCCTCTGAAAAACTGATAGGGGAAAATCCATAGAAAGATAAGTCAGTTTAAACTATTAATTTCCTAGATATGCTAAAACTAACAGGAAATAGCAACTTTTATCTTCACATAAGCCCTAACATTCTAATTTTAATCCAAGGTTGAAGTGGAAAATTCTTATTAGTCTTGGTCTGTGAAGATTACTAAGTGTTTCTGAATTCTTCAAAGTTAGCCTCACTAATGTTTGTGAGGGGAACAATTTCTAAACTCTCAAGAAATTGATAGTTCTTATGTTAATGGTAATCTCATAACTATTCACCACTGATAATATGGGAATGAAAAGGATGCTATCTCTGGATGATAAATGTATTTCTTTAAAAATATAATATTATTTTCTATAATGGATTCTTCCTTATAAAGGAGTAGAGGAAAGATACTAGGAACAGTTTGTTAGTGTTAAAAAGAAAATTCTTTTAAAATCATGCCTTTCTAAAATAATTGTAATAATTCTTTATTTTTTAAAGTGCTTTCACATACATGATCTCATTTGATATTCACAATAGTCAAGCAAAATACACGGAACAGACGTTATCATTTTATTATAAAGTAGATTGGAACCTAGATCCTTTGAACCCAGTTACATTACAATTTCTACTTCATCATACCTACTCTCAAGTAGCTGGTATGAAAAAAACTTGGCAAAAGAATCACACACATACTGAGCCTGGCTCTACCTCTGATCTCCTGACTTTTGATCTAAGTCCACTGTTCTTTCCTTATTTCTTCTTCTCAGTTATCTACACAGGGCACTGCAGTACAATGGTTAGATCATTGGATTTGCAGTCAGAGAATCTGGATTCATCTCCCACCTTTTCCAATTACTACATTATGCCTTTGAGCAAATTATTTGAACTCCCTAGACCATAGTTTCCTCAGGAGTAAAAGGAGAGGTTTTGACTATTTGGCTTCTAAAGATCCTTCCAGGTCTAAATCTTAGATACTATCATCTATTTCTATGTCCCAGTAAATATTGATTTAGTTAAATTCACTAACAATGATCATTTGACATGAGCAGAGTTTTCTGAGCTACGGGGTGAAGTCTTAACGCAGTCAAAGTAGAGTACACAATTTGGGTTTAGACTCAGAGGTATTGAATTCAAATCTAAATTCTTTTACTAACTGAATGCTTGCCCTCACCCAAGCCCATCCTCCAATTTTGGTCTCAGTTTCCTCATCTCTAAAATGAAAGGATTGAACAAGATGATATCAAAGGTGATATCCTGTTCAATGACCTGTAATCTCAGGACTTTACACAAAATCTGGCTAGTATAAGTGAGCAAAGCTGAAGTTCATAGCCTCCAACCATAGGCAATTCCTGCTTTCACTTTTCTTTAGTTTGAATTTATCTTTCAGAATCCTTAGCAATGTCAACTTTGTTCACAGAAATAGAAACATCTTTGCAGATCGAAATAACTAAGCATTTGACAGTTATACCTTTTATTCTTATCTAACATCAGAAATCATTCTCTTTCCTTCTTCGTATCTCGTTTCCTACTCTATTTTTCCATTCTTCAAGCTCATCCCTTATTTGGAGGAGGAGGTCAAATTCTAGGTGGCCACCGCTCATTACTTAGATAGTTAGACAAGAACAATGAATGGCAATGGAGCAAAAATAACCCTAAACATGTAGCAGAAGATCTAGATTCCAGTATGAAATGTCCTACAATTAGTTGTGTGAGTAATTCAACTTGTTGAAGTTTGTTTTCCCTCCTGTAAAACTTTTGATATTGAAATATACAGCCCTTAAAGACTCTTGGAGTTCTAAAATTCATACATATAGGTATATAAATATATACCTATACACACATAGATGTACATGTGTGCATACTTATACTATTTCCACATTATTATGTGTATGTAACATATGCACATAGTATTTTGCATATTATTACAAAGAGTGTCCTAGCTGTATGATGATATGCCTCTCCATGTGTCATAGCCAGGTTAAAAAAGAGTTTATTTTGTTATCCCTGTTATATTGATTTACCATACTGGTTGAAAACTCCTTTCTCTAGCACTTCCTCCAAAGGGAATCTCTAAGGATGATTATATATAGATAGAAATTAAGGAAGAAAGAGTCTTGGGAAGCACTTATATGTAGGGGATAGAATAAATCAGTCATTCAGTCAATCATTTATTAAGCACATAAGAACATAGGTTCCAGATGCTGCTAAAGCTAGGGATAAAAGACAAAAAAGAAGGCATCAGTACTTCAAGGTGATTAGATTTTCTTAAGTAAAAATTAAAAACATGATAGAGATGAGAGTGATCAGATCAGTAAGAGAAAAATCAGGAGAGATCAGAGTCAAAGACACCCAAGTTAAGAGATGAAAGAACTAAGAATCAACAATATCAAAAGCTTTTGGAAGCTCAAGGAAGAATAAGAAAAGTCAATGAATTGAACAATTAAGAGATCATAGGTTAGACAGAACTGATTCAGTAAAGTAGGATATGGGGAGGTTGAATGAAAATCCTTACTGGATGTGTGAATAACAACATATCTGCCTCACAGGGTTTTGTTTTTTGTTTTTTTTTTGACAAAGATCTTTGAAAATCTTGACATGCTTTGGAAGTTGAGAATCCAGTATACTTTTAGAGGTTTTTTTTTGGAATTTGATCAGTAACAGAAATAAGTATAAAGATACCACCAAACGTTGTAATGAAGACAGGATCAAATGTAGGCACTTCCACCCCTACAAAATGAGGGGAAATCTGAGCATATTTTAAGGAATTTTTTTCATGTAAGTGGCAGTTATTATTTTAGTGGATAGGGAGCTGGTTTGGGTGTCAGAAAAATCTGACTTCAAGTACTACCAGTGCCATATACTATTTGTATTAGCCTAGTCAAGTTATTTAACCATTCAGTGACATAATGGAATCTGTAAGACTATCAAGTTACAGAGCAGGCACCAATACGTACCTTAGAAGGAGTTACCTCACTCATAGTTCCTGGTATCAATGAAATCATAATTTGGATAAGATAATAAATTTCTCTATTTGAAATGAAATGAAATTATCCTCAGGCCAAAGATGATAGAGGAGAAAGTTATAAAAAAGCATAATGATTAAGTCCAAGAAAAATTTGAGTGACTAATGTCATTTGAACCCTTACTATTGTACTCTAATATTAGTTTTTATTAATTTTTATTGACTCTCTATATCATTCTCCTACTATGTTCCAGGCTATGTGCTACGTTCTGGGCAACAATGTTACCTGGCATGATTTTTCCACAACCCCTCTCAACTTTACTTTAAAATCTCTTTGTGAATTTATTCATTTTCACCTGCTTTTCTTACTGTTTAATAGGAACAGTTGCCTCCTGTTGCCATGATTTTATTCTGTCTTCCATCTATGATCACTTCCTTTCCATTGGCTTCCATTTCCTCCACCTCCCCAATTCATCTACAATATATACAATATGTTCTTTCTCATACCTCAACACTTAAAAGAAACTGGGATTTCAATACATGCAGATTGAAATCCCTCTATACCTTAATAGGTATTATTCCTGGCCAAGAAATGACATCTTGTGGTGAGCATCTAAATGAAAAATCTGTCCTAAATTTGGTTAGGTAAGATGATAGAAATACTTTGTCAAAAGGCTTGTGCTAGAAGCATTCGAGGCTTATCGGAAACATCAGAGTTTATAATCTGTTGGCAAAATTTTCAAGAGCCTAGAATCATCTCTGTGACATAGTAAGTCATTGAAGGGTGGGTATATGTACACATGTCTGTGTGTGAACAAGCGCACACACACACATATATGTACATGTTCATGCTTGTGAGAAGGGTGAATTTCTTCCTTCTGAAAAAAACAATAAACCACCTTTCAATGTTCTTTTTCCCTCTTTAAGTTTCTTTACTGTTTCATTTCAGTACTATACTAAAGCTGTAGCATATCCTCTGTCACTTCCTTATCATACAACTTGCTACAATTTCTTGTATTAAGGCTTTGGTATCCCCTATTCAACTGAATCAGTCTGGAAAAGGAGATCATCAATGGGCTCTTTATTACCAAATACCTAGTTTTTGTTTAGTCATTTTTCTCACTGACTTTTGTTTGCAGTTCACATAGTTGTCTAATTCCTACTTAATTTTTTTTCAATCAGTGAAAATCTACCTTCTCCACTTAATCTCGGCTACTAAGAAACTAAGGAAAACAAACCAGTAGTAACAAACAGATACAGTTAGGAAAAAAAGTTTTTTCTTGACTGTGTGTATTTTACACAATAAGAAATTTAAGTATAAATGTGTGCATAATATAAATATAATACTCCATATGTATATATACATATATGGATATATATACATATATGTATGTATTTCTATACTTAGTGACAGAGCATTTTTATATGGCTATCAGTAGTTTGGTTTTTTGCTCTTGAAAATTGCCTATTCATATCTTTTGAATATTTATCAATGTGGAAATGCCCCTTATTCTTATAAATTTGAATTAGTTGCTATATAACTTAGAAATGAAACCTTTATCAGAGAAATGTCTTACAAAGATATTCCCCCATTTACTCTCTTATAATTTTATCTGCATTTTTTGTAATTCAATTATAAATGTTAATTATGTATTTAGTGTTGTAGTCAACAGAGCACTAGGCCAAGATTTCAGAAGAACTGAATTCAAGTCTGGCATGGGACATTTATTAGCTGTATGACCTTGGAAAATATGCAACCTCTGTTTGCTCCAAGTTCCTCTCCTGTAAAATGAAGATAATTTATTTTTGTTGTTTAATCATTCAGTCATGTCTGACTCTTTGTGACCCAAAGGACCACAGCAAACTAGCCCCTTTTATCCTCTACCATCTCCCAAAGTCTGGTCAACCTCATGTTCATTGCTTCTATGACACTATCTATCCATCTCCTCCTCTGCCGTCCTTTTTTTTTTCCCTTTTGCTTTCAATCTTTCCTAACATCAGGGACTTTTTCAATGTGTCTCATCATCTCATTATGTAACCAAAGTATTTAAGCTTCAGCTACATTATTTGACCTTCTAATGAATAGTTGTAATTAATTTATTTAAGTATTGATCAAATTGATTTTATTATCCCAGGGACTGTCAAATTTGCTGGCATACTGAGTATAGCACTTTAACAGCATCATCCTTTAGGATTTTAAATAGCTCAGTTGGAATTGCCCCACTTCCACTAACCTTTTGATTATTTCTAAGTCTACTTGACTTCATTCTTCTGGTTGTCTGGCTCTATATCAGTAACCACACCATCATGGTTATTGGTGATGTCAAGATCTTTTGTGCGTACTTCTATATATTCTTTTTTTTTAAGCTAAGACACTCCTCTATTTTACTTTAAAAAAACAAAAAATAAAAACCAGCAACATAACAGATATCATGTACTTCACAAACTTCCGCAGGGTCAGCGCTGGACAGGAAGCAGTCAAGAGGCAAAAGCAGTGAAATTATCATTTCTTATTACTTAGCCAGTATAAATTGTTCCTTCTTCCAGGCAGATGGGCTAATGGATACTTGCAAGACTGTAGATCTCTCAGACATTTGCAAAGGAGTTGATTTAAGTCCTGATAAGATGGCACAGGGAAAGGGTACTTCTATATATTCTTGCTACCTCTTCGTAATTTCTTCTTCTTCTGTTAAATCCCTAACATTTTTGTCTTTTTATGCCCATTTTTTGCATGAATTGTTCCCTTGATTGCTCTAATTTTCTTGAATAGACCTCTTATCTTTCCCATTCTGTTGTTTTCTTCTATTCCTTTGTATTACTCATTTATGAAAATCTCATCTCTCTTCTCTATTCTCTGAAAGTCTGATTTCAGTTGGTTATATCTTTCTTTCTTCTTTACCTTGTTTTCTTTATTTCCTCAGCTATTTTAAAGCCTCACCAGACAGTCACTTTGCTTTTCTTCAGAATATTTTTTGTTGCTGTCTACTGTCCAGTATTGCAAACCTCTTTTCATGGTTCTTTAGGCATTCTATCTACCAGATCTATTTCCTTAAATCTGTTCCTCATTTAATTTCATAAGGAATATTATATATTTAGGTCATACTTATAAGGTTGGATGGTTTCCACTACTTTCTTCCATTTAAGTATGAATTTTGCAATAAGAAGTTCATGATCTGAGCCATAATCCACTTCAGGTCTTGCGTTAACTGATTATATAAACTTCTCCAGCTTTGGCTGGAAAATGCAATCAATGTATTTTGATATTTACCACCTGGTGATGGCTATGTATAGTATGTTTTGGGTGGCTGAAAAGAAGTGTTTCCTATGACCAACAAGTTATCTTGACAAAATTCTATTAGTTTCCACCCTGATTCATTTTGTACTCCCAGGCCAAACTTGTCCATTATTCCACTTTAAAAAAAATCTTACTTTAGCATTCTAATCTCATAAAATAAATGTGACATCTTTGTGTACGTGTGTGCGTGTGTGTGCATGTGTGTGCGTCTGTGCGTGTGTGTGTTATTTCTAGAAGATGTTGTAGGTCTTCAGGGAACTGATCACCTTTAGCCTCTTCAGCATCAATATTTGGAGCATAGATTTGAACTACAGTAATGTTGAACAGTTTGCTTTGGATTAAGACAGAGAGCATTCTAGTACTCCAAGTTATTGTGAGGCTCAGATGACATATTTGTACATGGCTTAACACAGTGCCTGACACATAGTAGACATTGTATAAGTAAGTTCTACTTGTTTTATTGTTATTTTTAACATGATCATCCTCACCACCACTACCACCATCATCGTCATCATTACTATCCTAATTTTTTATACTGTAATTTCTCAGGAACAAGCTCCTTGAGACAAGGGACTATCTTTTGACTCTCTTTGTAACTTGAATGTTTAGCACAGTGCTTGACACACAATGAGTCCTTAATTAATGTTTGGTGATTGATCGACTTAGATTCTTTCTTTCTTTCTTTCTTTCTTTCTTTCTTTCTTTCTTTCTTTCTTTCTTTCTTTCTTTCCTTCCTTCCTTCCTTCCTTCCTTCCTTCCTTCCTTTCTTTCTTTCTTTCTTTCTTTCTTTCTTTCTTTCTTTCTTTCTTTCTTTCTTTCTTTCTGTTTTACTTTGCCCTCTCATTCTGAGAGATCCAGGCAGTTTTAAGATTTCTTGAAATATAGCATTGACTCTGTCTCTCTCTCTACTTTTTCTCTTTTTCTGGTCATATCTTTTAAATAGTCTAATGATTCTTAAATCATTTCTTCTTGCTCTGCTTTCTGGCTCAATTCTTTTTTTAACTATGAAATACCTTGCCTTTTATATTACTAGTCTTTTCACTTTAAAATTTCTTCTTGCTTTACGAAACCACTAAGTTCTATATTAATCAATTTTTAGTTTTATTTTCAGGATTTTTTTATTTAGAGAAATTTTAATAACTTCTATGCCAAGTTTCTTATTCTATTTCTATTTATGTTTTCCATAGCTTTTTACTTCTTTTCCACTTTTTCCTCCATTCTTCTTATTCACCATGTTGGAAAATGAACTTGGGAATTTTTTTTTAGCATCCTTCTAACTTTCCTAAATTTTTGTTAAGGGTAAGACCTCTCTCCTGTGATACTACCTTGAAATCTTGGAATGCCCATGACTCTTCCTTTCCCTTACCTGTCTCATTAACAGAAACCTACCCTTGTTACTTCTGTCACTTTAAAATCTCTAACATACTCTACACTTCATTTCTCTAATCTGTAAAACGAGGAAGTTGGACTTCGTGACTTGTAAAGTTTCCTTCGAGCTTTACATTCATTATGATCCTAACCTTTTAATTTCTGCAGCCACCTTTCATGTTTAGACTAGATGATAATATTGAAATAATTTTCTGGTTGACCTCTCTGGAATGTGATTTTTCCATACTCCAAACTATTATCCAGACTGACAAAGCAAACTTCTTAATGTATAGTTCTAATTATAACACTTCTTCACTCAACCGTTTCGTGGCTCCATATCAAATAAATTCCTAACCTGGTATTCTGGCCTTCCCTAGTTTGTCTTCGTACATTTGCTGTCTCCTGGAATATCACTCGCCTTCATTTGTTTAATAAATTGCTAAACCTAATCATAAACCACTCCCAAATGTTTACTTCCTGAATATTTGCTCAAACTGTCCTATGTTCTATAATGTAGTCTACTATCTAATTCTACCTACTGTCATCCTCCTGATCTTTCAAGATACAAAGCTAGGAATCAAGAAGATCTGAATTCAAATTTAACCTTTGATATCTACTAGCTAGGTGAGCCTGGGCAAGTCACTTAATTCGTTTGCCTCAGATTCTTCAGCTGTTAAGGCAGGGATAATGAAAATGCCTACACTACACTGTTATTACAGGATCAAATGAGAAACAGTGCCTGACACACAGTGAGGACTATATCAGTCCTTAGCTTTCAAAATATACATACCTCCCTGAAAACTTTCTTACTTCCTCCCCACCCTATTCACATTCATCTGGAAGTGATTATTCTTTATTGAAAATTATAAATAAAATGAAATCTTTTCCCTCTCCTGGACATTCTATTTTGCATAATGATATATTTTATAAACACAACTCATCTCTGAACTATGTTTTATTTATCTGTTTATCCTCAAGCACCTAGCATTTGGCTTTCTACATAACACATAATTGATAAATGTTTGGGAATTGAGTTTTGTTTAAAATCTTGGAAACAACTGAAATTTTAACAGAGACTAAATAATAAGATGGTTGTTATTGCTACTAAGTTTCTTTAAGTTCTGTTACAAAAAAAGCTTTATATTTACCCTTTAAGCTGTTCGAAGATTGCCTGCTATTGTGTCGATATGAAACTAATGACACCTCGTTGCATTCCAGCTCCTTGGAGGTGCCCCAGAAAGGGGCAGTATCCCATTCTCTTTTCGCTGGAGTAAAAGGTCTCAGAAATGAAATGCTTTTGGCAGAAAAAATATTTGAATTGGAGTGATGGCTTTCTGTGAACCAGAGGGAAGTCTCTGGATCCAATACTCTATGCCCTTTCAGGAACAGTTGTCTACTAAAGATCCTGCTCACCCAGCCTGAATTCCAGTGGAAAGCATGGTATAACTTCCAGTTGAAACTGGACACATAAGGTTCACAGAATCGGTGTTACTCAAAGTCAGAGTTTGTAGCCTTCTGGAATTATGAAGTGAGAAACTGGAAGCAGGAGCCAGTGATCTCTGATGGACTTCAGAACCTGGCTTTGACACATATAGGGCACAAAAGCTAAGGAGTAGCTCAATGCATATTCTTTCTATTTGTGGAAGCCAGAAGTTCAATGTTTCGCATTGACTAGAATCCCCAGAGCTGCTATCAAAGTAGCCACACAGATCTTAGAGGAAATTGCTCAAAGACTCTCTCTCTCTCTCTCTCTCTCTCTCTCTCTCTCTCTCTCTCTCTCTCTCTCTCTCTCTCTCACACACACACACACACACACACACCAACATATTACGGACCTCAATTTTACTGACAATTTTATGTAACTGAACCCCCACAATCCTCTGACAGTGAGATAGCTAGGTCATATACAGAATATAGTCCTGGGCTTGAAATCAGGAATATCTGAGTTCAAATATCACCTATGATATCTACTACCTGTGTGATTCTAGGCAAGTCACTTAATCTCTATCTGCCTCAAATTCTTGGTGATAATGAAAATGCCTACACTTCAGTGTTGTTACAGGATCAAATGAGACAATATTTATAAAGTACTTAGCACACTGCCTGATACATAATAAAGACTATATCAATCCTTAGGCCTTTCTTTTCCCTTCCCCTTCTACTGATGGGATACTACACAACAATCTATCTCCTAAAACTATAAATCCCCTTACTTGGTTATCCATTTCTGATGGAGGTGAACTGTTGAAGGCCAGAATGTCAGTCTGAGAATTTAAGAATTAAAGTGGAGCTACTAGAAGTTTTATAGTAAAGGAAGGAACTAACTAATCAGAGCTATGCATTAGGGAATTTGCTCTTTCTGTGTATATAATTGGAGATAATGGAAACAGAGAACTCATTTAGAGGACTAGTATAAGCTAGTCTGAATATGAGTTTTAGCAGAAGGAATTGAAAGAAAGGATCATGGATGGAGAACAGGAAGGGATATTTAGAGGCCATGGAGTCCAATTATTTCATTTATAAAAAAGAAGTAACTGGAAACAAGTATGTGCTTGAGAGATATACAAGGCTGAGAAGCAATAGAACTTGGTAACTTATGGATATGACAGATGGAGAGGAACAGTGAAAGATACATGTGAAATTTCACTGCTAGCAGCCTAGGAAAATCATGATGATATAAACAAATTTAGGGAAGATAAGAAGAATTTCATGTATGGTATAGGAGAGTAATCATAAATTCTTCATGCAAGAATGGATGCTTGTGTGGGATACAGACTGCCTAGTTTCCCTCACACCTACTAACAATGGGAAAGATTTCTATACTATTTCTTTAAAAATCCTCAGACTTCTAGGTACTGCTACTCTTCATCAGTACTACTCCAAATCAATTCACTCATTATCTAGGCAATTCACAGTTTCATTTGTAATCCCATGCCATTGTCCTTAAATTTCCAAGAATACTCCTTCCAGCTCCTTACTTTAGTGGAAACTAAACTTCTCTCTCCCACAAGATCACCATATTATTTGAAATCCTTTCCACTTATGGCCACATCTCCCACTTTCAGCTCTAGTTAGGTAGTCATATTTCTTGTTCTCCTACTTGTGCTTTCACATCATTTCTCACTGTCTTTTAGTCTGTTGAGTTTCATTCAATCCATTTGTACCACACTCTCCTTATTCTTGTCATCAACCGTGAACTTCTTGGTCACTATCTTTGAAAAGTACAGTGTTTTGCAAATAGCATTTTAAAGATCATTCCTTCCTCCCTCCCTTCTTTCCTTCCTTCCTTCCTTCCCTCCCTCTTCCAATATTTTTTAATGAATTTAGAAAATGTTTCATTTCCTACCTTATGTTTTATCTTTTGTCATCACCACTGGAGACTGTAGTACCCATGAAATTATCTATAATAGTAACCAGACTTCTCAGTTCCTCAAATACTCCTAACCTTTTGGCTATCTTTACTTTCTTTAATCATCTACTAACAAGGACACATATAACTTCCCACCATCACTTCATATGGTTTGACCTGCAAGATGTACTCTAAAGCTATAATCTCCTATTGTACCTTTCTATAATGTTTTACGTTTCTTCCCACTAGGCATTCTTTTCTATTTTATTGTGATCTTCTCTCCCTTAATCCTGTCTATTTTGTTCACCATTCTGGCTTTATTTTCCTCTACACTCAACCTTGAAAACTTTATTTACCAATTTAATTTCACAATGACTATTAAGTGAGAATTTTCGCTACTCTTATCTTCTACCGTACATTCAAAAATATTTACCCTTGGGCAACCCAAGCAATCTGATATGCTTTCAACTACTCCAGGATAGCATGAAATCAAGGTAAATCAAAATAAATACATATCAAAAATATAATATTTTGGCTGGGCCTTTGCTGCTGTTTTAAAAATCTTTCAAACTTTATTAATATCAACTCTATCTCATTCTTTACAGTAATTATCTCAAACCTTTTCTTATTTGCACTCAATAAGCACAGGTAGAAAAAAAAAGCATAGACAGAGTGGTGTAATGTAGACAGTTGGCTACCAAGTCAGGAAGGCATGGGTTTGACTTCTACTTCTTACACACATACTGACTGTGTTAAAATTCTGAGAAAGCCATTTCTCCTTTCAGCATCCTAAGTAATTTTCTAATGCTTCAAGTTTCAGAACAAGTGTGCATGTACATTAGTAGATAAAAACCCACCAACCTCACACACTTATAACAGCCGACATATATTTATTTCACAGAAAGAAAAAAAATGAGGCCATCCAAAATCATCATTCTCAGTATTATCCCTTCTTTCCTTTCAGTCACAGGTGATGAGATATCACAACCATTCAGCATGGCTAATCCTTCTACCTGCATCCTTGATGCTATTCCTTTCCACCTTTCTGTAGGAGTGACAACTTTACCATTATCTCTTCCCTCCTTCACTTCTGTCATTCTACAAGCAGTATATCTATTATCTAAAGACACCAATCATGCCCTGATCACTAAATCTAATGACTTATTTGAACTTTCTTTCTTTTTCAATTTCCTGAAGCATTTGACATTATTGAACACTTCTTGCTTTTAGATAGTTTCCCCTTGTTCAACCAGAAGTTAACATATTCTTCTGATTCTCCTCCAACTCCTTTAATAGTTGCTCCTCTGTCTACCTTACTTGCTTCTCTACTTCTTCCTAATTTATTAATAAAGTTTTTTTTTTCTCTCCAAGGTTCTATGTTGGTTCACATCTATGCTCTCTTTGTGTCTGCTCCCTTGGTGTTATCTCATTTCCTGTCTCTGTTTCATTTACCTCCTCTATCTAGGTAATTCCCAAACTGATATTTCTAGTCCTGAGATCACTCTGAGATCAAGAAATCTATCCACAACTACCTGCATGGAATCTCCACTTGGGTGTTTCGACATCATCTCAGACTCAATGTATCTGATATTTACTTAGTAATCTTTCTCTTTAAACCTATTTCTCCACCTGAATTCACTATTGCTATTCGTGGCACCGCTATTTACCAATCATTTTCACAACACTAGGATTATCTTTTAGTCTTCTCTAGCCCTTCCCTATTTCATAAAATTAGCTGCCAGGTTATAATTATGCCATCTCCATAACAACTCTTGCATCTGTTCCTCTGTCCTATGGCCTCGGGTTTAATTACTTATTAATGCACAACTAGACTACTGAAATATTCTCTTTATTGGTATTCTCTTTTTGTTTAGTTCCCCCTCCTGCAAAATCCTTCTTTCATACTACTTCCTTTCTCATAGATTTGGTCACATTACTTTGATATTAAATAATCTTAACAAATTTCCCTGGCTTTCAAAGCCTTCGACAACATGGTGCCACATTATTTTCATCATCTTATTTCGCATTGTTCTCTCATGCCCTCTGTACTTTTACTCAAGTCGTTCCCCAATCCCAGAATCCCCCAACTCACATTTTCCCCTATTAAAATCCTATTGATCTTTAAAATCTCCACTCAACATTTCATTCAAAAAACCTTCATGATCTTCACCAATTGGCAATGAGCATATTATGGTGGGGCAATATCAAAATAGTGGTAAAGGCCTTGAATTCAAATCCTGACTCTGACATTTCATTACCTGTGTGTACTGGACCAAGTTGCTTAACTTTCTGTGTTACAGTTTCCTCATTTAAAAAATAAGGTTGGTTGGTTGTATTAGAAGACCCCTAAGGAATTTTGCAGCTTTAACTCTATGACTTTAACCTTCAGATATTTCTAAATGCTGCATTTTATAACTCTCAAACATGTTGGTATATTATAATTTATTATAGCTTTTTTATTTCTTATTTCTCTTCCTAGACCACAATCTTTTTGAAAATAGGAACTATGACTCATCTAAGCTTTATTAATATAAAAAGTCATCAAAGGTTTAATTAGTTCTATCTGCTCCTCAGGTGATGTGGCTTTCTGTACATAGCAGAGCCTTTCAAACCCACATCTTATACCTTCTCTGACACTAGGCCTAGTATAAGTTCATTCCAACGGGACATGAGGAACATGTGTATAAAATTCATCTCCATTGATTTCATTGGTATGTGTGCATGACTGAATTATTATGACTTCATGTTAGAAGGTAGTGGGTTTTTTGTTTGTTTTTTGTTAGTAGAAGTTATTTTGTGTCCATTATCACCTCTACTATTCAATTTGGTACTAGAAACATTAGCTGTAGCAATAAGAGAAGAAAAAGAAATTGAAGGAATCAGAATAGGCAAAGAAGAAGCTAAATTATCACTTTTACAGATGATATGATGATTACTTAGAGAATCCTAGAGAATCAAGTAAAAAACTACTCGAAATAATAAACAACATTAGCAAAGTTGAAGGATATAAAATAAACCCACATAAATCCTCAGCATTCCTATACATTACTAACAAAGCCCAACAGCAAGAGATAGAAAAAGAAATTCCGTTTAAAGTTACTGTAGATACTATAAAATATTTGGGAGTTTATCTGCCAAGACAAACCCAGGGCCTATATGAACATTATTATGAAACACTCTCCACACGAATAAATTTGGATCTAAATA
>CM053627.1:173897292-173934292 GCA_028646595.1 Phalanger gymnotis
AAAAATAGATGTTCAAAAGTAAAATAGTTTTTTTTTTTTCATGCAACTAGAAAATAAGATGCACAGGCAATGGGGCATAGAGATTTATCTTGCCCTACAAGAAAGGAAGGGAAACGGGGATGGGAGGGAAATGGGGCAACAGAGGGGAGGGCAGACTGGGGAACAGGGCAACCAGAGTGTACGCCATCTTGGAGTGGGGGGGAAGGAAATGGGGAGAAAATTTGTAATTCAAACGCCTGTGAAAATCAATGCTGAAAACCGAACATGTCAAAAATAAATTTAAAAAAAAAGAGATCCCAAAAGGAAAATTCCTAGGAATAATGTAGCTAAATTCCAGAGTTCCTAGGTTAAGGAGAAAATATTACAAGCAGCCAGAAAGAAACAATTCAAGTACTGTGGAAACACAATCAGGATAACACAAGATTTAGCAGCTTCTAAACTAAGGGATCAGGGTCTTAGAATATGATATTCCAGAGGTCAAAGCACATAGGATTAAAATCAAGAATCACCTGCCCAGTAAAACTGAGTATAATACTTCATGGGAAAATGGAATTTCAATGAAATAGAGGACTTCTAAGCATTTTTTATTGAAAAGACCAGAGCTGAATAGAAACTTTGACTTTCAAATACAAGAATGAAGAGAAACATGAAAGGGTAAACAAGAAAGAGAATCCATTAGGGACTTATTCAAGTAGAACTGCTTATATTCCTACATGGAAAGATGATATTTGTCATTCATGAGACCTTTCTCAGTATTATGGTAGTTAGAGGGAATATATGTGTGTGTATGTATGTATTAGTATATATGTATGTATTGTACATGTATATATATATGTGTGTGTATATGTTTATGTATGTACATGTGTATATATAGTATATGTGTGTGTATGTGTGTGTTTGTGTGTGTATGTGTGTGTCTGTACAGACAGAGGGCACAGGGTGAGCGGAATATGAAGAGATGACATGTAAAGAATAAAATTAAGTGTTGAGAGTAATGTGCTGGAAGAAAGAGAAAGGGTGAGTTAGAATATAGTAAATCATCTCACGTAAAAGAGGCAAGAAAGAGCTTTTATAATGGAGGGGAAGAAGAGGGAGGTGAGAGGGAATAAGTGAGCCTTACTCTCATTGCATTTGGCGTAAGGATGGAATAACATACACACTCTATTAGGTATAGAAATCTATCTTACCTTTCAGGAAAGTGGGGTGGGGTGGGAGGGATGACAGAAGGAGGATAATAAAAGGGTTGGAAGATTGGGGGAAGGGGTAATCAGAAGCAACAGGTCCAAGAAGAGAAGAGAATGAATGGAGGGTGGAGCAGGATAGAGGGAAATATAATTAGTCTTTGACAACATGGCTGTTATGGAAGTGTTTCTCATGACTACAAATGGTATAACCTATATAGAATTGCTTACTTTCCCAATGAGAGTGGGTGGGGAGGGAGGAAAGGAGGGAATGTGGAACTCAAAGCTTTAAAACTGAATGTTAAAAATTGTTTTTAAATGCTACTGGGAATAAGATAAACTGGCAATGGTGTGTAGAAATCTATATCACCCTACAGGAAAATAGAAGGGAAAGGGATAAGTTGGGGGGGGGGGTGGGAGAAGGGAGTGAATATTGGAGGAAGGGGTAATCAGAATGCAAGCTGTCCTAGAATGGGGGTAGGGGAAAGATGAGGAGAATATTTGGAATTCAAAATCTTGTGGAAGTGAATGTTGAAAACTGAAAATAAATAAATTTTAAAAATACTGAAAAAAATTTAAAAAAATATAAATATTTGGGATTCTACCTGCCCAGACAAACCCAAGATCTATAAGAACACCTTTACAAAAGAAAAAAATATTAATTTTTCAGGGGTAGACAGAGCCAATATAATAAAAATGACAATTCCATCTAAATTAATCTATTTTCCAATGTCATACCAATTAAACTACCACAAAATTATTTTATAGAGTTATAGAGAATAGTAACAAAATTCATCTAGAAGAACAAAAGATCAAAAATATCAAAGGAACCAATGGAAAAAAATGTGAAGGAAGGTAGCCCTACCTGGATCAGATCTCCAAGTGCATTATAAAGTGATCATCATTGAAACAATCTGGTCCTGGCTAAGAAATAGAGTGGTGGATCAGTAGAATAGATCAGGGAGACAATACATTGTAGTAAATAACCACAGTAATATATAGTGTTTGATAAATCCAAACATCTAAGCTTTTGGGACAAAAACTCATTATTTTACCAAAAACTTTTGGGAAAACTGGAAAACAGTATGGGAGAAAATAGGTAGAGACAAATATTTCACACTATATATCAATATAAGGTCAAAATGAGTATATCCCACCCCCCAGCAGGCTGCGGTGGGCGCGCAGATCAGCTGGAGCTCGAGGCTGCCTGGACGGGAATGGGGGGTGGGGGAGGGTGGGGTAAGAGGTCAGTTCTAGGAAGGGCCACGCTGTCGACGACAACAGCCAAGGAGGAAGAGGAGGAGGAGGAAGAAGAAAAAGACATTTAAATTAGAAAATTATTAAGGGAAATTATTCTGTTCCACTAATGAGGTGGAAACTGGCTACCTCAGGAAAATACAGAATCTAAATTGTGTAGTCCATTACCACTTCAACACAATATTCCCCACTTCCTAAGAAATAAAATCTAGCTTTGAATGTTGGTTGGATGAAAACTTTTTTGGAGAAGTGTTTCTTTTAAAATCTAAGGAACACACAAGTTGTGGGTTCATCTTCATTAATATACAACATGTATTTGTTAATTGGAAATAGCATAGGAATAGTTTCTGCTATTTTTCAAGGTTTAGAATCGAAGTTAGTTCCCCCACCCCAAGTCAAAACTACTCATTGTTTCTGGTAAAGAGTTTTTAAAAGATTAAGCCTATTAATTTATCTAAACATAGGTGTCAGAAAAGTTATCTCACACACCACCTCCCTCTCCAAAAAAAAGAGCCTACGTACATTATTTGGTAAATGTTTCCAAAATGACTTAACCAGTTCAAGCATTATTATTTAATTCCATATTTTATCACTAATTAATATTGAACATTCTGGTCTTACTTTTCAGATGACTTACCTAATTTTTAATTATTCAACTAATACCAGCTTTCAAAATTATCTACTTCTTTGAGAACAAAAGGAATAAATAAGCTTTAAAAATCCAGTTTCTTAATTCTAGAGTATTAATTTATGTCCTGTTTTAATTCTTCATTCTTATTAGGCTTTGCTCAAATTTGAATCAGTCTTAAATAAGAGATGAAAGAAACTTCATTACCAGTCAAATGTACCATTTAATCTGTCAGATTAACAGCATTCATTTTAGATATCTATAGATAAATGTTCAAATGATTTGATTGTCATCAGAAATATTCTACTGGTGCTTCTGTCCATTGTTTGGCCTTTCATATTTAGGAAGACATATCTTTGATCTGCATGTTTTTCATTATCAGATTTGTGCAGGTACTTTTATGGTGCTTGATATCACTTTAAATTTTTTACTTCAATTATTTACTTCTTTGAAAAACTAGCACAGTAAGCTCTAACCCCATCTCTTATTGTAAGCTTGTATAGTTTGGATTTGACTTACCAGCATGTATGATCTGATCTTAGTCTATGTCAGTCACATTAGCACCATTTTGGAGTAATATTTGACTAAATATTTGCCTGTTTCCTAATGACCCAGTACTGAAGAAATCAGGGGCAGTGAGTAGACTGGTTTGGGGAAGGCTGCTACATCTGTATTTATTCTGGCATTAACTAATACTATTAATCAAATTCAAGATGACAGATTTTTTAAAAATGAATATCTGTTTACAAATCAAAAGTACCATTTTTTCCTTTGAACACCTAAAACAATTAGAATAATTGAAGAAAGTAAAATTGAATTCTAAGTGATGTAGTTATTCCTTTCAGTTAACAAATTAGAAAAGATTCTCATTTTGCCAGTATTTCTTAAATTTAGCTAGACATTCAGCATCTACAGCACCCTAACAGTATCACTACATGAAACCAAAGAGCAGCTGAACATGTTTACAAAAGTCCAGGTTCATCTTTATGTAGGGGTCTGCTTTGTATGTGTGATGTAGTGATCACAAGTAACATGAATTATCATTGTCATTTTAATTCCAATATGCAATGGTTACTTGAATTTTGTTTCCACGAGGTAGCTGATTTTGACCATGTTTACAATATCACCTATAAGACTATCAAACATTTGGGATTTCTACACACTAATCTCTAAAGTAGACTTGTTAAGGGCTTAGTGTTAGGATTTCTAAATTGTTAGGATGTGAGAATTGACAGAGTCCTACAGATTTCTACTATTTACATTTTTGCCTAGGTCACAGAATCAAATTCTGTACATCAAAGTACATGCGGAGCCTATAACATACTATTTCACTCTAAGGTGGTATTAAATTCATGACATTTTTTGCATTTTAGCCAGAATAAGGGCCATAACCAATACTTCATTATGATTTTTAAAAATATGTAAAAGTAAAACCTGTGTTCCATAATATCTAGATTATGTATTTTTCAACCTGAATGCTAAATAAGTTTTTAAAAGTCCATATTTTTCTAATGAATTCATCTTGCATTATTATATTGTGTTGCATAAAGAGGCAGAGAACTGTATTTAAGTCTGTATGGATCATACAGAGCCATGATATATGTCAAGTTTATTATATTTGTATATGGTTGCAGATGAGACTGTTCCTACTTAAAAGAAAACATGGCCACTTGTAATATTTTGAAATGACTTTTTAAGAAATGCTTTTATATAAACAGATTTTAAAATACATATTGTTTTGGGTTTCTTCATATCTTTACTTGTATCATAAGTCATGTATATAGTTTTTTGCAAATGTAACATTGGACCATTACTTAATGTTGAATATGTGCATTAAACTTCTTGAGCTGTTTAGACATTAACATGAAGATAAATCATTTTTAAGTTCCTTTTTTCTTCAAAAAATTATGTTCTATGACTTTATTAAATAAAGATGAAATCCAGAAAAAAATGAGTATGTTGCACATAAAGGATGATATCATAGGCAAAATAGGAAAGCATGAAATAGTTTCTCTTTCAGATCTGTGCTTAAGAGGAGAGTGTAGAACCAAACAAAATATAGAGAACATCATAAAATATAAAATGGATAATTTTGATCATTTAAAAATTAAAAAATGTTTTGTACAAACAAAATGAACGCAACAAAAATTAAAAGGAAAGCAGAAAACTAACAAAAAATTTCCATCAAGTATCTCCAATAAAAGCCTTATTTCTGAAATAGAGAACTGAGTCAAATTTATAGGAATACAAGCCATTCCCCAATTGATAAATGGTTAAAGCTTATGAACAAGCAATTTTCAGACATTTTTACTTGTAATGTTTAAAAAGTATTTTCATACCATTGGGTTGTCTATTTTTTTTAAATTTCATTTTTCTACTTTTCTTACCCACATCCTTTCACAGTAAACATGTCTCTAATGGTATATTTTATGCTACCTCTTAAGGGAAAGACATCATTGGTAATATACTAAAGTAATTATCAGTTGCACTATGGGTCATCTGACATTTGGATTTTTTTGTAAGTCATTGTGCTCCATGATTTGTATCCTCATGGTACTTCTGGAGGAATATTATTATAGAAATATGAGACTTTTTCATCAGGGAACAGCTTGGGATCATTGAAAGAACTGCTCTATTTCCAAAATATAATCCATTCAATTCTTCTGTTCATTTCTATGGTTAGCTCATTATCCATCTGCACTGTCTGTTCCTATTATATGAACTGATGTAATAACCAAATGGGCTGGACATCCAGCTGCTTCTCAAAAGATTTTTAATATGTATTAACTTTTTTCTGTGTTGATTGCTTTACTGATGTCTTTTTAGTTGCCATGCATCTCATCAAGGGGGTCCTGTAGCTTTATAGGGCCCAGAAAATCAACCATTGCCATTCATGAACTAGTATTTGATAAGCATCAGCAGCTACAATGAATCATTTACTTTTGGATATGACAGAAAACTTCTTATAATGATAGTGAATACTTTTCATAAGTATATCTCCTTATTTTGATACAGATTATCAGTGGCATCCTTCATTAACTGTACCTCTCATTAAATTGTGTTCTTGTGCCAATGAGGCATGCTGTTGGAAAATAAGTCTTTAAAAGTCTACTTCTCTCCCTAAGTTTTCATGATGCATGAATGCATGTTCCATTTTCATAAAGATTTTTATAGAGATGAGAAAGCAGGTATATGGGTTGTAATGACTGATATCTTCTCATTTGCATTTTATTTGGTAAAAATAGCATGATCTTTGTTCTTTAGCAATTTTCCTTTCATTGTGTTGAAAATTGATTGCTGAATGTTTTTAAACCTGCATGCCTCCACCACCCAGTTCTTTTACATATACTTGTTCAGGTCTCAGTAACCTTTTCAACTTTTATCTACTTTGCCAAATTTAGCAAATATTTTAAAGTATATATCATGCGCTGGGCATTTGAGACACTCAAGTTGCTTAATTTACTGGATGATGCTTAAGGGTCATTATTATTTCTTCACATATGGTAGCCTTGCAATATTGGTGGCTTTGTCATTTAGTATAAATATAGCCCAACACAGAAACAATAGAAAATCACAAATATTTGATGAATTTCTACTTCACTCACAAATGATATACTTATATTTTATTCCATGCTTCTATAAATTGTTATTCTATTTTTTTAAACAACAAAACTCAGCAAGGAGAGATGGAAAGAGAAATTCCATTTAAAATAACTGTAAGCAATATAAAATACTTGGGAGTCTACCTGCCAAGACAAACCTAGGAACCATATGAAGACAATTATGAAACATTTTTCATAAAAAAATAAAGTTAGATCTAAACAACCGAAATAAATATCAATTGTTCATGGGTAGGCTGAGCTAATACAATAAAATGACAATTCTACCCAAATTAATTT
The DNA here is from genome assembly GCA_028646595.1 of Phalanger gymnotis. Taxonomy (NCBI): domain Eukaryota; kingdom Metazoa; phylum Chordata; class Mammalia; order Diprotodontia; family Phalangeridae; genus Phalanger; species Phalanger gymnotis. The sequence continues at coordinate 173,904,258 of CM053627.1, forward strand.
ACTTCTTCAGTGCCAACCAAACTACAAAAAAATTATCTAAGATCTAGAAAAAAATAATAACAAAATTTATCTGGAAGAACAAAGGCCAAGAATATCAAGGGAATTAATGGAAACAATGCAAAGGAATGTGGCCTAGCCATACCAGTTCTAAAGCTGTTTTACAAAATCATCATAACATTTGGTACTGGCTAAGAAAAACAGGGGCAAATCAGTGGAATAGATTAGGTACACAAGTCATAGTACTAAATGATTATAGTAATCTACTATTTAATAAACCCAAAGACTCCAACTTCTGGGATAAGAATTCACTATTTGACAAAAACTGTTGAGAAAACTGGGAAGCAGTATGGCAGAAACTAGACCAATATTTCACAACATATATCAAGATAAGGTCAAAATGGGTACATGATTTAAACATAAAGGGTGATACCACAAGCAAATTAGGAGAGCAAGGAATAGTTTACCTTTCAGATTTGTGGAGAAGGGAAGAATTTATGACGAAACAGTAGATAGAAAACATTATGAAAGGTGATCATTTTGATTACATTAAATTAAAAAGTTTTGCAGAAACAAAACCAATGCCAACAAGATTAGAAGAAAAGCAGAAAGGTGGCAACCATTTTTTAAAACAAAGTGTTTCTGATAAAGGCTTCATTTTTCAAATAAATAGAGAACTCTGTCAAATTTATATAAAAAAAACCAAGTCATTCACCAATTGATAAATGGTCAGAGGATATGAACAGGAAGTTTTCAGGTGAAGAAATCAAAGCTATCTATAAGCATATGAAGAAGTGCTCCAAATCACTTCTGATTCAAGAGATGCAAATTAAAACGACTCTGAGGTACCACAATCTACCTATCAAATTGGCTAATATGATACAAAATGAAAATGATAAGTGCTGGAGAAGTCAGAAAATTGGAACACCAATGCATTGTTGGTGGAGTTGTGAATTGATCCAACCATTCTGGAGAATAATTTGGAATTATGCCTAAAGGGCCACCAAGCTGTGTAAACCCATTGATCCAGCAAAATCATCACTAGGCCTATATCCCGAAGAGATCGTAAAAAAGGGAAAAGGACCCACGTATGGAAGAATATTTATAGCAGCTCTATTTGTGGTGGCAAATAATTGGAAACTGAGGGAATGCCCATCAATTGGGGAATGGCTGAACAAATTGTGCTATATGAATATATTGAAATGCTATTGTGCTATAAGAAATGATGAGCAGAGGATTTCAGAAAAACCTGTAAAGGTTTACATGAACTGATGTTTAATGAAGTCAGCGGAACTAGGAGAACATCATACACAATAACAGCAACATTGTATGATGATCAGCTATGACAGACTTAGCTTTTCTCAGCAGTGCAAGGTTTCAAGACAATTTCAAAGGACTCATGATGCAAACTGCTATCCACATTTAGAGATTCAACTACAAAGTCTGAATGTAGATCAAAGCATACTATCTTCACTTTTTTGTGGCCTCTCCCTTTTGTTCTGTTATTTCTTTCACAACATGATTAATGTGGAAATGTTTCCATGATTGCACCTGCATAAACTATACCTGTTTGCTTGCCATTTTGGGTAGGATGGATACGAAGGAGGGAAGGAAAAAATTTGAAATTCAAGAACATATAAAATGAGTATTCAAAACTATCTTTATATGTAGTTGGAAAAAAATAAAATACTTTTTACCAAAAATAAAAAAAAAAAGAATTACTGTTCACTTTGAGGAATCTTCACATTCCATTTCAAATATTTGGCCACGAAATTATGCCTATCTTTTTCTCTATTTTTTATCCACCTTGCTAAGGTCTGAGGTAAAGTATTTCCCTTTACTATCTTGATCTCTTACATGATAAATAGAAGCTCTGTGGTGCTGCACAAAATAATTGAATTTAAAGTTGGAAGAAATTGATTAAAAGCCTCTCTGCTACTTACTACCTTTGACAAGACAACTTCATTGGTTCTCAATTTTCTTATCTTAAAAATTGATGATGTTGATTTACTTTCTTCTAGCTTTAAATCTATTGTTGTATGAATAGCATTATGATATCTCAGGATTCTCTTTAATTCCTAGTCATTAATCTCTTCCTTCTTACTCTCAGAAATGTATATACTAACAGTTCACCCTGTTACAATTACATTTTATTTGAGGTAAGAATAATATCAAGTGGACTGCTTTGATTTATATTAGAATTTAAATAGTTTTATACAAGAAATAATTATCCATTTCTTCTTTCTGGTCACTGTAGAGTAATCTTATAAAATGCTTCTCTATCAGCTCTCTTTTAACTTTTTTGTGGGTGTGGCCCAAGGAAAGATCTGGAGAAGACCATGATCATTCGTGTTCATGATGAGGAAATGGTTAGAAACAATGGCCAATAGAAGTGATTCCAAACTGCAGCTACCCAGTGGATGGAAGTGGGATGGAAAAAAAGGCAGCAACAAGTAGATCTCTGTCTTCCATTTCACTACATAGAGGTTAATAACCTGGAATCTATTAGCTTTTTTCCCATATTTTAATAACTATATTTCAATATAATTGGTTTCTTTTGTAATCCTATGTATTGTATTTTAGGCATTTCAAACAACATTCTGGTAAGGGGTCCTTCGGCTTCACCAGACTGCAAAATGTAGGCATGTCACATTCAAAATGATTAAGAACCTATGCACAATTAGAGTTGTGTAAACTGAGTAGAAATGTGTACAAGCATAGGTTTCTTTGCAGGTTGTGTCATGTGAAAAAGCCATAATAGTACTATTTCTTCAGAAAAAAAGGACTAGAAATCAACAAATTATTAAATAGAAATGAACATCTTATTAAATGTAATCGTGCTATTGAATACAAGTATATTTCAAGAAAAAATAATTTAAGTGCTGAGAAAATAGCATCTCTTAAGGTAATATCGTGTTTAATAAGCCTATGGCTTTAAAATGCCAGTGATTTTAATTTAAACCATTAGAAATGAAACATGGTTTCTATGTATTTGACTAGCCAAATTTTTCTCCCATAAACCGAAGAATTATCTTTTTTCGTCTAAGTTTATTTAAAATGAGTTCTTCTGCAATATCCCCAAGGAAGTATTCTGTGTTTGGATGCATCTCTTCTTATGGCTTCTGCCTCCTGAATCTTATAAATGCTTTTCTTTTAATCCAATCTTCTAGAGGCATTTTAGCAGTTAAGCTAAATTATTAGAGTCATTCGTTCTGTAATTTAAACACTTAAAATGTAGCTTTTCCTTTATCTGAAGCTGCTCACACAGTCCCTCTTCATAAAGTACCCTTGTGAAACAATACTGCTGGCTCCACCCAAGTTCTGAACATGCAGAATAAGTCAAGCTGACTTGTATATTGTTATTAGACATCACTAAGAAAATGTCATGAAATTCTGATTCCAGAGTAACAAGATAGCCTTTTTATGACAATTCCAGCATTGAAAACTTAGAACCTGGAAGATAAAAAAATATCTTTTCTCTTCAGATGGAAAGTTAACCTTTTTGTCCAGTGATTCTTTCCTAACCATTAGTGTGCCTGAAATGGAGATTTTGAAAGTTTTCACTATGCCACTCTGTGTTCAATCAATCACTCAATATCAATCAATAAAGAAACATAAAATGCCTACTGTGTGCCAGGCACCGTGGGATACAAGTTCTAGGGATACAAAAGGGAGTCCTTGCCCTCAAGGAGCTAATAATCTAATGGGGGAGACAACGTGAAAACAAATTATACAAGGTCGGCTATATACAGTATAATTAATACAGAAAATAATTAACAGAGCAAAGAATTGCTAGGTTGTTAAAGGCTTCTTCCAAAACATGGGATTTTAGCTATGACTTAAAGAGAGCCTGGGAATCTTTTGGACACTCTACTGTGACAAAGGAAATCAAATTGCCCTGAAATATCATAGAGAGCTCATTTAGAATAGAATAAAGAATTTGGATTCAAATTCTATATTTGACATTTATGAACTGGGTGAATAGGGGCTACACACTGAATCTCTCTACATCATAAATTCCTTATCTTAAAAAAAAAGGTAACAATGCCAGGCTCAAAGAGTTAACATAAGGTTAAAGTGAGTTAGTTTTTGTAAAATATTTTTTATTTTTTTTAATTAACAAGCAATTACATTCTCCTCCTATCTCCTTCACCCTTGAAAACTAAAAATACTACAAACAAATATGCAGTCAAGGAAAATAAATTTCAATATTGGCTATTAAGATTCAAAAATGCATGTTTCATTCTACATATTAGCCCATAATCCCTCTTTTGGAACACAGATAGCATTCTTCATTCTTGATACTCTGCAGCCATTATTAATGATTACATTGACCAGAATTCTTAAATCTTTCAAAATCATTGTTTTATGGTATGTTATTATGGTGTAAATTGTTACATGGTGTACTAGTTATTATGTAAATTGCCTTTATGTTCCTGCTCACCTCATTTTATCAGTTAATACAGGTCTTTCCAGGTTTCTCTGAAAATCTCTCATTGTTTCTTATAGGAGAACAGAATTTTGTTTACTTAACAAAACACTTTCAAGTTATGAAAAATCATATGTCTAATACTCAGAGATAATATGATATAATGTATACAGAACTGGTCTCAGAATCAAGAATACCTAGGTTTAAATATTACTTGTGATACATACTACCCGTATAACTGTAGATAAGTCATTTAGATTCTCTGTCTCCAAGCAAATCTCTGACTATAAGCTACAAAGAAGGTAATGATCTTCATTGAAGGTTCATATTGGTAACTCTCCAGAACAAAGAAATCACCCATCTAATAAAAAATAAATGTAACAGTTATCATAAGCATCAGGATTAAACCAACATTGTTTTTGTACCGTTTGTAAGGCATTGTGCTAAGTGTAAAGCTTACATACAAAGGCAAAATAAGACACAAATCTGATTGAGAACTAATGTGATAAAGTGGCTTAAGTGGAGTCTGGAAAACCTGAGTTCAAATCCTTCCTTTGACACTTTCTAGCGGCAAGACTTTTTGCCCCTATTATTTTCAGCTTTCTCATCTGTCAATTGAGGGAGTTGAAAAGTAGATGGCCTACTCCTTTACAGTTACAAAAAAGTATACAATAATAGAGTGGATAATACATATAAATATATACATATATGATAATAATAATATGCAAAATGGGATGAGAGCAAAAGAAAACTGTAATCAACCTGCTGTGTTTAATGTAATTAGGGAGAGATCACTTCGGGGTTATCTAAGAAAGGCAAACTTCAAAGATGAGATAGAACCTGGGCTTTGATGTTCAAAAGGAGACTGCCAAGAGAAAAAAAGAAAGAAGTCTAGGGATAGAATCCTCTGTGATACTCAAATGGAAGGATTAGGAAGATAATAAAGACATGTGTAGGAGATAGATGGTCAGAAAGGAGGGAGGATCAGTATCATAGGGTGTTGTCAAACTCAATAGGGCAACTCAATAGCAATATTACTTAACACATGAATATAAGCAACAGTGCCAGGGCATAATGAAGAAGTTATAACCTACCATTTCTTTGAAGATCTTAAGTAAACAGTAGACACCGCCATCTGAAGTAGCTTTTATACTTTTAGATAGCACTAATTGTTAATATATTTTTCTGACATTAAAACTAAAACTATTTCTTTTGCTTACTCATTTTAGCAGCTTATTTTTTATTTGTTAACTTGGTGTTAAAGTTGGGTTCTAATCATGAGATGTGGGGAATAACATCTCAGGTTTCAGATTTTTGTGCTGTTGTTTTCTTGAGCTCTATCTGGGAGTTAGATCTCAGGTACTCCTCCCTGCCACTAAGCCACTACCAGGGCCTCTAGCAATGCTGTCACCACAAATGCTCTTATTTCCTGCCCATTAATTGGGGAATGGCTAAACAAGTTGTGGTATATGATTGTGATGGGATAGTACTGTGCTTTAAGAAATGATGAGTTGGTTTATTTTAGAAAAAAATTACTTGCATGAAATAATGAAAAGTGAAATGAACAGAACTAAGAGAATATTATATATGTATATATATATGCATATATATGTGTGTGTATATAGTAGCAGCAATATTGTTCAAAGAATAATTATGAATAACCAAGTTATTCTGATGAAATTACTGATTTTTTCTATGATTTATTATTTGACCCACTTAATCTTTAGGATTAGATTATTTAATTTCCAATTAATTTTTAATTTATTTTTCTATGGTCTTTTATTACATGTAATTTTTATTGCATCATAATCTGAAAAATATGCATTTAAAATTTCTGCCTTTCTGAATTTGATAATGAGGCTTTTATGCCCTAATACATGGTCAATTTTTGTGTAGGTATCATGTACCACTGAGAAAAAGTTATATTCTTTCCCATCCCCATTTCATTTTCTCCAGACATCTATCATCTCTAGCTTTTCTAAAATTTTATTCACATCTTTAACTTCTTGTTTATTTTGTGGTTCCATTTATCTAGCTCTGAGAGGTATAAGTTGAGATAATGTAGTTTTACTGTCTATTTCCTCTTGTAACTCATTTAACTTCTCCTTTAGAAATTTTGATGCTATACCATTTGGTGCATATATATTTACTATTCACATTATTTCATTGTCTATGGTACCTTTTAGCAAGATATTATTTCCTTCCTTCCTTGTCTCTTTTCTATTAGATCTATTTTTGCCTTTACTTTATCTAAGATCATGATTGCTACCCCTGCTCTTTTTTCCTGCTTTTTTTTTTTACTTCAGCTGAAACATAATCTATTCTGCCCCAGGCTTTTACCATTATGCTGTTTATGTCTCTGCTTCAAATGTGTTTCTTATAAACAACATATTGTAGGGTTCTGGCTTTTAATTTGTTCTCCTATCTGCTTGTATTTTATGGGAGAATTAATCCCATTTACATTCACCTTCATGATTATTAACTGTGTATTTCTTTCCTTCCTATTTTCCCCATGTTTATACTTTTCCCTCTTTCTCCTATCACTCTCTCCCTCCTTACCATTATTTTGCTTCTGACCACTGCCTCTCTCAATCTGCCCTCCCTTCTATCAGCCCCTACCTCCATTTTCCTCTTCCTCTCCTATTTCCCTAAAGTGTAGGATAGATTTCTTTCCACAACTGAATGTATATGTTATTCGCTTTTTGAGTCAATTCTGATTACAATAATGTTCAAAAAACACTCACCCCACTTCCTTTCCTTCCTTGTACTGTATCTCTTGTACCTCTTCATGTGATATAATTTACCCCATATTGTCTCCCCCTTTCTTTTTTGACCAGCACAATCTTTGTTTTATCCCTTAGCTTTTCACTCTTTCTAACTGTCCTAAAAGAGACACAATTCTTAACACTTATAAGCATCATCTTCCCATGTAAGGATGTACAAAATTAACCTTATTGAACAACATGTTGTGTTGTTTTTCCTGTTTACCTATTTATGCTTCTCTTGAGTCCTGTATTTATAGGCTGAATTTTCGGTTCAGATCTCGTTTTTCATCACGAAAGTTTGAAAGTCCCCTATTTCATTGAATATACATCTTTTCCATGGAAAGATTATGATCAGTTTTGCTGGGTATTTAATTCTTGCTTGTAATCCAAGCTCTTTTCTTTCTGGAATATCATATTCCAAGCCCTCTGCTCTTCTAATGTAGAAGCTGCTGAGTCCTGTGTAATCTTGGCTGTGACTCCTTGATATTTGAATTGTTTCTTTCTGGCTGCTTGCAATATTTTCTCTTTGATCTGGCAGGTCTGGAATTTGGCTACAATATTCCTTGGAGTTTTCATTTTGTAATCTTTTTCAGGAGGTGATCAGTAGATTTTTTAGTGATTATTTTAACTTCTGGTTCTTGTATATCAAAGAAATTTTCCTTGGTAATTTCTTGAATGCTGATGTCCAGGCTCATTTTTTTGATCATGGCTTTCAGGTGTTCCAATAATTCTTATCTTATCTCTCCTGGATCTATTTTCCCAGTCAGTTGTTTTTCAAATGAGGTATTTTACATTTTCTTCAATTTTTTTTCATTTTTTGAAAAAAAAATGACTGATGCTTGATGTTTCATAGTGTCATTAGCTTCCATTTGTTTAATTCTAATTTTAAGGAATTATTTTATTCAGTTATCTTTTGTACCTCCTTTTAAATTTGGCCAATTCTGTTTTTTAATAAGCTGTTTTCTTCAATCAATTTTTGTGTTTCCTTTTCCAAGCTATTGATTCCTTTTTCATGATTCTTGCATTACTCTCGTTTCTTTTCCAAATTTTTCTTCTAACTCTCTTATTTGATTTTAAAATCTTTTTGATCTCCTCCAAGAGTACTTTTTGGGCTGGAGACCAATTCATAATCTTCTTTGAGGCTTCTTTGCATGTAGGCATCTTGACATTGTTATCTTCCTGAATTTGTGTTTTGATCTTCCCTGTCACCATGGTGGCTTTCTATGGTCAGGGGATTCTTCTTTTTCCTGTCGTTTTCCAGCCTATATTGTGACTTTTAAAGTTGTCCTATGCTTCTGGAGTACCAGAGGTGCTGTCTCAACTTTCTTGCACTGGAGGTCAGGGTCACTGGCTTTATGTGCCAGGGCATCTGGGACTAGCAGCTTGCTCACTGAACTAGGGTCCCCAGCCAAGTCCTATACATTGTGCCTGGGTTTTCAGGACTGGCAACTTGCCTGTTGTGCTAGGGCTGGAGGATTCATGTCTGTCATGCTGTGCCACTGGCCTGTTGAGACAGGACTACAGGCCCTCAGCTGCTAATCTGTTCTGTTGCTGAGCCCCCCCTTGCTTTCCTAGATACCTCCTACAACTGGGCTGTGTTCCTCTTTTACCCAAATGATACAGACCTTTCCTGAAGCCATTCTAAGTTATCTTAGTCTGAAAAATTATTTCACTCCATATTTTTGTGAGTTCTTTTGTTCCAGAATTCATTTAGAGGCTTGATTTCATGTTGTTCCATGGGAAACCAGGGCAAGCTCAGGTAACTTCCTGGCTTTTCTCTTTCATCTTGACTCTACCCCCAAACAAGTTATTCTGGGTGTTATACTCAAATCAACTACAAAGGACTGATGAAGGAGTATGCTGTCCACTTCCAGAGAATGAATTTGTAAGTAGAGGTGCATATAGTGTGGCTTTTCCTATATTTAGAAATTGTGTCAAATGGTGGCCTTCTTTAGTGAAGGGTGGGGAAGGAGGGAGGGAATTCACAACTTAAAATATTTTAAAAAATCAAATTTAAAAAATACAATCAAAACATAAGAAGCACTTGATTTCACTTTCTTAAATTACAGTTTTGATGTATTTTGTATATTTAATAAAAGGTGATTATTATTATAAATATACCAAAAAGGTTCAATTGTCATATCTGAGGTTTCTGAAAGTAGGCGACTAAGAAATAGAGTAGTATCAACATTCTACTCTCTGGCTTATTTGTATGCCCAATGCAACAAGTAATATAAAAATAAGTTAAATTTTTATGTAAGATGTAACCAAATTATCTTTAAATTGTTTATTTCATGAAAATGAATGTCATTATCTTGGGTATCTATGAAGGGCACTTCTTCCACATAAAATGTACCAAAACAAAGTTTTGATCTTCAATAAAGTTATTATTAATTTGTTTTCTATTTTGACACATGCTATTGCAATAAGGACAGAATTTTCAGTTTTTCTTGGAATGTGCTTTATTGGGGAGTGAGAGTAGGCTTTTCAATGTATTATAATTTCCAAGTATCATTTCTCAAGTGATATTGAAAACACTTTCTGAAAATGAAATTTTGGATATTTGTGGCATGTTCAGGGACTGTAGGCAGGATAAGAGTGAGGTGAGCCATCACAGCATAAACTATTTTCCTAGAATGTCTGAAAAAGTGTGTTAGAAATAGTCAAAGAGGATAGGTGGAAGACTTACTTTTTAGCAGTTAGGGGTCTCTCATGATATGCGCAGTTGTAACTCAGGTGGTCATACAGACTACAATAGTAATCCAATTTTAAACAGTCATATATTTCAGTGTTTTCAATTATGCTATTATGAAAAGTTGATGTTATAAATTGATTACACTAAATCTTCATTGATAAATTAACATACATCATATGAGCCCATCATCTTTTAAATGTAAGTTTGATCAAATGCTTTATATAGGATTCTTCAAAGATATATGTATATTCGAATCTTCTTTACATATGTATATATATATATATGTATAACTTGAAATATCAATATATTATATTACATTTATGTTACATAACTTTTTTATTTTATCATGTTGTGCTATATTATATGAGAACACTTAGGCAAACAGAGTTAATGCAAGGTCATATGGCTAGTACGTGTCTAAGACAAGATTTGAACTCAGGAAGATCATATTCCCAACTTCACTCCCAGTACTCTATAGGGAATATTACATATGTATCTTTATGTATATATGCTATGTACACATATGTACATATGCATGTACACATGTGTATGTGTGTATATATGTATGTATGTGGGAATTTGTAAAATCACCTTTGTTGCATCATTCATGTATCTCAAGCACAGCAGAATGGTTTCAAAATTTGAGGTGACACCTGTACCTCTGATTCATCAAACTCTTAAGTGTATGCTATCCTCTTTTTTGGTTTATGTCAAGACATCTTTGTATGTTTTCTTTCTACCTTTACTATTTCTGTCTGCCATCTGCTTAGTTTGTTTTATTGTGCAGAATTTAGCTGGAAGCACAATGAAAACAAAATGCTTTTGGTAAGCAGTTATCATTCTGTATGGTAAAAATAATAAAAAGTAGTAGTGTATGTAGCATGTATAAACACTTTCCACATCTCACAAGACCTGGATGAAAGAGGTAAAGGGTAATCCTACATAGAATTGCCTTTTTTATGAGTGGTGGTAGGCAGTGAGGGATGAGAGGGAATGCTAAGAAAGGAGGTAGAGAGGAAAAGAAATTGGAAGTAGGTCAATACCCAAAATAAGTCCTTTGACACATAGTACCCATGAGATCTAGTTTGGCTCTACATATAATTAACTCAAGCACTTGATTACCTACATAGTTTAATCTGAGGAATGATGATGATGATGATGATGATGATGATGATATTTATATAATACTATGTGCCAGGCACTGTGTTAAACATTTTATAATTAGTAGTTTTTTTTTGACATTCACAACAACCTAGGAGGTAAGTGTTATTATTATCCCCATTTTACAGAAGAAGAAAGTTAGGCAAACAGCTTAAGTGACTTGACCAGAATCACACAGCTATTACATGTATCAGATTTAAACTCATGCCATTCTGACTCAAGACCCATCACTCTAAAACTATCTGAAAATGTTCTTTCCCTCAACAACCTGCTATGGGAGCCTCTTCCTCAACTTCTTGGTCTGAAATTTTGACCCTACCCTCCATTTGAGCTACTCTTTTGTTAGAGACAGAAACAAGGGTCTTGCCTTCAGAATGCCCCTTTAAATTTCATATTTGTCACATGGGAAGAGAGTAGAGATCCTAAAATATCAGTTCTAGCCTCCAATTATCATGGAGTTTTTGCAAATGTACCAATTAAATCCTAACTTGGTCATTTCAGGAAGCGTGCACACATACAAAATGTAGCTTTAGAGAGAGTCACTGCAGGAGAAAAGAGAAGGAATCACAGGCATTAGATAGCTGATTCAAGAGTCAGGAGGACCTTGATTCAAATCCCTTTCTGAGTCAGAGTGGCTGTGTGGTAAAGGGAGTCACTTTACTTCTGGGGTATATGGACTCTGAAAATGGAGAATAAGTCCAGTTAGGATGCTATTGTGGTAACTCATGGCTCCAATATCCAGGGATTTGGGACACCAAGTTTGGAATGATGCTGAGGGGGCAAGGGAGGAAAGAAAAAACTTTTTTTTTTTTACATCGCATATTGCCCAATATGGTTTTGCACATGGAGCAGAGCAGTTCTGAGTATTATGGAACAACCTTTGGAATATTGGGTCTTTCTTGTTTTCTGCACCGCTCTGAGCACAACTCAGGAAAGTTTTATATTTGATAGCCACACATAGATTGTAACCTACATTAGAAGGGTCTAGCCTATTATTCATGAGAAATATTTTATCTAAAAGATAATGAGATGCTAATAAGAGGAAATCCTTGGAACTAAGGTACAATTTTGACTCACTGAAAGTTTATGTGTGTGTTGGGGGAGGGGAATTTTTTGAGGGGATGTGAATCCAGATGATTACAGATATAACAAACTGGAGACTATGTCAGCAATTCTTATAAGACTATTTCCTGGCTGAAAGAGCTATCGCTGCTATGGAGTATGGACTGACTATGTACATGAGGGCCTACTCATAACAATGACAAGATAATGAGAAGTATTCTGTAGCATGTTTTGCAGGGATAAGGAAGAACAATTTTGGGAGAATGATTTCCTCTCTGCCGTTGAGTATAGATCTCCAATAGATTATAATCTAATTGATAATAGATTATGTCTATTGTTTCCTAATAAAACATTATCTCATTATTATTATTCTTATTAGCAATAATAATAAGTAGTAAATAAGAGAAATAATTACATGCTATGAGTCTTTTCCCTTGTTAATTGTAAACTCCGTGAGGGCAGAAACAACATATAATTTATAATCATAATACCACTGAGGGAGGGAGTCATACATTGAGAGCTATATGTAAGGACTTGAGGTCATCTAATCCAAATGCTAATCAGGAAGATCAAGTACAAAGAGGTTTAGGGACTTGCCCAAGGTCACATGGATTATGTGTAAAAGATAATCCTTGGATTCCTATTGATCTCAGATCCTTTGATTCCATTCCACAACTATCTCCTTTTTGTATCTCCCTCTACATCTAGCACTGGGCTCCTGTATTATTAGACATTCACTATATATATTTTTTGCAATTGGTTGACTGGAACATTTGAGAGAAGGTAAGGTTTTTCTTCTCTCCCTATATTTGGCTTGTGTGTATCATAACATAGTACAGAAATGTGGAGATGAAAATGTGAAAATCCAAGAATCATAAATGAGTTCACGTTTCTATCATACACATATATGTGTATATATATATATATATATATATACACATGCATGTGAATATGTAGCACAGGTGTGTATACATATATATCTATATGTGCATGTGTTTATGCATAGAATATACACATGCATGAATATACACACAAATATATATGACAAAGCATCCCAAAATAATATATTTCTTCCAAAACACACCATCAGACACTACTGTGCACTTATTTTTACTTTTAGAAATTCATCATATCCTTCCTGCACTTCAAAATGCACTGCCAATAGCTCACTTAAAAGGCTGATTTTGAATCATCAGCCACAGACAAATCTGGACCAAAAAAAAAATGAAGAAAACTTTTCAAATAAATTGTTTTAGCAGATTTAGGTAGACTAGTTTAAATTCCTTTAACATCTATGAGTACATTCAGTCAAGAAAAGAAGCACACGTGTGCAGTTAAGAAGGTGTTACATAAGCTCGCAACCTCCTTGACTAAGTGGGGGGAACAGGCTGTTATAAGAGGACATAAGGATTCTGTACTACCCAGTAACACAGGAGAAAGGACAGCTCTTTTTCCTCATAGGCTCCACACTAAACAGCAAAAATGTATTCATGAATTTATTGTCTTTGTAGCTACAGCAAATGGAAGGGATGTGAAGAGATAAAGTCTCAAGTCCTTGTTTAGGTCTTTTATTGACATGAATAGAGAATGGTAGAGATGATGTATAACTTTTAACTGTAGATGAAATATTTCTCATTTGTTGCCTTGTGATTATACTTGCTTCACAGACATACATATATGTGTGTGTGTGTGTGTGTGTATTTGTATTTCAATCTAGGCTTGTGTTTTCATCAATATATTGAGTTCCATGGGGAGGAAACTCCCTCCAATGGAGCAAATTAAACTACTCTCGAATTTTTAGTTTTAGAGGATTATCTGAAGCACTGAACAGTGACTTCCCCAAGTGTCACACAGACAATATAGTGAGAGGTGGGAATTGAACCCAGGTAATCCAAACATTGAAGTCAACTTTCTGTCCATTATTTCAGGCAGCCTCTCAATATTCAAAAGAAATTGTATTGAACTTGTAATTTTGTACCCTTTGTGATGAATCCTTTGAAAAACTACTTAAATCCATGATTCCTATTAGAGAGGCATGTGTAGTCTCCATCCTAGGAGAATTTATTGTAGTGAAAGACAGTCACCTATAGGTATGGTTCAGCTATCTGTCCATGCATAGGTGATATATATATGAGCCAGATATTTGTTCAATGATCCTTTTAATTCTATTTTTAAATTAATCTCTACAATGGAGCATCAGTAGGACTAGAGAGATGTAGAAATTATCACAGTATCCACTATAAGACCCATTTATTCACTAATTTAATGAATATTTATTAAACATCTACTGTTTACAAAGAACTATGGAAGACACTTTGGGGAGAATTATATTTTATGTTTGCATCAGTCTCCATACCTAGGGAATTTACTGCACAATAGGGAAATCTGATATAAACACTGTTATCTATGATAAATAGCAATGCAATGCTATAGAATGCAATTTGCTTTTTTAAGATTCATTTTAGTTTTCAATAGTTGTTTCCACAAGATTTTGAGTTACAAATTTTCTCCTCATCTTTATCCTCCCACCTCACTCCAAGATGGCATGTATTCTGAATGGCCCTTTCCCCAGTCTGCCCTCCCTTCTCTCAACACCCCCCATCCTCTTCTCCCTTACTTTCTTATAGAGCCAGATAGATTTCTATAGCCCATTCCCTGTGTATCCTATTTCCCAGTTGCATACAAAAATAATTTTTAAACATTTGTGTTTAGAAACTTGAGTTCCAAATCCTCTCCCTTCTTCCCTCCCCACCCACCATTTTTGAGAAGGCAAGCAATTCAATATAGGTCATACATGTATTGTTATGCAAAACACTCACACAATAGTCATGTTATGAAAGACTAACTATATTGTCCTCCATCCTATCCTGTCCCCTTTTATTCAGTTTTCTCTTTTGACCCTGTCCCCTTTCAAAAGTGTTTATTTTGACTACCCCATCCCCCAAATTGCCCTCCCTTCTATCATTGCCCCCCTTTGATCCCCTTCCCCCCTACTTTTCTGTAGGGCAAGATACCCAATTGAGTGTGTATATTATTCCCTCATTAAGCCAAATCTGATGAGAGTAACGTTCGCTCATTCCCTTTCACCTGTTCCCTTCTTCCTTTCCATTATAAGTTATTTCTTGCCACTTTTATGTGAGATGATTTACCCCCATTCTATCTCTACCTTTCTCCTTTTCCCAATATATTCCACTCTCTCCCTTTAATTTTATGTTTTTAGATATCATCCCTTTATATTCAACTTACCCTGTGCCCTCTGTATGTATGTAAATATGTGCGTATGTATGTTATGTACATATGTAAATATGTATGTATGTATATATGTATATGTATGTATATAAATGTATATAAATACTCCATTCAACTACCCTAATACTGAGAAAGGTCTCATGGGTTATAAATATCATCTTTCCATGTAGGAATGTAAACAGTACAGCTTTAGTAAGTCCCTTATGATTTCTGTTTCCTGTTCATCTTTTCATGTTCTCTTGATTCTTATATTTGAAAGTCAAATTTTCTATTCAGCTCTGGTCTTTTCCACAAGAATGCTTGGAAGTCCTCTATTGCATTGAAAATCTATATTTTGTCATGAAGTATTATATTCAGTTTTTCTGGGTAGGTGATCCTTGGTTTTAATCTCAGCTCCCTTGACCTCCAGAATATCATATTCCAAGCCCTTCAATTCCTTAGTATGGAAGCTACTAGAACTTGTGTTTCAAACTGTGCTTCCAACAATACTCAAATTGTTTCTTTGTGGCTGCTTACATTATTTTCTGCTTGACCTGAGAACTCTGGAATTTGGCCACAATATTCCTAGGAGCTTTCTTTTTGGGATCTTTTACAAGAAGTAATTGGTGGATTCTTTCAATTTCTATGTTACCCTTTGTTTCTAGTTCATCAGGGCAGTTTTCCTTGATAATTTCTTGAAATATAATATCTAGGTTCTGTTTTTTTTTTTTTATCTTGACTTTCGGGTAGTCCAATAATTCTTAAATTATTTCTCCTGGATCTATTCTCTAGGTCAGTGGTTTTTCCAATGAGGTAGTTCAAATTGTCTTCCATTCTTTTTCATTCTTTGGTTCTATTTTATAATTTCTTGATTTCTCATAAAGTCACTAGCTTCCACTTCTTCCATTCTAAATTTTAAGGTATTATTTTCTTCAGTGATCTTTTGGACCTCCTTTTCCATTTAGCTAATTCTGCCTTTTAAAGCAGTCTTCTCCTCGTTGTCTTTTTTGACCTCTTTTGTCATTTAGGTTAGTCTATTTTTAAGGTGTTATATTTTCAGTATTTTTTGAGTCTCTTTTAGCAAGCTGTTGACTCATTTTTCATAATTTTCTTGCATCACTCTAAATTCTCTTCCCAAATTTTCCTCTACTTCTCTTATTTGATTTCCCCATCATTTTTAGCTCTTTAATGGCCTAAGACCAACTCATATTTTTCTTGGAGGCTTTTGATGTAGGCTCTTTGACTTTGGTGACTTCTTCTGACTATATGTTTTGCTCTTCTTTGTCACCAAAGTGAGATTCTATAGTCTGAGTCTTTTTTCACTGTCCGTTCATTTTTCCCAACCAATTACTTGACTTTTGAGCTCTTTATCAGGGTATGACTGCTTCTAGAGTGGAGAGTCTTCTGTCCCAAGTTTCAGTGGTTTTGTACTGCTGTTTTCAGAACTACTTCTTGGAACCTGTAAATTTTCAGTTCTTCTGAGGTGGTATGATCCAATTGGAGGTGTTTATTCTTCTTCTTGCCTCTTCTCTGGTCTGTGAGTGATCTCAAGCACTCTTTTCTGCCATGTAACTACCAGGAGGACACCCTGTCCACAGCCAACACAAATTCTGCCACACTAGAGTTCCATCTACCCCATGGACTGCCAAGCAGAACTGTGACCCAGATCCAAGCAGGGCAAAGCAAGAAAATCCTGCCTCAGTGCCAGCAAAGAGATCCCTGCACTCCTGCTCTGATCAGTTGCTTGATTCCCTGCACTGTCTTTGGGCCTGGAGCTCTGAAAGTGGCCACTGCTGCTGCTTCTGCTGCTGCAGCCACCTCAACTACTCTGGGGCTGGGGCTAGCCTGTGTTCTTTTCTCACCTAGGTCCAACAGTTTTCCCACTGACCTGCTAAACTGTCTTTTATGTTTGTCAGTTGAAAAGTCTGGAGACCACCACAGCTCAGTGATTCAGTACCCTGAGGCCTGTGCCTGGTCTGTTCTGTCCTGGCACAGCCCAAGCTGGGCTGCACTCAGCCCCCAGTATGGTATGATAGACACTTCCCATTGATCTTTCAGGCTGTCTTGATCTGGAGAATTGTTTCAGTCTGTCATTATGTGGGTTCTGCAGCTCTAGAATTTGTTTACAAGGTGTTTGGAGAGATTTGGGGGAGAGCTCAGTGAGTCTCTGTTTTCTCTCTGCCATCTTGGCTTTGCCCCTAGAATGCAATTTCTTTGGAAAATATTAATAAGGAGAATGAAAGAATATTATAAGTAGTAAAATCTCACAAAAGAGGAAAAAAATAGAAAGGAAATTAAGCTTCAGAAAGCTTTATTTGAGACAGAACTGAGCCTGATTATCTCTAGACAATTTAAAGATAAATTGGAAAGGAATACAAATAAATGAGATAAAGAACAGATTTGCAGGCATTGCTATAGCCTCCTATATTCAGTATAGAAAAAATACACTATATATCTGTCATAATATTTCAAAAAAGGGAAATAAAATTTCAGAACACGAAGTCTAGAAAAGTGGTTGGCCCTGATCAAATACATACAGAAGAAATTCATACTGGAGTCAACCTAATTTTAAAAGTTTCTCAGGATGGATTCTGAAGGTACCTCAAAGAGGAAAAATAATAAAGTTTAGTGAAAATTATCACAGGCAACATTATCACATGCACATGACCACTGGGATAGAGAGAGAGAGAGAGAGAGACAGAGAGAGAGAGAGAGAGAGAGGGAGAGAGAGAGAGAGAGAGAGAGAGGGAGGGAGAGAAGATAACTAATTAAAGATAACTGTACTTAGGTTATCACATAATTGTATTCATATACATTAGTCAGTAAGCATTTATTAAGTGCTTATTAAGTACCAGGCATTGTGCTAGTTACTGAGAATATACAAAGAATGGCAAAAATATTCCCTGCCCTTGCGAAATTCACAATTTATTAACATACAAACATATATGGACAATCTCCATTAATATAAATTGGAAATAATAAGGAAGTTTGAGTTTGAGAAAGGCTTCCTTCAGAAAGTTCTATTTTAGCTGGAACTTGAAGAAAGCCAAAGAAGCCATAAGGCAGAAGTGAAGAGAGAGAGAGAGCCTTCCAGACATAGAAGACAGCAAATGAAAATTCCTGGACCCAAGATGGAGCATATTGTTTAAGGAACATCAAGGAGGCCCATGTTACTACATTGAAGAATATATGATGGAGCAGAAGTTCTAAGAAAACTGAAAAGATGGGGGTTATGAAGGACTTTGAATAGTAAAAAGAGGATTTGATATTTTATCCTAGAGATGATTGGGAACCACTGGAATTTACTGAGTTGGTAACTTACATGGTCAGATATAGGCTTTAGGAAAATCATTTTCAGGGCTGAATGGAGGATATACTTGATTGAGGAGAGATAAGTAGCATGTAGACCATGAAGAAGGCTATTGAAATAGTCTGGGTGTGAGATGAGATCCTGTATCAGGGTGGTAGTAAACTCAGAGGAAAGAAGGTGTTATTCACAGGCCTTGACAACAGATTGCTTAAGGAGAGTAAAAATTAGTGAGGAGCTGAGGATGACACCTAATTTTAGAGACTGGGGATTTGGGAGAATGAATATTACTTCAAAGGTAATAGAGAAGGTGCAGTAGCATCAGCCCTGAAGTCAGAAGGACCTGTATTCAAATCCAGCCTCAGAAGTTTGACACTTATTAGCTGCATGATCTTAGGCAAGTCACTTAACTCTGCTTGCCTCGTTAAAAAAAAGTAATAGGAAAATCTATAAGTGGGTAGGATCTGGAGCAAAGATGATGAGTTCAGTTTTGGATATGTTGAGTTTAAGGTCTTTATAGGACATTTGATTAGATATCTCTAATAGCCAGCTAGAGATGAAAAACTAGAGGTAAGCAGAGAGACTAGGGACGGATAATTAGAGAATTGTCAGCCTTGAGCTAATAATCAAAACCATAAGAGCTAATGAGACCACCAAGTGAAACAGTATAAAGAAAAACAAAAGAGGACCAGGATTAAGTCCTGTGGGAGACTCATGGTTAGTAGGTATGACATGAGGGAAGAGATGGCAAAGATGGGTAGAAGGGAAAGATAATAGTGTCCCCCGAAAACCTAGAAATAAGAGAGTATCAGGGAGAAGAGGGCGATTGACAAAGTCAAAGGTGTCAGAGACCAAGGATACTTCATCCAGAAAAGTAAATGTGTATGCATATATGTATGCATTTTTGGATACATATTTAAATCCATGTACATTTTATATAATGTATATAATAGTTATGAAAATGTTTTGTGCTTTTATTGAGAATATACTTGAGGAAAATCTAAGAAAGTAACAGGCAGGATTCCATAAATAATTTTCTACAGGAGGGCTCATCACAATCATGTAGTTGACTATACAGTCTTGGGAATGCAATCCTACTGTGTTTTTTGTTTGTTGATTTTGAGAAAAAATGGATAAAAACAATTCAGCCTTAAAAATTCTCTTCTAATAAAAGCATCTCCAAATTCATACACACATACATACACACTTGTACACACACACACACACACACACACACACATTGTTTTAGGAAAAAGAAAACTCTACATAGGAAAAAGCAAATTAAATAAAGAAAGCCTTTTGCACAGATAACAAAATGCAATTTTAGGGACAGCCCACTGAATCAGTCCACTGGTACACATGCTTTGGCAATGAATGACAAACAAATAATGCTCAGTATTGAGTAGGAGGAAGAGAATTACTAGATTATACTTCGGAACATGAGTAGTACTTGCAATGATCTCAAGTTGTTCTTTCTACAAAAGCTCATTTTGTAAACAAGTGTAATTTTCTTGGATATAGGTATGTCATTGGATGAATGGATTCAAGAGAATCCAAATTTCATGGGACTCCAAGAGTAGTGGAGAAATACATGGTGGGAGTAAGTAGAATGTGGAATAGTATCAGTGATGACTGGCCCATAAGAAGTGACACAAAAGATATTACCAAAAGCATCAAAGATTTATGAACAACAACGAAAACAAAGTAGGAACTGGTGTGTATCAAGGGTGAGGTACAGTGGATGGATAGCCTAATTTATGTACTGTTATCCATAAATATAACTAATTAAAGGCCCTCCACTCAAGGAGACTATGTTAATTTTCTGGAAGGACATGAATATGAATTACATAGAAGAAGGAATAATGCCAAGCTGTGCCTTCTGAACCGGGAACAAAAACATCGAGATTACTACTCCCTTGAAATGTGAAGGTATGCCGTAAGTACATTACAAAGCTGCAAAAATGTCATTAACAATCAATGGGGTATAGGAAAATTTAAACAAGAAAGGGGCATAGAGTTGTTTTTAAAGCTGAATAAGTGATTCAAGATTTGAAGGGTATGGAGAATATTTCAAGGCTAGGTAATAGTAGGAATTAAGGCATGGCATTTGGAAACCATGAAAGTAAAAAGGTGTGGTCTAGTGGAAAAGCAGATTTCATTTGACAAGAACATATAGTAGAGAAGTATGAAATAGGTAGTTAGAGACTACTCTTGTGATTTCATTGTTGAAGGGAGTTCCTGGTGAAAGCTCTTTCTACATCTGTACTTTTGGGCTTTTTTTTTTTTTACTCTCTCAAAAGGACAGTATTTTAATAGAAGGATGCAATATGGAACCAGGAAGAATTTTTAATCCTCACTACTGACATGTACTCGATGCAGAACCTTGGAAAGTTCATTTAATCTATCAGGGATTGAAGTCATTCTTCAAGTCTTCAATTGACAGAAAGTTTTAGTTCTCTAATTAGGTGAAGGCAAATTTCTTCATTAAGTTTCCTAAAAGAAAAAAGAAATCACAGACGCAGACATAAAACCAAGTTGCTAAATGACTGAAATTTTAATAAATAGTTTAGCTTTTGTTTGAATTTCCACGGATCTCAGGCAGTTATAAATCAAAGGTCTGTGAAATAAAGATGAATAAAAATACAACTCAACCTTATTCATCCTAGAATCACGTCTATATGCCACTTTGTGGTTTGTTAATATTTTAGCCAACTTATTAAAGTTCTTTAAGATTGCTGTTGAAATAAAATGTCATGTGACACTATTTTTCTTAATATTCATTACAGATGCCAATACTGTTCAATGGGATCAAACATAATATTATTGAAAATAGAAGTTACTTGAAGTAGCCAAATCTTAGGTCTACTTATTAAGGTGTTTTTGATAACTATGGATTGGGGAGATTAGGGGGTATATGCAACAACACATGAAGTTCATAAAATTTCAGATTCAAGAAATAAATGAATATTATTATATTTTCTTGTTATCATTTATTTAATATTTTTAGTTTTCAGCATTGATTTACACAAGATTTTGAATTACAGACTTTCTCATCATTTCTACCATCTCCCCACTCCAAGATGGCATATATTCTGATTGCCCCATTCCCCAGTCAGCCCTCACTTTGGACATCCCACTCCCCCATCCCATTTTTCCTTACTGTCCTGAAGGGAAAGACAGATTCTATGCTCCATTGCCTGTATATTTTAGTTCCCAGTTGCATACAAAAACAACTTCTTTTTTGAACATCTTCTTTTAAAACTTTGAGTTCTAAATTCTCTCCCCTCTTCCCTCTTGAACCACCCTCCCTGGAAGGTAAGCAATTCAACATAAGTCATGTGTGTATCATTATGTAAAACCCTTCCACAATATTCATGTGTGAAAGACTAAATATATTTTGCTCCCTCCTATCCAGTCCCCCTTTATTCAATTTTCTCTCCTGACCCTGTCCCTTTTCAAAAGTGTCTGCTTTTCATTACATCCTCCCGCTACCTGCCCTCCATTCCATCATCCCTCCTTTTTTTATCCCCTTTCTCCTTGTTTCCTGTGGAATAAGATACCCAGTTGAGTGTGCATGTTATTACCTCCTCAAGTCAAATCTGATGAGAGCGAGATTCACTCATTCCCCCTCACCTGCCCCTCTTCTGTTCCAACAAACGGCTTTTTCTTGCCACTTTGATGTGAGATAATTTATCCCATTCTAACCTTCACTTTCTCTCTCTTTCAATATATTCCTCTCTCATCTCTTCATTTGATTTTATTTTTTAGATATCATCCCTTCATATTCAACTCACCCTGTCCTCTCTGTATATACATATATACGCGTGTGTGTATATATATGTGTATATATATATATATACATATACATATATATGTATATATATGTGTGTGTATATATATATATATATGTATGCATATATGTATATTACCTTCAGCTACCCTAATATTGAGGTCTCATGTATTACACACATCATCTTTCATGTAGGAATGTAAACAAAACAGTCCAACTTTAGTAAGTCCCTTATGATTTCTCTTTCTTGTTACCTTTACATGCTTCTCTTGATTCTTGTGTTTGAAAGTTAAGCTCTGGTCTTTTCACTGAGAAAGCTTGAAAGTCCTCTATTTTATTGAAAATCCATATTTTGCCTTGGAGCATGTTACTCAGTTTTGATGGATAGGTGATTCTTGGTTTTAATCCTAGCTCCATTGACCTCCAGAATATCATATTCCAAGCCCTTCAATCCATTAAGGTGGAAGCTGCTGGATCTTGTGTTATCCTGATTGTATTTCCACAATACTCAAATTATTTCTTTCAGACTGCTTGCAGTATTTTCTCTTTGATCTGGAAGCTCTGGAATTTGGTGACAATATTCCTAGGCGTTTTCTTTTTGGGATCTTTTTCAGGAGGCAATCATTGGATTCCTTCAATTTCTCTTTTGCCCTCTGGCTCTAGAATATCAAAGCAGTTTTCCTTGATAATTTCTTGAACAATGATATCTAGGCTCTTTTTTTGATCATTGCTTTCATGTAGTCCAATAATTTTTAAATTATCTCTCCTGGATCTATTTTCCAGATGAGTGGTTTTTCCAATGAGATAGTTCACATTGTCCTCCATTATTTCATTCCTTTGCTTCTGTTTTGTAATATCTTGATTTCTCATAAAGTCACTACCTTCCACTTGTTTCAGTCTAATTTTTAAGGTAATATTTTCTTCAGTGGTCTTTTGGACCTCCTTTTCTATTTGGCTAATTCTGCCTTTCAAGGCATTCTTCTCCTCATTGGCTTTTTGGAGTTCTTTTGACATTTGAGGTAGTCTATTTCTTAAGGTGTTGTTTTCTTCAGTACTTTTTTTGGGTCTCCTTTAGCAAGTCATTGACTTATTTTTCATGGTTTTCTCACATCACTCTCATTTCTCCTCCTGATTTTTCCTCTACTTCTCCTACTTGCTTTTCCAAATTCTTTTTGAGCTCTTCCATGGCTTGAGAACAATTCATATTTTTCTTGGAGGCTTTTGATGTAGGCTCTTTGACTTTGTTTACTTCTTCTGGCTGTATGTTTTGGTCTTCTTTGTCACCAAAAAAAGATTCCAAAGATTGAGTCTGAATCTGAGATGATTTTTACTGCCTGTTCATGTTCCCAGCCAACTACTTTATGCTTGAGCTTTTTGTCAGGGTAGGACTGCTTGTAGAGTAGAGAAGACTTTGTCTCAAGCTTGAGGGGCTGCACTGCTGTTTTCAGAGCTATGTCTACACAGCAAGCTCTGCCACACCAGCCCTCCTTATCGCCCAATTACCACCAACCAAGAATGTGGCCAAGATCCAGGCAGGGCAAAGCAGGCTTTGCACTCCTGCTATAATCTGCTGCTTAATTCCTCCCACCAGGTTGACCAGGGGCCAGAGGCACCTGCAACCATAGCTCTGGAAGCAGCCTTAGACCTGCACCACTTATACCGCCCCTGGGATAGTGGCTGACCACGCACTCCTTTCACTCATATCCAGCAGCTTTTCCCACTAACCTTCCCTGTTGTCTTTTGCATTTGTGGGTTGAGACTTCTGTTAACTGCCACAGGTCACTGAGTCAGGGTGATACATCTGTTCTGCCTGGTTCCTGATCTGGTTGGTCCTGGTGCAACCCACGCTGGGCTCTGCTCTATTCCACTCCCAGCTCCATGTGATAGACTCTTCCCAGCGACCATCCAGGCTGTCCTGGGCTGGGGCTCCTCCTTCCCTTTGCTATTTAATGGGGTCTACAGCTGTAGAATTTGTTCAGAACCATTTTTATAGGATTTTGGAGGGATCTGGAGGGTAGCTTTAGCAATTCTCTGCTTTCCAGTTGCCATCTTGGCTCCACTCCCCCTCCCCCCGCCCCGACAAATATTATTAATCTGTAAACATCGTAGATTTCCTCTAATCACTGCCTGTGTTATAGTTTTCTAGAATTATAAATAAAAGGCAGAGGAAGCCTAAATTTTTCTAAGTCTTATATTGGCTGGCTGAATTCAAGTTATAAAAGGTACAAAGAATTAACTTAGCGAAAATGGATCTTTCTCCAAGAAAAAGAGGAACTCATGTTAAATAAGGCACATTCTCCATCATGACCCTGATACATATTGTTTTTTTTTTCCTTTGACCCTCTGTATATGTCACTTACACAGTGGTCAGAGAGGCTTCATCTCTTGTGTCTTATACACTTGTAATATCATTGGTATACATTCACATAATTCTTGATGCCAGTTGAAGCTTTGAAGATGATACTCCTGTTTTAATGATGTTGTGTGTTTATTTTTTTATGTAGCATAAAAAATGTTTTTCTCCATTTATCCTAGGATAATGATATCATCATGGTATCAGGAATTTAGAATATGAAGGAAACTCTTTTCCAACTTCATTCTTCAGATGGAAAATTGAGGCAAAAGGAGTATTTAAGTGATAAATATCTCCTTGGGCTTGGCATCCCTTTGGGCATTTTGAGAACAAAATGCCTGCTAATGTCCAGTGAGATTGATTTATGTCTCAGCACAAGGATTCTCTCTTTCTCACATTTTCTTTTCAACATAGCATTGAAAAATCCATTTGTTTTCAGGCTTATAATATTAGACCAATTTCTGATAAGCCCTACCACATAGAAAATGCTTTGCATACAGACTGGTGAAGGGTTGTTTGTCTGTTATTTGAAAAACTGCCTTGCTGTGATTAAAAAAAATAATTATAACCAAGTTGCATGTAGGGTGATGGACTAATTTTTTTTATTCATAGCAACTCATAAACACCATGTACTGGTGTACCTTTGCTGATATATGTGTTTTCAGAGATGCATTTTTTTATTCTGCTGTAGCTGTATTTCATAAAGGCTATCATACAATCTCAATTTAATTATTCTCATTTACTTTGTTTTGTATTATTTTTCTTGGTCCACTTCTCATTATTTAGTATCGAGATATATATTCTAAATCAAATGCACTTTATTATGTTATTAGATTTAAGGGATGTGTTTAACATTTTTGCCTTTTTATATTTAATCATGTTCTCTTTATTCTCTAGTAGATTAAATATATAAAGGTGCAGTCTCACAGTGAAAAGTATGTATATATGTATATACATATGCATATATGTATACATTATATATACCTCTATATAAATCTAAGTTTACATTAAGAAATCACTATACCTTTCATTGCAATCTTTCCAAACTTTTTGGTTCTTGTTTGGTTCTTTTGGTTTTTGTTTGCCTTCTGTTTTTTTATATCTGACAGAAAAATAATAAAATTTTCTGCAACAATTATATTTCTATGTTTTTTAAAAATTGAGAAGCTTGTTATTTGAGAAGATAAACATTGTGCCATTTAGTGCCCGTAGAATTAATAACACTACTGTTGATTGCCGATAGGCTCTTTAAGCATACCTTGGCTACTTCTTTATTTCTCTTAGGATACAAATACAAATCCTACTCTTTTTTTGGAGCTGCATAATTAAATTTTGTTCTACTCCTTCATTTTTAATCGATACGTGGCTCTGTATATTTCTTGTATGCAGCAAATTGTTAGCTTTTGTTTTCTTATCTACTCTGTCATTCATTTTATTGGTGTTTAATCCATTCACATTAAAATTACTATTATGTTTTCTTTAACATCTTTTAATTCTTTGTATGGATTTTTATTTTCTCCCTTTTAAATCAATATGTGAATACTTTTAATACACTAATTTAGTCTGGGATCCCCCAGAGACTCTTTCTCATTTCACTTTACACTACTTTACCCCAAACATATTAAATTTACCCATATTATTTTATTCTCTTGTATTTTTAATCTTAATTTTTCTTTTTCCAAGTTGAGATAAATTTATTCTACATCTGGGTATATATCCCCTTTTAAAACCATCTTAAGTAGCAGGTCCTCCTCAGGGTACATAACCCTCCTTTCACTGGGAAGAGATACCATTATAAAATCCATGACATCTTTCTCTCTCTCTCTCTCTCTCTTTCTCTCTCTCTCTTCTCTCTTACACACACACATACACACACACACACACACGCACACACACACACACACACACACACACCAACACCAAAAAAAATCAATTTCTCCTATCATTTCAATAGAAGATGAAAGAGAATCTTCTCACATTCTTGATGGAGTTATGAAATGCTAAAACCATTCTGAAGAACAATGTGGAACTATGCCTAAAAGGCTACAAAAATTTGCATACTATGTGACTCAGCAATACCACTACTGTGGTTGCATCACAAAGAGATTAAATAAAATGGAAAAGGGACTATGTATATGAAAATATTTATAGCAGCACTTTTTGTGAGGACAAATAAGTGTTAATTGAGGTGATACCCATCAATTGAAGAATTGCTGAAGAATTTGTGCTATATGATTGTGATGAAATACTATTGTGCCATAAGGAATGACAAGCAGAATGCTTTCAAAAAGCCTTGGAAAAGACTTACATGAGCTGATGCAAAGTGATATGAGCAGAACCAGGACAACACTGTACATAGTAACAGCAGTATTGTATGATTATTAACTGTGAATGATTTAGCTATTCTCAGTAATATAGTGATCCAAGACAGTTCTGAAGGACCCATGATGAAACATGCTATTTACCCCCAGAGAAAGAACTGATAAACTCTGAGGGCAGATTAAAATATATTTTCTTTTATTTTATTTTTCTTGTTTTTTTGCAATATGTCTAATATAAAAATATATTTTACATGACTATATGTACATACATATGCACACATATGCTTATAATGGATATCATATTGCTTATCATTTTAATGAGAAAGGAAGGAGCTAGAGGAACGGATTCCACTATGACAAATTTCTGTGAGATCAAATCCCCTTTCCACTTCACCAGGAAAATGCCCATTGTCCATATCGGTCAATATTGGATGTCATTCAATAGTGTTCATTCTTCAGTGTGTGTGTGTGTGTGTGTGTGTGTGTGTGTGTGTGTGTGTGTGTGTGTGTTGGGAAAATTTTGAATATTGTCGATTCAAAATTCTACAGGACAAAGAGAATAGACTAGGTTGGCTTTGAGATTGCTCATTAATTTTAATGACCTAAGCCACTCTCTGAAACAAAAGCCATTAAAAAAATCTAATGCTTTTCTTCCAGTGATGTTGTAAGACTATAAATCATGAAATGATAATCTCTGAAAACTTAAGAGTATTGGAAAGGTTCATGGTAGGCATTAGTACACATTAAAACATTAGAAATAGACAAATTAGACAAAGCCTCATAGAGATGTATGACCAGAAAAGAGCATGGTCTAGAGATGTGACAAAAATAAGGGATAATAATTAAAGAGGAAGTTTACTCCATTTCTATCCAAATAATCTTACAAACATCTAGAAGTAGGTGACTAGCATGGTGGGTAGTCTTTGGTGGATTTATATGAGAATATGAACAAGAATGGTGTGTGACATAATATAGTTGTTGTGATCTGCATTATTAGAGGAAAAAGCCACATCAATAAAAATCACAGATCCTTTGAAATATCAATTAATCAAACATTCAGCATGCATTAAGTACATACTGTATGCCAGTCACATACATAAACAGATGCAGACAAGAACTTTGCAGAACTGATGTAAATTAACCTTAAAGGAGAGAGCACAAGAACATGGGAGAAGGAAGACCAGCTGGAAAAGGCCTTCTGAAAAGGAGATGTTTCTATTAAGAGTTGAAGGAAAGCAGGTATTTTAGGAGATTGATCTGAGGAAAGAGAATATTATAGGCATTCAGACAGGAAGTTTAAAGGCACAGAAATGGGAAATGGAGAATTTTGTTTGAGGAATGTCATAAGGGGTATAACTGAAAATGTGAATGTTACACAATGTGTAAAAGGTTTGGAAAGATAGGAAGCATCCAAGTTGTGAAAAGCTTTCAAACACAAACAGGACTTTACATCTGATCTTGTAAGAAACAGGGAGTTGCTAGAATTTATTAAACAAGAGAGTTATATGGTCAGATTTAATCTTTAAGAGGATTATTTTGGGAGCAGTGTGGAAAATAGATTGGAAGGAGAGCAATGTGAAGTAGACCAGTTTGAAAGCAATTACAATAATCCATTCAAAAAGTAACAAGTACCTGAATACGAATGGGTGCTTGTCTGAGTAGAGAGAAGGGGACAGAGAGATACTGTAGAACTGGTTTTGAAACATTCTTTTAATTTTTTTTATTTATTTGCTCAACTCTTTTAGACTTTATTAGTATTATTCAATCATAATTTCTTGGGAGACCATAGATATAATTTGTCTGTTTCTCCTTTCATCAGGTATTTATCAAACATTATCCTTTATTATATTGTATTTTAATAGTATATATAGAATCATGGCATTTATGATATCAAGTAATTTTTTACAATTTTTAGTAATTTACTATTTATTTAGTAATTTGCAATTTACAAAATTTAGTAATTTACAATTTAGTAATTTTTACAATAAATTACAATATTTATAAGTCTTATGAATGATTTTCTTTAAAATTGTAGTCAAGCTTATAGAAATTCTTTTAACTTTCTGCTGGAAGGCACTTCCTGTTTTAAAATTTATTTTTACTTTTCAACATTAATTTCCACAAGATTTTGAGGTGCAAATTTTGTCCCCAACTCTACCCTCTCCCTCACCCCAAGATGGCACGTATTATGATTTCTGCTTTCTGCAGGCTGCCCCCCTTCTATCACCACATTCTCCCCCAATCCCCTTTCCCTTTACTTTCTTGTAGGGCAAGACAGATTTCCATACCCCAATGCCTTTATATCTTATTTCCCAGTTACATGTAAAAACATTATTTAACATTTGTTTTTAAAACTTTGATCTCCAAATTCTCTCCCTTCTTCCCTCCCCACCCACCCTCCTTGAGAAGGCAAGCAATTCAATATACATTGTACATGTATCATTACACAAAACACTTCCATAATAGCCATGCTGTGAAAGACTAAGTATATTTCCCTCCATCCTATCCTGTCCCCATTTACTCACTTTTCTTCTTTGACTTTTTCCCTTTTCAAAAGTGTTTGCTTTTGACCACCTCCTCTCCCAATCTGCCCTCCCTTCTATCACCCCCCCACCTTATCCTCTACCCCTTTCTTTTCTTTAGGGTAAGATACTCAATTGAATGCGTATATTATTCCCTCCTTAAACTAAATCTGATGAGAGCAAGGTTCACTCATTCCCTTCACCTACGCAGTCTTCACTTCCATTATAACAGCTTTTTCTTGCCAATTTTATGTGAGATAATTTACTCCATTCTATCTCTCCCTTTCTCTTTCTCCCAATATATTTATCTCTCATACCTTAATTTTATCTTTTTAGATATCATCCCTTTATATCCAACTCACACACTCACCCTGTGCCCCTCTGTCTATATATATATATATATAT
>CM053627.1:173934792-173976288 GCA_028646595.1 Phalanger gymnotis
ATTTTTTTGTATTTTTTCATTCTTTACATTTTGTTTTACTACTTCTTGATACCTCATAGAGTCATTAGCTTCCACTTGCTCAACTCTAATTTTTAGCTTTTGTCTCCTTTTCCAATTGGTTGATTTTACCTCTTAGGGAGTCACTTTCTCTATTTAGAGTCTGAATCTCCTTAGCCATTTCACCAATCTTATTCTTTAGGGACTTGAATTCGTCAGTGGATTTTTTTTCCATTTTTTTCTTTTGTCTCCCTAATTTGGTTTTTAAAATCCTCCTTCAGCTCTTCCAGTAATGCTTTTTGGGCTAGAGACCAGTTCACACTACCTTTTAAGGTATCAAATGTGGATACAGTGTCATTGTTATCCTCTTCAAAATTGGTATTTTGATCCTGCCTGTCTCCATAAAAAGAATCAATGGTCCTCAGTTTTTTTGTGTCCTTCATGTTGGTTAGCCTTTTCCTGGCTTTACAATAAATTTCTGCTTTTGGGGCTCAGGGCTCACTGTCCCAGCTTTCTTATTCTGGGGATTGTGAGTCTCGTTGTTGGCTTTGTGAATTATAACCTTTAGTTTCCTGAGGTGTGGGGGAGGGGGTCTCCGGCTGCCTGAAATCTCCTCTTCCCTTAGGGTTGTCCTCCAGTGCTGTTGCTCTTCAGCAATGGTCTCAGCTCTTTGTTGTTCGAGCTGGGTGTCTGGCACTTCCCCTGGGGGAGCAAGAGTATGTCTGTGCTCCTGGTGTTGACCCCTGCTGGCTCTGCCCCTCTGGGACTTAAGTACTCCCATTACTTGGCCACTGAAGCCCCACTTCTATCTCCTCTGTTCTAGCGAGTTTTTTTTTGTTTGTTTGTTTTGTTCCCCGCCCCCCAACCCCCAGAAATTCTCTGGGTGGGAAGGTGAGGGATTAGAGCTGTTTACCTGGCCATTATGTCTCCCGGAAGTTTAAAGCTTTTGAAACCTTTGGGCTGCAAGCCTCAGGAGTTGGTATCTCATGGTCCGTGGCAGCAGTGGCATTGCGCTGCCTCTCGTCACTTCCACAGAGTGCCGTCCTGTTTTGGGAGTCCTGAGGAACTCGGCTGTTTTCGGGCGCCTGGCTTTCTCCCAGCCTGTCTCCCACGTGGGTTTCCCGGCCAGCTGCTTCTGCTTTGGTCCAGTCTGGAGCAGCCCCGCACCTCCTAGCCCACAGATTTGTTCCTTCAGCCTTTCAGACTCTCCTGGCTGGGAAATTTGTCCCACTCAGACTTCTCGAGGTTTCTAACTCTCTCAAATCTGCTCAAATTCACTTTTTTATAGAAATCTGACAGAACTTGTGAGAGAGCTCCGTTAAGATGCTGTTTTCAGGTGAGCATCTTGGCTCCGCCCCCCCCCCTTGAATCTCAGGTCAGTAGTTTTTGCAATGAGCTATTTCACATTGTCTTCCATTTTTTTCATTCTTTTGGTTCTATTTTATAATTTCTTGTATTCTCATAAAGTCACTAACTTCCATTTGCTTCATTCTAATTTTTAAAGCATTATTTTCTTCAGGGATCTTTTGTACCTCTTTTTCCAATTGGCTAATTCTGTTTCTTAAGGCTTTTGGACCTCTTTTGCCATTTGGGTTAGTCTTTTTTTAAGGTATTATTTTCTTCAGTATTTTTGGGTCTCCTTTAGCAAGTCATTGACTTGTTTTTCATGGTTTTCTTACATCATTCACATTTCTAGTGCCAATTTTTCCTCTCCTTTTCTTAGTTGATTTTCCAAATCCTTTTTGAGCTCTCCCATTTCCTGAGGCCAATTCATAATTTTCTTGGAGGCTTTTGATGTAGGATCTTTGACTTTGTTGACTTTTTCTGGCTGTATGTTTTGATGTTCTTTTTCACCATTTTTTCACCAGAACTTCTATAGTCTGAGTCCTTTTACACTGCCTGCTCATTTCCCAGCCTATTATTTGACTTTGAGTTATTTGTCAGGATATGACTGCTTTCATATTGGAGAGCCCTCACTCCCAAGCTTCAGTGGTTTTTTGCACTGCTGTTTTCAGAGCTACTTGTATTCTGAGGTGGTATGATATGCTTCTCCTGGTCTGTGCTCTGGTCTGTGAGTGCAAGCCCTCCTTTCTGCCATGTAACTACCAGAAAGACTGCCTGTCCACAGCCACCATAAGCTCTGCCATACGAGCGCTCCTCCTCCCCCAAAGACTGCCGAATAGGACTATGACCCAGATCTAGCCGGGCAAAGTACGGTAACCTTGCCTCAGTTCCAGCAAAGAGATCTCTGTACTCTCACTCTGATCAGTAATTTGGTTCCCCCCACTGTCTGTGGGCCTGGAGTTGCAGAAGCAGCCACCACTGCTGCTGCTACTACTCCTGTCGATGCTGCTACAGCCACCTCCACAGCCCCAGGGTTGGCTCTGGACCATGCACTGCTCTCACCCAGGTCCAACAGTTTTCCCACTGATCTGCTAAGTTATCTTTGACGTATGTGGGTTGAGAAGTCTAGAAACTTCCACAGCTGCCACAGATTCATGCTCTGAGGCCTGCTCCCAGTCAGCTCTTGCTTGGTCTGTCCTGGCATGGCCCATACTTTGCTGTGCTCTGCTCCCAGCATGGTGTGATAGACCCTTCCAGCAGCCATCCGGGCTGTCTTGGACTGGAGACTGTGTCACTCTGTCGTTTTATGGGTTGTGTATTTACAGGTGTTTGGGGGGTTTTGGGGGAGAGCTCAAGCAAGTCCCTGTTTTCATGCCACCATCTCAACTGCCCTTCCTTTTTTTTTTTATAGTTAATGTTATATCAGGCTTTACATTGTTGAGTTCCTTATTCGTCGTCACCTAACTTTTTTCCTTGTTAAATCATCGTCTTTGCATGAATTCTATGAATGAATTCAAAGATATGTGTAATTGTTTAGCTGGAACATTTCAAAGGGGAGATTCTAAAGGGAATTGACAGATATCCTTGTAGTTATTATTAGATGAAATCATTCAAATGGCCTTTCTCAGAGCATTACTTTTTCTCCATTGCCCACTATCTCTGATCCAGACTTCTGATGTAAAACAAGTTGAATGATTTTATCATATTAAAGGGTGGATGAAATTCATGAGAGACTGGAGGGAAGTAGCTAAAGTCAAATAAAACTCAAAATATAGTCCTGATGGAGTGGGCAAGGAGGAGGGTGCATCAGATTTACAAATTACACCTTGTGTGATAGTTGTATTATTTGGCTAAAAAGTTCATTTTAGAGAAATACTTCCTGTTTTATTTTTTGTTGTAATTTTTAGAACTTTGACATTTTCTTGTTGTTTTTTAGGTGATGCGTATTGGAGCAAGAAAGAGGACCAATATTTCATTTTTCCTTTGTGTCTGAAGTTTCCATCTATTGAGTTTAAAGATATGTTGTGATCTGATGTGCATCGAGAGAGATTCTCCATCCCCGCTAAATTGAAGATGCTTGAAATATTAGGTCAGAGGATCAAAGATTTGGAACTGGCAGAGAAGACACAGGACATCGAATCCAACACCTTTATTTTACAGATGTGGAAACCGAGACTCACGAAGTTTAAATGTTGCCTAAGTTGCCTAAGATTACAAAGGTAGCAAGCGCCAGATGCAAGATATAACTGTAAAAGCTCTGATTGCAGATCTAGTGCTTTTTATTTTTTAATATTGACTTACTAAGCCTAATTATAAATGCAAATGTTACCAGATTCCTTCATTTTTGTATAGAGAAGGTTGAGTAGTAATTCATCTTACAAAAAACTATTAGTAAAAAATAACAGGTAAATTCGGAAATTATTTTTCTTACTAATGCATTACTAATTATATAAATGTGACACTAAGCCTGGGAGTCAACTTAATGTAATGAATTATGTAGTAAATAAAGGTCTAGCTTTGGGGTCAGGTGAGGATGTTCTGCATTCAAATCCTGCCTTTCGACTCAATGTCTGTGTGAGTCATAAAAAGCCCTTTAGCCACCTGGTGATCAAGACAGTTCTTCAGGGCAGAAACATTTTATTCCCCGGGAATTCCCTACAACAGTGAAATCACCTGTCTAGTCCTAAAATGACTTCAGTTTAGTCTGAATGCTGCATTTTCAAAATTGTCCCTTATTTTTCCCAGCTTCCAAAACACTCTAGTTAACTAGAAGATGCAATGAACTGGAACACTCCATTCCCTAACCATTCTGTGAGGCAGGAGTTTGTTGCATTTCCTTCACAAAGAGCTATCTCAGTAGGGATCTGCCTGGTATTTTCATTTTCATGGCCCTACTTGCCAATCAATTAAATACACTGTCAATTAGGTTACAAAAGATTGGACAGAAGAATTGGACAGAAGGAAAATAAAACTTTGTTTCTCTGAATATTTATGAAAAGTCATAGAGTCATTAGATTTTCCAAAGTCTGTAACTGTTCATTTGAAACAGTTTCACAAACAATATTTATTGTAATTTTCTCTTTTCCACATTCAAACATTCGTAGCTCTTGTTCATACAATTTTAGATACACAGGCAAACATTTCCAAACTCATCCATTCTTTGCCTGTGTATGGCATACTCTCAGTTTGATTCTTTTTTTTTTACATAGCCTGGGAATCAGGTGCATTGAAAGGACAATAACTATATGTGAGACAGGTAATAGTAGCACACAGGAGGGCTGCTAGCACAGTTTCATTCTTGATCTGGTCAGACAGGAAGACAGTTTCTGAGGAGTTAACAATCTTACTTTATTATAGTCTACTCTTCTCAAAGGGGTTGCCAATAAGGGGTGCACCAACTCCTATAGCATTCCTTAATCATCTTCACAGAGGCTGGTAAGAAGCAGGGTGGTGGCAACTACCCTATGTCTTCAATGAGGTCAATCGAGACAGGCATAGCTTTTGCACCCCCTCACACCTCAAAGCAGGCCAATTGAGGCAAACACAGATTCCTCTCAAGCCTTAATGGGGGATTATCAAGGCACACACAGCATTCCAGATCGTGCATTCAAGCCTAAAGGCTCCCCACGCACTGACCAGTACCCATTTGCTTTATAGTTCAACAGACAAAGAAGGTATCTTTTTTGAATTGCATATGAAATTATTTAATATTTCTTTTAGTTTTCAGCATTTATTTCCACAAGATTTTGAGTTACAAATTTTCTCCCCATTTCCACCCCCCTACTTCAAGATGACATATATTCTGTTTGCCCAATTCCCCAGTCAGCCTTCCTTTCTGTCACCACACTCCCCTTCCCTCCCATCCCTTTTCGCTTTACTTTCTTGTAGGGCAAGATAGATATCTATGCCCCATGGCCTGTATATCTTATTTCCCAGTTGCATGCAAAAACAAGTTTTTTTTGAGGATGTGCTTTTAAAACTTTGAGTTCCAAATTCTCTCCTTTCTTCCTTCCTCACCTGCCCTCCTTGAGAAGGCAAGCAATTCAACATAGTTGACACATGTATCATTATGTAAAACACTCCCATAAATAGTCATGTCGTGAAAGACAACTATATTTCCCTCCATCCTATCCTGTCCTCCTTTATTCAGTTTTCTCCCTTGACACTGTCCCTATTTGAAAGGGTTTTCTTTTGATTACTTCTGACCCCTATCTGCCTTCCCTTCTATTGTCCTCCCTTTTTATCCCATTCCCCCTACTTTCATGTGGGGTAAGATACCCAACTGAGTGTGTATGGTATTCCCTCCTCAAGTCAACTATGATGAGAGCAAGATTCATTCATAACCCCCTCACCTGCCCCCTCTTACTTTCCTACAGAGCTGCTTTTTCTTGCCACTTTTATATGAGATAATTTACCCCATTCTCTCTCTCCCTTTTTCCCTCTCTCAATATATTCCTCTCTCGTCCCTTAATTTGATTTTATTTTTTTAGATATCATCCCTTCATATTCAACTCACCCTGTGCCCTCTGTCTATGTACCTATCTATATACCTGTGTATGTATGTATCTATCTGTCTGTCTATATATTTATGTATGTATATTCCCTTCAACTACCATAATACTGAGAAAGGTCTCATTAATTACAAACATCATCTTTCCTTGTAGGAATATAGGAAAACAGTTCAACTTTAGTAAGTCCCTTATGATTTCTCTTTGTTGTTGATCTTTTCATGCGTCTCTTGATTCTTATGTTTGAAAGTCAAATTTTCTATTCAGCTCTGGTCTTTTCACTGAGAAAGTTTGAAAGTCCTCTATTTTATTGAAAATCCATATTTTGCCTTGGCACATTATGCTCAGTTTTGCTGGGTAGGTGATTCTTGGTTTTAATCCTAACTCCTTTGACCTCTGGGATATCATATTCCAAGTCTTTCGATCCCTTAATGTAGAAGCTGCTAAATCTTGTGTTATCCTGGTTGTGTTTCCACAATACTAAAATTGTTTCTTCCTGGGAGCTTGCAGTATTTTCTCCTTGATTTGGGAATTCTGGAATTTGGTTACAATATTCCCAGGCATTTTCTTTTTGGGATCTTTTTCAGGAGGCAATCGTTGGATTCTTTCAACTTCTATTTTGCCCTCTGGCTCTAGAATATCAGGGCATTTCTCCTTGACAATTTCTTGAAAGATGATGTCTAGGCTCTTTTTTTGATCATTGTTTTCATGTAGTCCAATAATTTTTAAATTATCTCTCCTGGATCTATTTTCCAGGTAAATTGTTTTTTCAATGAGAAATTTCACACTGTCTTCCATTTTTAATTCCTTTGGTTCTGTTTTACAATATCTTGATTTCTCATAAAGTCACGAAACCTTCCACTTGTTTCAATCTAATTTTTAAGGTAATATATTCTTTAGTGGTCTTTTGGACCTCTTTTCCCATTTGGTTAATTCTGCCTTTCAAGGTATTCTTCTCCTCACTGGCTTTTTAGAGCTCTTTTGTCATTTGACTTAGTCTATTTTTTAAGGTGTTATTTTCTTCAGCACTTTTTTGGGTCTCTTTTAGCAAGTCATTGACATATTTTTCATGGTTTTCTCACATCACTCTAATTTCTCTTCCCAATTTTTCCTCTACTTCTCTTACTGGCTTTTCCAAATCCTTTTTGAGCTCTTCCATGGCCTGAGACCAATTCATATTTTTCTTGGAGGCTTTTGATGCAGTCTCTTTGCCTTTGTTGACTTCTTCTGGCTGTATATTTTGGTCTTGTTTGTCACCAAAAAAAAGATTCCAAAGTCTGAGACTGAATCTGACTCAGTTTTAGCTGTCTGTTCATGTTCCCAACCAACTACTTGATACTTGAACTTTTTGTCAGTGTAAGACTGCTTATAGAGTAGAGAGTACTTTATTATAAGTTTTAGGGGCTGTGCTGCTGTTTTCTGAGCTACGTCTACACAGCAAGCTCTGCCACACCAGCCCTCCTTCTCCCGCAAGAACCACCAAACTGGATCATAACCCAGATCAAAGCAGGCTCTGCATTCCTGCTCTCATCTGCCGCTTAAAAACTCCCATTGGGTGGGCCTAGGGCCAGAAGCAACCATAGCTGGAGTTCTGGAAGCAGCCCCAGAGCTGCACCACTTCCATGCTCCCAGGGCTGGGGCCAACCACACACTCCTTTTACTCATATCCAGCAGTTTTTCCCACTAACCTGCTCTGTTGTTTTTGGTATTTGTAGGTTGAGAATTCTGGTAACTACCACAGCTCAATGATTCAGTGCCCTACCACGTGTATCACCCAGCTCGCAGTCTGGTTGGTCCTGGAGTGGCCCATGCTTGTTTGTGCTGTGCTCCACTCCCAGCTCCTTGCAATAGACCCTCCCAATGACCAACCAGGTTGTCCTGTGCTGGAGTCCTGCTTCCTTCTGTTATTTCATCGGTTCTTCAGCTCTAAAATTTGTTCAGAGCCACTTTTTAGAGGTGTTTGGAGGGACCTGGGGGAGAGCTTAAGCAAGTGTCTGCTTTCCAGTTGCCATCTTGGCTCCACTCTCTCAAAGAAAGTATCTTGCCAGCAATAACCTCACAAGTTTACATTATCTCACTGTACAGACACAGTGGATATTTACAATTTAAGCACAATTGTTTATATTGTTTATCATCATATAATGCTGTGCAAATTTGGTGGAGATGATTACAAGTCATGATTCTGGGAAATAGAGAATGTGATGGCCATGGATCCTGGGAAACTAAACTCTAAGAAAGAATAACAAAATTACACCTTAAACACATTACAATCCACCTTACTTACACTAAACTTAATAAATGCATCACGTCATATAAACCACTTGTAGAAAATCATTAATAGCAGAATTTTATAACTAGCAAGGAATTTAGGCATTATCTGATGCAAGCTGTTCTTTTTAAACATAAGAAAATTGAGAGACATGAAGCCAAGATGGTGGCTGGAAAGTGGGGACTTGTGTGTACAGCAGGTGTGGTGCAGCTACAGAACTACAACTGCTTTTACTTCCAGCCCCAGGCCCACCTGGTGGGAGGAATTAAGTGGTGGATCAGAGAGGGCATACAAAGTCTGCTTAAGATCTGAGTCAGATCCAGGTTGGTGGTGGTTGTGGGAGGAGGAGTGCTGGTTTGGCAGAGCTGGCTGTACAGAAATAGCTCTGAAAACAATAGCACATCCCCTCAAGCTTGGAACAAAGTGCTCTTTACTCTACAAGCAGTCATTCAGTGAAATAAAGCTCAAGGGTCAGGTAAGTTGGCTGGGAACATGGCCAGGCAGCAAAAACAGATTCAGAATCAGTCTCCAACTTTGGAATCTTTCTTTGGTGACAAAGAAGACCAAAACATACAGCCAGAAGACGTCAACAAAGTCAAAGAGCCCTACATCAAAAGCCTCCAAGAAAAATGTGAACTGGTCTCCGGCCATGGAAGAGCTCAAAAAGAATTTGGAAAAGTAAGTTAGAGAAGTAGAGGAAATGAGAATCATGTGAGAAAACCATGAAAAACAAGTAAATGAGTTGCTAAAGGAGACCCAAAATATGCTAAAGAAAACAAAACCTTAAAATCGCAAAAGAGCTCCAAAAAGCCAGTGAGGAGAAGAATGCCTTGAAAGGCAGAATTAGCCAAATGGAAAAGGAGGTCCAAAAGACCACTGAAGAAAATATTACCTTAAAATTTAGATTGGAGCAAGGGGCAGCTAGACACTTTACGAGAAATCAAGATATTACAGAATAGAACCAAAAGAATGAAAAAAAAAGTGGAAGAAAATGTGGAATATCACATTGGAAAAACCACTGACCTGGAAAGTAGATCCAGGAGAGATAATTTAAAAATTATTGGACTACATGAAAACCATGATCAAAAAAATAGCCTAGACATCATCTTTCAAGAAATTATCAAGGAGAACTACCCTAATATTCTAGAGCTAGAGGGTAAAATAGAAATTGAAAGAATGCACAGATCTTCACCTCAAAACAATCTCAAAAAGAAAACTCCTAGGAACATTGTCACCAAATTCCAGAGCTCCCAGATAAAGGAGAAAATACTGCAAGCTGCTAGAAAGAAACAATTTGAGTATTGTGGAAACACAATCAGGATAACACAAAATCTAGCAGCTTCCACCTTAAGGGATCAAAGGGCTTGGAATATGATATTCTGGAGGTCAATGGAGCTAGGATTAAAACCAAGAATCACCTACCCAGAAAAACTGAGTATCATGCTCCAAGGAAAATATGGATTTTCAATAAAATAGACTTTCCAGCTTTCTTAGTGAAAAGACCAGAGCTGAATAGAAAATTTGACTTTCAAACACAAGAATCAAGAGAAACGTGAAAAGGTAAACAACAAAGAGAAATCATAAGGGACTCACTGAAGTTGAACTGTTTTCTTACATTCCTACACGAAAAGATGATGTGTAATTCATGAGACCTCAGTATTAGGGTATCCGAAGGGAATATATATATATGTAAATATATATACACATACATATACATATATACACATATATACAT
The DNA here is from genome assembly GCA_028646595.1 of Phalanger gymnotis. Taxonomy (NCBI): domain Eukaryota; kingdom Metazoa; phylum Chordata; class Mammalia; order Diprotodontia; family Phalangeridae; genus Phalanger; species Phalanger gymnotis. The sequence continues at coordinate 173,944,646 of CM053627.1, forward strand.
ACATACATATATACATACATATACATATACACACACATATATACACACATTATATATACATGTGTGTATGTGTATTTTCGTGTGTGTATATGTTTATATGTGTGTATGTATGTTATATATATACATATATAGACATAGGGCACAGGGTGAGTTGAATATGAAGGGATAATATCTAAAAAAAATCAAATTAAGAGATGAGAGAGGAATATATTGAGAGAGGGAGATAGGGAGAGATAGAATGGGGTAAGTTATCTCACATAAAAGTGGCAAGAAAAAGCAGTTCTGTTGAGAGAGAAGAGGGGGAATGAGTGAGTCTTGCTCTCATCGTATTTGACCTGAGGTGAGAACACCATACACACTCAATTGGGTATCTTACCCCACAGGAAAGGACAAAGAAGATAAAAAGGGGGGACAATAGAAGGGAGGGCAGATGGTGGAGGAGGTAATCAAAAACAAACACTTTTGAAAACAGACAGGGTCAAGGCAGAAAATTCAATAAAGGAGGATAGGTTAGGAAGGAACAAAATATAGTTAGCCTTTCACAACATGAGTATTGTGGAAAGGTTTTGCATAATGATACACATATGTCCTATGTTGAATTGCCTTCTTAGGGAGGTTGGTTGGGGAGGGAAGAAGGGAGAGAATTTGGAACTCAAAGTTTTAAAAACAGATGTTCAAAAACAAAATAAAAGTTTTTGCATGCAGTTAGGAAATACACAATAGGAGATACACAAGTAACAGGGCATAGAAATTTATCTTGCCCTACAAGAAAGTTAGAGAAAAGGGGATGGGAGGGGAGTGGGGTGATAGAAGGGAGGGCTAACTGGGAACAGGGCAAGCAGAATATATGCCATCTTGGAGTGTGCAGGAGGGTAGAAATGGAGAGAAAATCTGTAATTGGAACTCTTATTAAAATCAATGCTTAAAACTAAATATATTAAATAAAATAAATAAATAAATAAACGAAAAAAATAAAATAGTGAGAAAAATAAGACTCCCACCTTCTCTTTAAAAAAATTAGAAGATAACCAGATGTGGTACATTTCATAGTTGTAGATAGGAGAAAAAGTATCCTCTTATTTGTATGGATATTATTTTTCTATTGCCTTTATTTCTGAATGTATTTCTCATCCTCTTCCCTTTCCTAATGAAACATCCCTAATACAGACCAGTCCCAAAGCCTATTAACATGAAACTGTCTCTTCACTGGTAGAGATGAATGCCTTGCCCTGTATGGGGCCCAGGACAGAGTTGTTGAGATTGAGTTAGCTTCTGTGTCTTCTGTTTTTCTCGAGATGGTGTTTGGGGTTTGCTTCGAGTTCCTTTAGGCACTTCATGCTTCTAGCTTCAGGTTGCTGGAAGAAAAAATTCTTGGGAAGAAGCTGACATGAGGGAATCTGTTAGTCTCTGTCATATCCCTGTCCTACACTGGACAATTCAGGGAGCTTTTCCCCTTGGGAAAGATTCAGGATTCTAGAGATGGCTGGTTGAGTTGAGTCACCTCACTCCCAATGCGAGAGATCCTTCACTCTAGATTATCTGGTATATAGTCTCCTATATATACCTTCTCTGGTATCTGTTTTGCTACCAATTTGGATAAATATATTTTCTTGACTAAAAAAAATAAAATTGAGACCCAAAGAGATTAAGTTATAATGAGTCAAACCAGAATTTAATAGAAGATTACTTGGATCACATCTAGGAAATTACTCAGTACTCTCAATAATGCAAAATTACTGAGGATCACAACAGACATACTACTTGCTTGAAAATCATTAAACATCATTAGCTCCCTAGAATTAAGGGGGAAAAACAATGTAGCAATGGAAAGCCTCATAGGAGGAAAAACACCTGCAATAATTTGGATACCAGAGGTGACATAAAAGATGCGTTGATGACTGGACAGAGGTGAACCTGAGTGCCACGGGGGATATGGATAATTGGATTTAGCAAGAGAGACAAGTTGGATCTTATATAGGCGACATGGATACACTAAAGGCTGAAATGGTGCATCTGAAGCAGTTTAACTGATATCCCCAAAATGTTCGAAAAGCGAGAGGAAGGGCTCCCATATTTTTTGTGGAACTTCCAAAGAGGATTGACATAATAACACAGTAAGTCAGTCGAAAAGCTTTTATTAAGCACTTTCTATGTTCAAAGCACTATGTAAGCAATAGATAGACAACAGTTATACAGGATGCACTGGCTCTTAGTGGAGGTTCAAGATGTGAGTGATTAGCATTTTAAGAAGTAATAGCAACAACTATTAGATTACAAACCTATCAAAGTTTTAAAATATGTTAGTGGATGAAGACATAAGAAATATGATAGCATTTTCCTTCTCACATAAGATATTCGTAGTATATTCTTTGACAGTATCTCTCTGAAAGGATGGAACTAATACTGAATATTTTAGAGACTTTGTCAGGATTGTTGGAATAATGCAGTTCAAAGGAAAAATCACAATTATCTTTATAAATCAAGTCTCTACCAATTTTTCATTTCCAATATTAGACAGAATTCCAAGAATTTGGAATGTGCTTTTTTGAGCAGGTGCTAAATATTTAGGTATGTTATTGAGTTATACTATTTCTATTCTGGATGCCACCAGTTGCATTACTCTTATGGATTGGCCTAAATATTTTTGATTCATTTAAAAAAAAAAGAACTAGCTCCCATTACAGTCTACTCCAGGTTTTGCTTCCTCCTGTGATATAAGTAATTCTACTCTTGACAATCAGTCTTATTGATATTCTTTGTCGTATTCTACCAAGGACTTATCTATGATGGTTTTTTTTTTCTTCTTGGAAGATAGGATTTTGAAAAAAAAGTTGTGTTGATGTGTTTTCTTCTTATGTATCATATTTCCAAATTACTCTCATCCTATGAAGTCTCCCTTTTTATACACACACACACACACATACATATGTATATGTATGCATGTATGTGTATATATGTGCATGTATATATATGTCTATGATATATACACACGCACACACATACATATATACATATACATATGTGTCTGTACATGAATATGTATGTAGTAATATATGTATATGTAAGTATAACATATATATAATATATGAATACATGAGGCAATGGGGAGGTGGATGTATATGAATATTTATGTGTTTATATGTATATATATGTATTCATGTATATATAAGTGTATGTATATATATATATACATATGGATATAGAGATAGAGACAGATATAGAGATAGACATAGATATATGCTATGATCTCATCTTAAAGTGTTTGCAACATATCATGTCCATACCCTCTAAGATCTCTCTATTTTTAAAATATTCAATTTTTTAAATTAGCAGAAATGAGTATTCTCTCACTCCTACTGCATTGAGGGAAAAAGAAAAGAAAAATGAATTCCTTGTAATAAATGAGCATACTAAAGAAAAACAACTTCCCTCACTGTGTTCAGAAACATGTATATTTCATCCCTTTATCTGTAACTCTTCTTTCAGAAGGGATCAATATGTTTTAGCAACAGCCCTCTAAAATCATGGATGATCATGGTGTTAATAATAGTTCTTAAAACTTTCAAAGATTTTTCTTTATAATATTGTTTTGGCATAAATTATTCTGATTTCACTCATTTCACGTTTCATAAGTTTAAAAATCTTCAAAATTGTTCATTTTGACAACATTTATATTATATCATAAATTATTCTTTTGGTTCTGTTTAATTCATTCTATAACCATATATTCAAATTTTCCCATGCCTTTTTGAAATCATGTATTTCCTCATCTTTCATCACATTCATATGTCACAATTTATTCAACCATTACTCAATTGATAGACATCTTTATTTTCCTTGGCTAGCTCTAAATCCCACAATCTTATCATCTTTTGAATCTTTTCAATCCTCTCTTTGTCCATATGAGGAAACTGAGGACCATAGAGGTCAAGTATCTTCTCCAGTACTACATTGCCAATAAGTAGCAGAGTCAAGATAAAAAAGCCTGGTGCCTCTATGACTCTATACATTAGACTTTATGACTCTGTACATTAGATTTTTTCTAATTTATACACTCTGTCTTTGTTCCTGCCTTCTATCACCCAAACAAATGTACAAACAGAAACACATGCTCCAAGGATTATTCTGTTCAATGGAAATGACTTAACTGAATGAAGAGATTTATGAAAAGTATTTATTAGTCACTATGTGCCAAGACCTATCCTAACTAAGCACTAAGGATACAAAATACAAAAATGATCAGTCCTTGCCTTCCAGAAACATGCATTGTGATAAAGAAAGCAGTATCTATGTGCATATACATGGAAATTGCTTTCCTTATTAGATTTACATAATACAGTTTATATAAATATATTGGGCAACGTGTTATAAGTATATATAATGTATATATAGTAATACATACTGCATACACACATATGCATATATGTACATTTAGTACATGTAGAGTGTGCATATGTGTGTGTGCATGCTCATGTGTGTGTGTGTGTATGTATGTATGTATGTAGTAGCCTAGGAAGAGAATTACAGAAAACAAAGGTGTTATGGTAATTAGGGTGAGAATTCTTTTGTTTTCTCTCTTAGAATGCTAAGGTACTCAAGTATCTTTGATGAGTTTTGCTTTTCAAATGTAGTGGCAAACAAAGTGGACTTTTTGTTGTCTATGTTTTGGAGTGCTTCTCAGCATTAAGGAATTTTTGATTGAATCAGGAGTCTTCGATGACCTGCTTACATCATCAAGGGAAGGCCTAGTTCTGCCCTCTGATTTTGAGCAAGTGTTTAAGTCACAAGAAGACCTAAGTTATGTGGGTTTGAGTCACATGGTTTTGATACCCTTTAACCTTGAAGAAGTGTATATAAACTCAGAGGTTAGTGTTTTGCCTTTGGGGGCACACTCATTGAAAGAATGTTGGTGACAAGACTCTGGGCAGCCTCTGAAGCAGCTTTCCCAGCTTTGAAGACCCAGATGTTGGTGTTTCTGATAATGGTTGGTGTGTTGCTTGGACAGACAGCTAGAAGCCTGCCTGCTGATTTGTGTTTATTTGCTCTATTTATATTATGTATGCTTGTAATTTCTGCTTGTGTTCTCTCTGAAGTTCAGAGTGCTTGATTTTCCCCCCTGAAGTACATGAATGGTATATGTATGTTTAATTAAAGTAAAATTGTTAACTCCTTTAAGTTGCTTTCCTTAGAAAAGCAGGTCAAAGAATCTTTGCTAGCAGCCCTCCTGTGCGCTGCTGTTATTGGTCTTACACAGCCAAAGTAGCGGCAAGCAACATTGTTATTAAAAAAGGGATGATGAATTGAACCATAGTAAAGTCAATTAACTTTTTTTTTCCAATATTGATGTTATTACTGCATCCTGAGAACAAAAGAGGCAATGGGGAGATGGATGTGTATGGAAGCAGGGCAAATGGCAAGGTGGCCAGGGAGACGGATAGGATATAAAACATCAACTGATGATCTGTTTGGAAACCTGGGTTTAGCTAGATATACTCTGTATTTGAGTTAATTATTATTATTATTGTTATTATTATTATTAAGAATAAGCAATTACATAGAGCTTTAAATTTTGCAAAGCACTTTGTATGTATTAACTTGCTTGATCCTTACAACAATTCTGTCTTGGGGCCATCATTAAGTTCATTTGACAGATGAGGAAACTGAAACATAGTATAGATTTACTTGCAAAATCAAGTCATCTCAGCCCCAGACCAGAAGATCCAAAGCTTTTTGGATTAATTACCCTCTTAAAAAACCAACCAAATGAAAAAAAAAACAACTTAGTACTATTTGCCACCCACTTCAATAATGGAAGGCATCAATGTTAGAATGGCAGCTGAGAAAGTGTCATGTAAAGTTAGGCTACAATAAGAGAGGCAGTGTCAGGCAATGTCCAGAATTTAGGGCGGTGATGACTCCATTATTCTTTCCCATGCAGAGACCTTATGTGGAATATTGTGTTCAGCTGTGGGTATCACATTTTAGGAAAGAGATTGATAATGGAATGTTCAGAGGAGAACAATATGAATAATGAAGTACCCCTAGTTCATGTGAAATGAAAATAAACTCAAAGGACTGGGGAAGCTGAGCCTGGAGAAGGGAAGACAGGGTGGACATGATAGATGCTTTCAAGTAACTGAAGGGTCATCACAGAGAAGAAGCATTTGATTGTTTCAACTTTGCCTCCGAAGTCAAAGCTGAAAACAGTGGTAGAATTCCAAAGATGGAAAATTAGTTTTGGTAAAAAGGGACTTTTCTATCCAGAGATTTCATCGATGGCACAGTCTGCTTTGTGAGAGAGTAGACTCTTAATAATCGGAGGCCCTCAAGTAAAGACTGATTTGACCCTTATCAGGCATGTGGTTGAGAGGATTCTTGTCAGAAACAGGTTGGATTAAACAGCTACTGAGAATCCATCCAATTGTGATATTTGGTTTTCTGAATACCTATCTTAGATAGCATTACATAGTGACAGATAAAATGAGTTAAAACAATTTGCAATGTTCTACCTTTTAATACTAATAATTATTATTATATAATATACTTATAAATAAAATAGCTAGCATTTATATAGCATTTTAAAGGCTCAAAGTACTTTCTGTATACATGTTATATCATATTATCCTTAAAATAACTTTGTGAGCAAGGGCTATTTTTATCTACATTTTGCAGAGGAGGAAGCTGAAACTAAAAGTAGATAAATAATTTGCTCAGAGTCACATGGCTAATTAATGTCTAGGTTGTGATTTGAACTCAAGTCTTTCTGATTCCATATTTAGAGTGATAGAAACCAAAATGTGTATATGAAAAAAGTAGGCCGGGGGAACCACAACCATATACTTGTTTGACAGTGTCCAAGTAAGTCCCTTTGGCATTTGTTTGTATAAATGCAATGGTACAAAAGACTTTAAAATAACATTGGAATGAGTTGGGAATCATAGGTTAAGCTTGATAATTATGATGGATGAAGTTAAGGACCTGAAGTCAGGAAAACCTAGATTCAAATCGCACTCCAGGTACCAACTAGCTATGTGATGCTGCAAATCACTAAACCTCTTATGGACTCCAACTCTCATCTTCAAAAATAATGTATTGGACTCGATGATCCCTTTAAGATTGTTTACGAATTTAGAGTTATAGTCCTAGAACCCTATGAACTCTCACTGAAAGTTCTTGATTTGGATTTGACCAGTCATCCATAATGTTTTAAATAACAAATGCATTGTGTAGCAAAGTACAGCTAGTTGGCTGAATGAATCCCCAGCTGTCACTAAGAGAACAACCTTAAATATCATAATTAAAAATATAATGGGACTAATATGCATTTAGATTTTTGGCAGCTGAGATGAAAATTGTTATAGCATTTGAAAGAAAAATACCAATATATCACTGTTAAAGAGACACTTCAAGTTAAGACAATTCCTCTCCAAGTAAGGGAATGGCATGTTATAAATTCCCAAGTTTCAACTATTAAAAAGTGAAAGGAATTTATTTCTTTAGTTTTTAAAACTGTCTGCCCAGATCTTCCCCAGACCTTCAAATCCCCCTATTTGTATAACTTGTTTATACATCATATTTTCTTATTATCTAAAACCATTTAGATTGTGAGATCCTTGAGGTCAAGGATGGTCTTTTGCCTCTTTTTTAAGCTCCAACACTTAGCACTGGTAAATAGCAAATACTTGCCAAATATTTTTTGATTGACTGATTATTACTGGAGCACTAGAAGGGAGATGAGGTTCCAAAGACACAAAAGCATCATGCCCAGAGGCTTAGAGAACTCTGTTTTTACGACAACCTGTCATCTGCAGTCCAGTCCAGATTCTTGGAGTGAGGGAGCTGAATGAAGATGTAATATTTGGAAAGTCTTAGGTACTTTAGATTTTGGGAAACCTTCATAGGCCAGGAATATATGATTCTATTCCATCCCACCCCACCCAGTTGTCTTTAGCAGACTGGCCCTCTCCTCATTCTGTAATTTTCAATGACTCTCTACTGGGTACCCCACCTGCTGACAAAAAAACACACAAATATTTCTCCTTCATCTTTTAAAAAATCCTCACTTGATCCTATCATCCTCATTAGCTATCATCTGTATTCATTTCTCCTTCCTATTATGGCTAAACTCTATGAGAAAGTCCTCTCACTTGTTTCTAAATCCTTTGCATTCTGGATACTGAATTCTTCATTCAACTGAAACTGATGTCTACAACTGATGATTGACGATCACTTGTCAAATCTAATTTATTTTTCCTAGGTCCTTATCCATCTCCTCTCTACAGCCTCTGTTATTCTATATCAGCATCTCCTTCTGCATATTCTCTCTTCTCCAGGTTTCTGAGACAATATCTCTACATTGTCAGTCCTACTGCCTATCTGACTGTTGTATCTCAGGCTTATGTGCTTAATCTTTAGTTGGGTGATTTCTACTAGCCATCAGAGATTCTCAAGCCTCTGACATAGTTTCCTATGGCTCTTTTCTCCATCCATCAGCTCCCTTGGTTTTAAATGTCATCACTCTGCATATGATTCTCAGATTTATGTTTTCATAATTGTTCAGTAATATTGAAATTTTCGTCATTTGAGGTTTTCTTGGCAAATGTGCTGGAATGGTTTGCCATTTGCTTTTCCAGCTCATTTTACAGATTAGGAAACTGAGACAAATGGGGTTAAGTGATTTGCCCAGTTAGTAAGCATCTGAGCCAAGATTTGAACTTGGGAAGATGAGTCTTCCTGACTCCAGGCTTGGCACTCCATCCATTGCAGCACATGGCAGCTCCCAGAACTATACAGCTAATCTTAATCTCTCTTCTCACCTACCATTAAGGACCAATAACTATCTTTTGAGTATTTCTAATTGTATATTCTGTTGTCATAGTAAACTCAACATATGTAAAAGAGATCTCTTATCATTCAGCCTAAATCTTCCCTTCTCTCTAACTTTCCAATTACTGTCAAAGATACCTACATTCTCTCTGTTTCTCAAACTCTCAATCTCAGTGCCATCCTTGACGCCACATGCTTACTCACCCTATATTTTAAATCTGTTGTAAAATCTGCTAACTCTTCTTTTTCCGTCTGCAACTCTGTTTGATTTGAACTCCATGGACCATAACTCCCCACCCAAGGATAAACTGAGATGATTACCCAAAATCTCACCATCCTGCTATCAACTCAGTTTTGGATATTCCACACCTTTCCAATTTCCTTAACCTCTTCTCTCTTCTGAGTAGAAGACTGGGGTAGAGGGGGAGTGTAAAATAATGAATTCTCAAAGCTTTCCTTTACAAAGGGCTAGAACCTGGACTTTAAAGAAAATTCTCTACTTTTCATATGTATAGCTCTCCTTAGTTTGATCATGGTGGAACATGATGCTTCTATGCCAGCTATCATCTGGTGTCCTCCACCCCATTTTCAGCTCTCTTTTATTTATTGTCTTCCTCCGTTAGACTGAGATCTTGTTGAGGGCAGAGATTTTCTTTCTTTTTCTATTTGTATACCTCATGCTTAGCATAGTGCCTAGAACATAGTTGATGCTTCATGAGTCTTTTTAAATTGAATTGAGTCTTGTGATTTCTACTTTCATGTATCTTGTATATGTTCCATTTTCCGCATTCATACAGCCGCTACCCCTGTATAGGCTTTCACCTAGACTTTTGAATTAGCCTTCTAATTGGACGCCTTATCTCATGTCCTCTTCTTGTTTAGTTCATCTTCCTCTCAGCTACCAAAGTAATATTCCTGAATTATAACTATGTCACTCCCCTAAAAAATAAAATTGAATGGCTCTGTATGATCTCCAGCATGAAATGTAAAATGATCTGATATATAAAGTTCTTTACTAACTGGCCCTTTCCTAATGTTCCAGTCTCCTCACAGTTTCTCCCTTTCACATACTCTATGATGTAGCTAAATGGCCTACTACATGGCTTCTCACACATTGCAGTTCATCTACTGAATCTTTGGCATTTTACTGGTGGTAGCTTATGCTTGGAATGCTTTGCCTCCTTAACTCTCTCTAATGACTTCTCTGCCTTCCTTCAATAATCAGTTTAAATTCTACCTTCTGCAGAAGTTCTTTCCTATTTTTCCTTTCCTCTTACACTTGTGCCTTCCCTGAGATCACCTTCCATTTACACTGTCTATATTTTGTATGTAAATACTTATTTGCATGTATTCTCCCCATAAGATTGTGAGGTCCTTGAAGTAGCAACCATATTTTTGCCTTGCTTTATATCCTAAGCATGTATCAAAGTAACTGGCACATAACAAGCCCACGCAAATACTGGTAGACTAACCTATTCACAATGAGAAAAAAAATACATCTTTTACGTAGCCACACTTTGTACCAGGACAGGATCTCCTTACTTTAACTGATTGAACACTAACCAGTAAAATATCCATGGATGTCCCTAATCTTAGTCCAGTTCAGACTCCGCCATCAAAATTCAGAAAAATCCTGGGCTTACTGAAGTTCTCCGAGATCATATCACCAAGCTTTGTATTTGACAAAAATAAGAAGGATATCACCACTAGCATGTAGTGGTTATCTGTACAAGTGTTTGGAGATGACCTTTTAGTCACTCATACCGAATCTAAGAATTTACATTAGTATTTGCTGGCTTCCTGGAAGTTAGAAATTTGATTATAATTTGCCTAAATTTTTCTGTGACTATTCCTTAGTCGGACTGGTGGTTTTGATTTGAGATTAGAATGAAATGAGGCACTTATAGATGATCTAACACTTAATGGAAGGAGATAACCTCACCATAAAATGGAAAAGATGCTCAGTAAGGTATCAGAATGGAGTCAGGTAAACATAGCCTCCATCTTCTAACAGAAATCCATCTGGTCATCAAGGTATGTCTACTCCCATTACAGTGGGACATCTGCTAAGTTTGAGAGGCTGTAAATACTTATGAGTTAGCTGATATTATTCCGTCAGAACACCAGGAAGCTGGGTCAATATCTCAAGCCTTAGTCCCCTTGGAACAACAGTCTCAGGCTTAACTTCTTTTCTTTTAGGGGAACACAAAACTAGCAAAACAAAAACTAGCCTAGCTTGCATGATGAGGAGCCTGGTAAATATTTGCACTACCAAACCATACTCCTTAGTAGTAAGATCCCATATGTCTTCTAGAATAACTTCAATAATTTAAATGGCTATAACTTGACAACCCTATTCCAACAGACCTGAGAACTGTGCATTGACAGCATGGAAGAGGAAAAATAAAATAAAATAGACAGTAAAACAACAAGAAATAAAGAAAAATAATATACTAACATCCACTTCCAGGAACAAAAAAATAATGCTACGTGTAGGCTTTGCTACTTGGACTTTGGAAGGACTGAGTCCCAGATTTTCGTGATCTCGTCCACTTGATAAGTTGCAGTTCAGTGTTTCCCAATGCATAGTGGAACAAAGAGCAGGATCAATAATAGAATCTCAGCAGTGCAATACACGTGATGACACAACACAATTGTAGATTTTCATGCTAGGTCGAGGTCATTTCTAATAAAGTAGAAATAGTAAATCATATGCATCTTGTCCCAGGTTCTAGCTGGGAGCCTTCTCATATTGCCAATCACTCAGTGATCCCTGGGCTACCATCCAAAACCACCTTCATCTCATCTCTGGAAGCCCCATCTGGAGGATAATATCACATCCTTGCCCTTTTAAAGTGACATTGGCCCCCTTGCTGTTCCTCACATAAGACACTCCATCTCATGACTCTGCATTTTCACTGGAAGTCTCTAATGTCTGGAATTATATCCCTTCTCATTCCATCTTCTTGTTTCCCTAGCTTTCTTCAGTTTCCAGCTAATATTGCACTTTCTACAAGAAGCCTGTCCTAACTCCTCAATCCTACCATCTAAGATTATCTTGAATAAATATGACTTATACCTTGTTTGCAAAGGTTGTTTACATGTTGTCTCCCCTATTAGAGTGAGAGTTCCTTGATATCATGGACTGTTTTGTTTTGTTTTAATTCCTTTCCTCATATCCTCAGTGTTCTACACATTGTTAGCACTTGATAAACGTTCTGTGATTTGACAATTTGATTCAAAGGCTGCTACTGAGGGCTGATCCTCTATTAACACCAGGATTTTTTCTTACTTTAATCCAGGGACTCAGGATTGCAACCAAGTTGGTTAATTTGATTCAGGTGAATTTGTTATCACTCTAACTATGCAGAGATAGTTTCACTTTCCAGTACCATTAGAAATCAAGGTTATTCCCAATAATTCTACCCAATAGCCCCTCAAGCTCTTTTTGGGAAGAAGTTGTCTACATTATCCTGGGAAAAGGGACCTTCCAATAGAGGGGATATGTACCATTTCTCCAGTGTTTATGTTTCCTTTTCTTCTGAGGGGGTAAGAACCTTAAGACACAGATGACTTCAGGAAGGGGATGGAACCAGGAAGGACTTTTTAGAAGGTCAACTGAACCTATGCTTGAAGTAGTCCGTCCATATTGGGTGTGTCTTCTTAGAAGCAGGAGTCAAAAAAATCACTCAGCCGAGTAGCACTCCCTGCTAGGATGGCTATTACTGTTACTGTTCTGTTCCACCTTCCTTCCTTTCTTTTTTTAAATTTTTTTTTATTTTTAGTTTGCAACACACGTTCTACATAATTTTGAGCTCTAGATTTTCTTCCCTCCCCAAGATGGCATGGAATGCCATATAACTTCCATATATAACTTGGCATTGAGTTAATTTACACACTAGTCAAGTTGTGGAGAAGAATTATGACCAATGGAATGAATCATGAGAAAGAAGAAACAGAACTAAAAAAAAAAACAACAATAAATACAAAAGAGAGAAAAAAAGGGGGGAGGGAGAACAAGGTGAGCATGAAGTGTGCCTCAATCTGCATTCATATGTCATAGTTCTTTCTCTGGATGTAGATAGCACTCTCCATCATGAGTCCTTTGGAGCTGTCTCTGCATAGTGTGTTGCTGAGAAGAGCAAAGTCTGTAAGGGTTAGTCATCACAGAATCAATATATCTGTGGTTGTGTATAATTCTACCTTTCTTTCTAAGGAAGACCAATGACGTGATGTCTTGACTTGAATGTAAATTGGATTCAGGTGAGTCAGAGTTGCATAAAATGTCAGCCTCTCTTTTCCAGAATCATTGTAGTGCAGTGGCAAGACAAAAGTCAAGATAACCCAGGATACAGTGGATGTCCATGGCATGGATTTGTTGAAAATAATTTTTCGAAACAGGGGACATGTAGCTTCTATAATTATAGGCATGATGATGAAAGGGTTATTTCAAAAATCTTTTGCAAAATTCACCCATACCTGGTGCCTGAGGATTAATCAGAGGCAGAAAATCCAGTGGATATAACAGGGACCGGCCTCAGAGTTCCTTTGTGGTGAAGTGTATGCCACGCCATGAAAAGTGTCGGTCATGGAGATGGGCCCAAAAGGAATAAAAATATTTCTGGTGAGAACTTGGATAATTGCTGCTTTTGTGATAGGCTTGGTAGGTGGATTAATACCCTATCCCAAATTGCTATCAATTGCCGTGAGGGCAAATTTCTTGCCTTTCAGTTGGAGGAAGAGGGCCACTATAACAAACTGGCTAATGAGAGGTAGGTTAGGAATCACATTAAATCATGCTGTTTTGGTTTTTCAGAGATGGGTGTTCTGACTGGCACAAGAAACACAATTGGACAGAAGTAACTCCTTCTCCTTAGTTACCAGGAATCACATGCTCCACACCAACTGAAACATGGCATTTACACTCATGTATCCTGATTGGTTAAGTACCTACTCCATAACTTCTGCTATGATTGTAAGGGTATAAACATAGTTATTAATTTCAACAGAAAAAAATATGATGCCTCTACTATATGTTGACATGCCCCAAAAAAACTTTTGTTGGAGGAGAGGACAATAACAAAATTTGCTTATTCCTCCTTAATTCCTAGAAAGAGTCTTTGATTGTCTAGTCAGTCCATTTCTCCTAGACCTGCACCTCTTGGCTAGCCAAATAGCCAAGGCCCAATAATTCATGTAAATGAACATCAAAGCTCTTTCAAAAGAAACCGTATGACTTGCAGCCTAGTTTTCTGGGAAGAAATGGCAACACTCAACCCCAAAATATTCCGTAGAACTGAATTAATGATGCCAAAGTCAAGTTGTACAGGCTTTTTCCATGATGATGTGAGCTTTCAATAAACAAGGCAAAATGTAATTTCTCATAAAATGTATCCTTACAGGCAGGAGGCAAGCAAGGAATTAGAGGAGATAAGGTTTTGTGGCTCAGATTAGTCTTTAGCACAGGTGCTACCTATTTATGAAGGACTCTAAAAGCCCAGGTAACTGAGAGAGTGTGACCTTGAATGTATTACTTCTATTTAACAAGCCCGTGCTTTATCCATCATGTCAGCCATAGATCTTAGGCATTATTTGAGGGTTATAATAAAACAAATTTTCCTCTTGTGGTGGGGAACATCCTTGTCCATTACAGAGGGGAAGACCTCCATGTTATTCTCTACCCTGTTGTCAGGAAGACACCTATATCTTTGTATCATTCCAGTGATACGCCAACACAATTGTGTAGAACTTTCAGTGAATTACTTCCACTTGATTGAAAAATCCTTTACTCTTTCTGACTTTTGGCCTCACAGAGGCTTTCCCAGGTTGGAGAATCGTTCCTATCCTTTGCCTCTAAGAGAGTCCCAGTCCCCAGAAAAAGGGTTGGATATGTTCGCTGAAAATCTGGTTGTGCATTGTTCCACAGACATCTAGAATTATCTGTTTTTTGTCAGAATTCAGTTGTCCATGTATTATCAGAGTAACTCTGTCACTCAAATAATCTGCTTTAAATCCTAAAAACTCAGAAATGTTATTCAAATCACCCTAGGTTGATCCCTTCCACGTACACAGTGAAAGGGAGAGTTGATAGGAACCGTATCATTTGGGAGGGTGAAGAAAGATTCCTTGTGCTGGTCAAAGTTGATATCACCCCACTTAAGTTCACCTATTTGTTAAATAAGATAGAATTTCCACCTTACTATTCCTAATATAGATCTCAGAGGAATATTCCTAAAAGTAGTTTTGACCATTCATTTAATACCGCATACAACGACCTGGTAGTAGTGTATCTTAATTGTAGGTTTAGTTATTTACAGTAGCGAAAAAGCCTCTTGGAGGTCGAACATATTGCCTTAACTGAAGTATGAAAGTGATCATAGTACTTGCCTGCAGTTATTTACTATGCACGCAGGAAGCATGTTAATCAGGGTATTCATGGAGTGGTCTAATACTTCATTGACTAGTAATGATGCCGATGGTTATTCCTTGTATCACCACCTCTTGGTTAAGTTTATGATGCCTAGTAGGTGTTTAATAAAGTCTTGCTGATTGCTGAAAGGTTGACTAGTGATCATGAAAATGATAGGAAAATTTACAATTACAGAAAATAAATTAACCCTTCTGAGGAATTCATTTGTTCACACAAGAACAAACTGTGACGAATATTTGTGAGGCTATTGCAGAATTGTATTTACCAAGAAGAGGAACATCTGCAGTAACATTTGTTTTGGAGAAGAGGAAGCAGGGGAGAAAAAGATAAGAAAGATATTTTAAGAAGTTATTCATTTCCCTAAGAGGTAAAGTAGGTCAAGAGGAAAAAAAGAAGAAAATATAAGATTGGGCTGTCCCTTTCATAGAAAAAATTTCAAGTACAGGTACAGCAGTTATGTACTGAGAAGGTAAATTGAGCTTGTTGCTAGCAGCAATAAAGGAGAGTCTCTGTAAGCAATCCCTCTTTCCAGCAACAGCAACCAGAAGATTTTCTTTGAGGCTGATTGGACATGGCACCTGGCCCAGTAAACAATGTTACAATTAGATATGTTTTCTTGACAAAATAAAAGCAATCTCCTGTGGCTTTATTTTTCCCTAAAGTAACCCTGAGTCCAGCCTGAATCGAAGTAATAACCACTTTGTGGGGCTGCCTTTGCTCATCAATAATTGAGAGCAGGCAATGCCAGAATGACATAATCATGACAGCAGAGACTCTCTGGAAGGTCTAGACAAAAGAAGGAAAGTATTGATTCTTTCCCTTGTTTGAAGGAGTTTCTTGTATTGGGGTGAAGCACTTCTTTCTTTCAAAGACACAGAGGTGAGTGAGAGAGAGACAGACAGAGAAAGACAGAGAGAAAGACAGAGAGAGAGACAGAGAGAGACAGACAGACAGACAGACAGACAGACAGACAGAAAAAGACAGAGAGAGAAAGAAGAGAGAGATTGAGATTTCCAAAATCTTGTTACTTACAAGAGAGTAACTTTTCATTTAATATTTTATTACATTTACTGGATCGAAATGGTCAGTTAATCAGTAAATATGTTATTAAAAGCACATCCTCTTGGCTGGTGAGGTTTAGTTCTGAATACTATTGGAAGTGAACGGTTCCTCGCCTCTGAATTTCATGGTCTTCTCCAATATGCTGTGTACAGACAGATGAGATACTGAATATAGAGTCTATCAGTTACACATAATCTTCTTCTGTATCATGAAGGAAAAAAAATATTTTTGGAATTCAAACTCTGTTCAGATTACTGGGCCTGAAAGGCTTCTATCTTCACCTGTAACTCTTGGAATCCATAGGTCCCTTTAAAAGTCAAATCAAATGCTACTGCCTTTGACAGACTTTTCTTGCTAACTCCAGGTTGAGGGCCTCCCTCTAAAATAATTGCTTCTTTATTTTGAATATATTCAGCATTTATTCACCTGTGACAAAATTGTTTATCCTCAATAGAATGCAAGTTCCTTGCAAACAAGAATTGTTTCCTTTGTCTTCATATAATTCAGGCCTGGAACATTGTGAGGCAATCCCGAGTTAATTGATATAAGGAACTTAGAGTGGTGAGTCCTGCCAAACCAAAGTATTTTAGCACATGTTCTGTAATGTAAAGCTTTAGAGAGTAACGTAGAGTTCTGAGAGTTTAAGGGTTTTGCCCACTTTGACAATATATGTCAGAGGCAGGGATCAAAACCAGGTCTACATTATTCTGAGGCCAATGCTCTCTATTGGTTACATCACGTAGCCATTAGCCTTGAAAACAGTAAGCACCTAATAAACATCTGTGGAAAGACTCAATGAATTAATGAATCCTTCCTCTTCAGTCAGGATAATACCTGTACGTAAGAGGATTTTGCTATCCTTTTTAGAGTTCAGTTTCTCAGGATCCATGGCCATGGCAATGTCTAGTTTCCAGTTGTTAGATTATAACTCCCAGAATAGCCCCAAGGATCCTAGATAGTAATTCCTAGAATCATAGTGATAGATAGTCCTACTGAGGCTGTGCCATGAGATAGGGGAGTGACATAATTGATATTTACTATGCTTGTGCAGAATGACAATACTGCTAAAGTTAACCAGTGAGCTTAACACTAGAAAGATGCCTTCTTTATCTGTTGCCCTATAAAGCAAGATGGCACTGGTCAGTGAGTGGTGAAGTTCTCTCCCTGTCCTTCTTGTCTGACCAGATCAAGAGTGAACCTGTTAAAGGCTGGAGTCCCAAAATTCCTGTGCCTACTGTCTGTTATTCGTGAACAATACCTGAAATGAAATTACGAAGAAATCAGTAGATCCAGAAAAGCATGCTCTTTTGTGGTATCGGCTTCATATGCATTTCTAGATTTCTCAGCTTCTAGATCCATCCTCTGGCCTTGCTCCAAATTGCCTTGTATTTATGTATATTTTGTGTTTACTTTTAGGTGTATATTTGGTTTCTCCTGACAGAATGTGAATTTCTTCAGGACAAGGCCTTTTTGATTATTGACTCTATATACCAATCACATAGCATAGTGTTAGATACAGAGTAGGCAAGTCTGTGTGTGTGTATGTGTGTGTACACAGACATATATGCTTTCATATATGTGTGCATATGGGCACATATACATACACATGTGAATGTAAATACATATGTGCATGATATGCATATGCATATAATTGTACCTACAAAATACACAAAACAAGTGCACGTATATGCATATACTTAATAAACACAGTAATTCATGCACACATGTATATATATGTATTTGACATGTACGTGTACTTTTAAATTGTGTATAAATAAAATATTATAATAAACACATATGTACATATGCTTAATAAGTGTGTCTCCATGTAAATAAAGTAGCTAGATAATGTGATAGCTACAGTGAGATGCATGGAGTCAGAAAGACTCATTTTCTTGAGTTCAAATTTGGCCTCAGACACTTACTAGCTGTGTGACCCTGGGCAAGTGACTTAACCCTGTTTGCCTCAGTTTCCTCATCTGTAAAGTGAGCTGGAGAAAAAAATGGCAAACCACTCCAGTATCTTTGCCAGGAAAACCCTCAATGGGGTCATGAAGAACTGGACATGACTGAGATTACTGAACAACATGAACATATGCATATGCACAATATGTGCATGCACAACCATATACATGCATATGTGCAGACAGCCAACACGTGCATTTGCATATGCATATTTGTACATGTAAGCACGTGTGCATGGATACATATTTATATGCATATCCATTTATGTGTTTATATACATGTATGTGTATACATGTGAGTGAATACGTATATAAGAATGTATGTGTGTATATGTATCTGTCATAGATATATGTAATATATACATACATATATGTTATGAATATAAGAAAATATTGATTTTTAAAATAGAAATACTGACACTCAAGTGTTCCTTAAAACCAAAAGATCTTTTCTTCAGGTTGGAAAGTTATTGAATATATTCCTTTATAACACCATGGCTAGAATATAAGTAAAACCCTAACTGTTAGAGAAAGAAGAGGGATCAAATGAAAGAAGGAGCAAATGATGGAGAATCAATCTTGCAGTATAGTCAGAATAGCTAGCTAGTACATACATACATACATACATACATACATACATACATACATACACATACATATGTAGATACATAGGTAGTAGATAGTAGATAGTAAATAGATGATAAATAACATTTACAAAGCACTTTACCTACATTATCTCCTCAGATTCCTATGGCAATTCTGTGATGTTGGCTCTATTAGAAAAAGGAAATGAGGCTGAAAGGATTTAAGTGAGATATTTGAGGCCATTCAAGTAGGGAGTGTTTGAGGCTGGATTTGAACGCAGGTTTTCCTAGCCCTAAGTTTTCTACTTTATTCGTTGTACTTTGTGTTGGTCTTGGAAGTCAGGAAGACCTGAGTGCAAATGTAGCCACAGACTCTAACTAGCTATGTGACCTTGGGGATGTCACTTAACTCATGTTTACCTCATTTTTCTTATTTGTAAAGTGGTGATGATAATAGCATCTATCTCGAAAGATCGTTGTGAGATCAAGTGCGAAAACAATTCCAAAGTGTTTGATGCAGTGCCTGGCACATAGTTAGCACTATATACACGTTAGATATTCTTATCATTATTGCTATCTATTTCATAATGCACCATTGTTTATTTCGTAAACAAACAAAGCAGAGTAGCTTCTTAGGACATACATAGCACGGGTAAACAAAGAAAATTGAAGACTAGGCTAGAGGCATACTAGTTGCTCCCATTAAGACAGAAGCAAATCAACTCATACTATTACTAATTTTTAAAAAAAAACTACTCTAAACAAAGCATCATATAATAAAACATGATCCTTCACCACTAAATCCTCTTCAGAAAACATCCTGATTTGAAGCAAGTCACATCGTAAACAAATAACCCATGCCAAGGAAGATGTTGATATTCCCACCCTCCAAATTATTAGAGAACACACCAAAAGCCTTGGTTTGAAAACACCAACATGCCACAGGCTTCTAATCTACTTGGTAATAAACTGGAGTATGGTACAAAAAGTGCTTAACTTGGAATCAGGAGACATGGATTTGATTCCTAAATTTTTCACTAATTAGTCGTGTGACTTGAGTAAATTACGTTTTTTTCTTTTAGTGTCAGTTTCTTCACCTGTAAAATATTAATAACAATCACTGGCAATTTTTTTAGTGTTTTGTGATTTGCAATCTTTTCCCACACATCTCAACTGATCCTCAGAGAAAGCATGTGAAATAGCTGATAATATTATTGCCATTTTATAAATGAAGAAACTAAGACTCAAAAAGGTTTAGTGACTTTACCATGGTAATAGCTAGCAAAAGTCTCAACTGGGATTTGTACCCTGATATTCCTGATTCCACGTACAGTTCTCTATATAGTATGCAATAGTGTCTCTTCAGCTTATGAGTCCTATTGTCTCTGAAATCCTTTGGCTCTATTATATAAGTAATAAATTCATTATGGCTAGAATAGAGAATTTCTCTCTATCCCGCTGTGATTCTTTAGCAAGACTAGATAATAATATGACCATTATATTAAATTGAGCTGTCTTCTATCTTGACAGTTGGAAATGACAAACAAGTCACATCCCTACTCATTGTACAAGGACACATGCTTTTAGCAGGAATTGACAAAAGGCAATATAATTGCAATGAAAATAAAGACAGAATTTACTATATAATCAAAAGATATAAGACCAAGTCTAAAAGTAGGCAGTAGGTAGACATCTGTACAGTGGTACAGACCCCTACCCTGATAAATAATATGTCCTCCACCAAAGTGATATGATACTCCTACAAACACAGAAATACATATATACATATATACACATACACACACATATATATACATATGAAGACTTAGATAATACATATGTACATATACATATATACATACACACATACTGATATGTAAACATGCTCAGAGTCATCTGGCCAAGAAACCCCACTAACAGAATAATTCCTTTGAGCCTGAGAACATTGGTAAAGCCACTTATTTCCAAAAGGCCACTAATAGGTGTGTTACTTTGGAGTGGATGGAGGTCCCTAGTTTCTCCTTTAAGAGTCTTTCTCTCATTAGCACAGGTTACTTTTTCCCCCCAAATGAGTTATCAATTCTTATTTCACTGACATCCTGTCCCTGAAGAGTTAAAGGGTTTGGACAGATATATTTCTGCACAGTGAGGAGAAATTATTGTGTTGGCATGCAATCGAAACATATAAGGTACCCATATGTCTGTTGTAGAGGAAGAACAATCTATTTCTCCACCCAGATGAAGTTTCATTTAGCTGATAGACCACTTGCTTTGGAACTCAGAAAAATCTCTGTTAATATCTTAACTTATGTGTTTGCTACACTGAATAAGACATTCCATCTCTCCGAGGATCAGTTTTCTCGTCTGCAAAATAGGGATAATAAAAATTACTGTACTATCTTCCAGGGATAGTGTGAGGATCAGAGGAGACTATATATGTTAAAATATGATACCACATGCTACAAAAATGAAATGATATACAATATACAATTATAGCAGTGACAAGCTGCGAGGAATTGGGTCAGGTGAATCTAACATGATGGTAACTCTGATGGAGGTTAGTACTTTGGAAGTATGGTGAGAGAAAGTGAATGGAGGAAAAGGACACAGGACTACTGAAGAGGGAACAAACATTTAAAGTACAGAAAAGTTAAATACAAACCTTAATTACTTTATAATTTTGCGTGGGTCTATTCCTTGATCATGCCACATCTTGGGAAACAATAATAATTCACATAGTATTTTAAATTTTGAAAAGCACATTATACCTGTAGTCTTTTTTGATCTTCAAAACCCATTTTGTACTAGCATTACAATTATTGTTATCCCTACTTTATAGGTGAGCAACTGAGACTTAGGTAGTCTAAATGATCTCTCCAAGGGCACAGAGCTAATAAGTCCTAGACTATGTATTTAAATCCAGGTCTTCCTGACTCCAAGTCAAGAATTCTATCCCCTATGCTACTATAACAGGTAGAAGCTTGGGTAACATTATAGGTCAATAATTATAGGTTTAAGTGTATTCTGAAACAGATTCACACAGGCTCACAGATTTAGAATTATAAGGGAACTTTGAGAAATGTCTCTAACGTTCCTCTTCTACAGATGAGGACACTGGGGCCTACAGATGGTTAACTGACTTGCACAGGGATACACAAATTTTATCAAAAATAGGATTTGAACCTAGGTCCTCCTATCTCTAAGTCCAGTGTCCTACCCACTATGCCATTCTGCTTCTTTTATGATGACAAAGTTTCTGTTGAACCAGACCTCCTCAGCTTGAGTTGAACCAAACTGTGCCACTATTTTATATTAAAAAATTGCCCAAGATTTTGTATACTGGAGATCATCTGTTTATCATCTACTTTGGGATACAACATTCTTGCATCCATCAGAACTATTCCTAAAGGTGTCGTTTCTTCTACGTCAAATAAAGCATCAGAAATTAGTCAAACAAGCATTTATTAAGAGCTTATCATGTGGCACAAGTCTTGAATACTTGGGAGACAAAGAAAACACAAAAAATATTCCCTGCCCTTAAGGAGCTTATATTCTGGTGAAGGAGACAGCATTTGCATAAATAGTACATACAAGATAGCTACAGAATAGATAGAAGGAAACCTTAGATAGGTGCATCTGATTTTGCTTTATTACCACCTTCTGTCCTCTCGCATGGCAAGAAGCTGTTTGATTACTCTTGAATTCACTGAATATACCAAGATTTCCCATCAGAATCTATTCAAAGGTGGAGGTAGGGGATATGAAAAATGTCTTACTTATAGTGATTAGTAGGTTATTAATAGTATGTGTATTAATGAGTGTTTTTGATGTTTGGTGATTCTGCAGTAGGCTCCCTGAAGCTCTATTTTCTATAATTGAAGAAAAGTGTTTGATTTGTAATTGTGAACAGAGATAGTGAATGTACTTACCACAGCATCCAGTAGTTGTTAAGACTGAGCAAATTTACATTACTCAATAGTGTAAGTGGGCCTTTGATTAGGGTCTTTGTGGACCTCTGACCTTTTTGTAAATTTAGAGGTAAATGAATTAATGAATCAGTGGGTAAATCAATGAGTGAAAAATTAAGTATTTACTCTGTACCCAGGACTGTTTTGTGAAGGGCTGAGGATGTAAATAGAATAGTAAGACCATTCCCATTCTCAAAGAACTCACATTCTAATTGAGGGGATATATGTATATATATACATATATATATGTATATGTATATGTATATGTGTGTATGTGTATGTATATGTATATGTGTGTGTATGTGTGTGTACTCATATGTTCATCAAGGGTTGGATGTTTCAAAGGTGCTAGGTAGATTGTGAGACTGAGATGTCTTTAAGTTACAAGGTCAATGCTAGTTTCCTTTGCCCGTCTCCTCCAAGTACTCTACCTGGCCTCTTGGAAGTATGCTGAAATTGTTCTGTGGAGTATGTCCATTGTGAGAACATAAAGACAAGTTAGTTAAAAAGCATGGGCTTACTTACAATTTGAGGTAATCACCTTAGTGTTCCCTGTGCTAGCAAATTTAACTTTGGTCAAAAAACATAATTCTATCCAGAGCATATCCAGATCTAAAGCAAGGCATGTTGTAAATATATAATCTATATCAAGAATAATGTTGATTGCCCACCCACCAAATGATTAGAGGACACACTGAAAGCTTTGGTTTAAAAGCACCAACATGCCACAGGCTTCTAACATCTATAATGGTACATATTTCCTTTAGATAGCTGCCTGTCAGAGGCTGACAAGACTTTCTCCTTTTATCTCTTCTGTACAGCACCGCTGACAGACTCTGTGTAAGACATTTTCTTGCTCAAATTCTGTGAAAAAAAGCCAGACATTGAAGCTTGTGGAGGGGAGCTTCGGGGGAAATAATGACT
Source organism: Phalanger gymnotis (assembly GCA_028646595.1). Classification (NCBI taxonomy): domain Eukaryota; kingdom Metazoa; phylum Chordata; class Mammalia; order Diprotodontia; family Phalangeridae; genus Phalanger; species Phalanger gymnotis. Next base: position 173,968,404 of record CM053627.1, read on the forward strand.
AAGACCTCAGCCTCTTATTTTTAATTTTGAAAATCAACAGAGTTTGATTCACAGATCATTTTATATTATAGGACTCCTTGAGCCAGACTCTCCTCAGTACCCAGATGACTCAGCTAACATTAGATAAGAGTACATTAACTCTTTCAAATCACTGAGGTAGGGACTACTGAATTTTAGTTAGAAAATGGGCTTGCTCAGCCTAGACATTGGTCTAGACTTGGCTAATACAGGTAATACCTTATTTAAAAAAAATCTGAATGTGCAAACATGATTTTGAACTCAATACATTTTCACAAGCAATTTTGACATTGATTATTGTGAACGGTAGACTTAGGCCTTTCCGGAAATAATTTTCAGTCAATAATACATATTTAAGGACCCTGCAAGAATAGCATTTCTCTTAGACACTTTTAATTGAGTAACAAATAAAAGTATGAAACCATAATTGTACATTTAGAATTGAAAAAAGACCTGAGAAGTCATCAAGTTCAAAGATCTGATTTTACAGATGATGAAATTCAGCTTCAGAGAGTGTAATAGGCTCATAGAACTGGAGGTAGAATGGAATTCAGACCTCATCCAACTCCCTTGTTTTACAGATAAGGCATATGAGATTGAGGTCATACACATACTTAGGAGGAATGCTATGAATGAAGGTGCAATCCAGATATAGTGGTAGTTCCACTGTACCACCCTCTTCCCATCTCCTCCCCCACCCACGAATAAGATCTCAAAGGTTCTAAGTGGTTGATCTTAAAATGGAGGAAGTAGTGCCCACCCTGATCTCTGCAGAACTTTCTGTCCCCACCTGAGGATAAACACTGACTTATAGAGTACAATTCAGAGGATTTGAGAAAGAAGGGACCCCGAAACACTCCTTGCTTTATGTGTACATGTCCCTTTAAGGTTAGAATGTACTTCTGTGCTGGGGGCACTGTCTCCCAGTCGAGTATCAAGTTAGCCTGGCCCCAAGAATAAGGGGCTCTTCAAAATGAGATAGATACCAATAGTTATCTATTCCCTTGACTTTTTCGTAGCCTTAATCCACTATACACACACACACACACACACACACACACACACACACACACACAAACACACACACACACACACACACATAGTCTTATTTTGTTTCATTGACTATGCCTTCATTATATCACCTGCATCTCCCTACTTTACACTTGCCTCTTCCACCTGAACTTCCTGTTTTGATGAGGAAGCTCAGTACCATTCTTGACCTGTCTCACTCTGCCCTTGGCTTGAATGAGATTCCCCTGACATCAATCCTCTCTCTGCCTAAAGTATCTGAAAGTAGGAAAACCTGCCTGGCTTATCCTTGCCTCAGTTAATTTCTAGTATAAGAATACATCTTAGCTTGAGCCTCTCATTTTGTAAATCCTGATTTATTCAGTTTTGAAAGAGGAGGCTCAAGGTCCAACTATCATTCTTATTTCTTATTTATAGGTTTCCATTCTACAGCTTGTTTTCAGGCTTGTGCTTTCTACCATCCGTTAAAATGCATCTGCTTCCTTGCTTTCTCTCCAATATACCTCTGTCTGCCTTTCTGAATTATTAACCAGTTCCCATCTAAACCTCTTCCTTGAAATTAGAAGAGCCAAGGAAGGGAAGTACTGGACATAGTAGAACACAGAAATCTCTGTCTTACTCTGCCAAATGGATTATTAATATATTCCACTTAGTAGGCTCTTGGAAAGTATCCAGAATTTTGATTTTTTGGAAGGATTTTTGCCTGAACCAAACAAAGGATTGTATCTTTTATATAAATTGGAAGCATTATTTAGAGGTTTTATCTACTCACTTTATTGGAATTAAGCATGTACGTACATTAAATGCTTTAAAAATCCACTTTGGTGATATTATGTTCATGCCTGAAAAAGTCAAATATGCCTTACCAAATGTAGCCTAAATATAATAAACAATTATTCAATTATAGGTGTAGTTAGATGTTAAAAGACAATCACTTTGTTAGGATGAAAAAGTAGAATTGTATGATTATAGAATCATAATCACAAGAGAAATTTAAGATCAATTATACAAATAATTTACGACTCTTCTTCCTTAACTGCGAAAGGTCTCTTTTTTCCTTTGAGTTGTCTTTACTTTCTCTTTTAAAATAATAATTAATATTTCTTTGTTTCAAAATGTGTCATCTCCCTTAAAATAACTGCTGATAGAGGACTTGAACTCAGAGACATATGATAGTTTTCATGATATATGAATTTGTATGAACAAATAAAACTGAATTTAAAAGGGTAACTTAAAGAAAATAAGTGAAAGTCACGGATTTATAGGTTGTTTGAGCTGAAAAGGATCATGGGGAACATTTAGACCAATATCTTCACTTTGCAGAATCAGATAAAACCCTGGCCTAGGCCATTGCCGTATTCTCCCAGAAAGCACTGATACCCTGCAGCCTAAAGAGTCTTGGTTCTGGGACCTGACATCTCTTAAGCAGCAGAGTATCAGCACGAGGTGTCACATTCTGTTCCATTGATGACTGCCTTATAGGTCTACTGTAAAACACCATTGCTATCTGATATAGATAAGGGAGGAACCTTCTTCCCCTTATTTTCTGTACTTTCTAAGATGTGAAATGAAAAGTATGAGGGAATTCTTTTCCCAGAGTTCCTGATGTCTTTGAATATCAGGCCACTGGACCCAGGTGGCTGTGGAAGAGAAAGTGAGGCTGGTGACCTTGCACAGCCCTCCTTCACTCAAATCAAAGTCAACTGCAAATCATGTCATCATTTCTCTGATGTCATGGTCCTCTTCAAGAATGAAGGGCAAACATAACCTGTGAGTTCCCTCCTCCTCTCCCTCCCCTTCTCCCTCCCCCACTCTCTTCCTATCTCCCTCTCTCTTCCTATCTCCCTTTTTCTCCCTTGCCCCCTCTTCTTCCCCCTTTCCTTCCCTCTTCCCTTCCTCTTCCCTGCCAAAGGAAGGTACATTAAGATGGTTGAAGGCTTCCTCTTTAACTTTGGGTTTATTGGCTAGATTTATTTCTCAAAAAACCCAACCTTAAACCTAACTCACATCGACTGGGCAATGGATCTGTGAAGCACTGAGTGAAAGTAAATAAAAAATAGTAACTGTTTCTGTTTTGGCCAGGAACTCTGATTGTCTTCCCCTCCCAGTTTCTTTTTTTTTTTTGAGTTTTGATTAAAGGGGCCATCCCTTGATTAACTTCTTAAAGAGGCCTATTCACTGAATGAGGGTTACCTCACTCAAAGCGAGAACCTCTAAAAACCTTAGCCTGAAAGCGCCAGAGTCTCCCAATGCAACTGGGACCATCTCCAATCATCCTGGTGAATATCAGGCCACTGGACCCAGACGACTAGAGGAAAAAGTGAGGCTGGTGACCTTGCGCAGCCCTCCCTCACACAAATCAAAGTCAACTGCAAGTCATGTCATCATTTCGCTGATATCATGGTCCTCTTCGAGAGTGAAGGACAAACACAACAACAACAACAATCTGATGTAAAGTGGGACTAATTTTCATTATATCTATGCCACAAAGGGCACGGCTGAGCCGTGCAGTCAATAACAGATGCTTCTATCCAATGAGAGATACCTTATTAAGATACAAAAAGTTCATTGAAAATCTGAAAGGGGGCGCACCCTTAGATTTCAGTGTCTGTTGTCTACTTTTAAACTTATAAATGAATGTACCAGTATTATGAAGTCCTATAATTTCATCAAGTGCATTGAAAGATTACAACAGCCTATTGGACATCTCTAACTAGATGTCCTCTAGGTATCTTAAACTCTGCCTGATACATTGCAATAATCTCATGGTTGGTTTCCCTGCCACAAATCTCTTCCCACTCCATACCATCCTCTACTCAGTTGTCAAAATGATCTTCTAAAAGCGTAGTATAGCTCTAACAGTATCAGTTCCTACTCAGTAAACTCCCATGACTCCCTATCAGCCCTGAGATCAAACATAAAGTCTTGTCTTTGGCATTAGAAGTCTTTCATAATTTGTACGCACCTCTACTTTTCTAGTGCTACACATAACTCACCATCATGTAATCTATAATCCACTGACACTGCCTTCCTTTTTTCTTCCCATAAGACACTCCATCTTCAGACAATGAGTTTTCACTGGCTTTCTCCACGTCCAGAATTCTCTGCCTCCTTATCTCTAGATGGCTTTCCTGATTTTAAAATTACAGCTAAAAGCCCATCTTCTACAAGAAGTCTTGACTAGTAACCTTTAATGCTGGTACTTTCCCTCTGCTGACTGGCTTCAGTTTATCTTATGTATGTCTTATTTGCACATAGTTGTTCGCATGTTGTCTCCCCCATAAAACTAATAGCTCTTTAAGAGTAGGACTTATCTTTTGCCTTTTATTATATTCCCAGAACTTAAAACTATTCCTAGCACAAAGTAGGCACTTCATAAATGTGTATTGAATGACTGAACTGACTCAGAGGTCTCTCAAACAACTTATCCAAATCCACACACACACAAACTCATATGTACACCTAAAAAATTCACATAAAGCCACTTTTCTTCATGTAGTTATTGTTTTCTTTTGATGTGCAATGCCCAACATAAGCACTACAAAGGAAAATAAGTGTCCCATGAAACGATGAGTATACAAAATGCACCACTTCTGTCAGTTTCTTATTTATTTCTCCAAAGTAAATCCTTTCATCTAATTAATGGCGAGTTTGTTTTTCCATATGTTTTCATTTGAACAAAGGATGTCAAGATTGATATCATTCAGTTTCTCTAGTAATATATTTATTTGTTGGTTATTGGCCAAACATCTCACATTCAGACTAATGACAATCAAGTCTATGTTTTAAATAGGGGAAAAACAAAACAAAACAAAACTGGATAATCCTTCACATCATTTCTAACCCCATAAAGATTTTACATGTGGAAGGGAGACAAAAAGGAGTGGAGGCCATTTTGTGTTTTTCTTTGCTTCATAAGTTGCCATCGTCAAAGAATTAATTCAGCAGAAAGTTGCCAGCTTATTCATGATGAATTTTTCCATCAAGAGCCAGGATGGTACATGGAATACCATTATTGTCTATGTCCAGTACATGGCTTTTTTTTCTAGGTTGGAAGCATAAGAGTACAGGACATGTGAAACCAGGAACAACAATAACAAAATAACACACAAAGGAGAAAAAAAGGTACTATTAGAAAGTAACCGAAAAATGACTGAGGAACCTCGTCATTTTAGTCCGATTTACCTCCACGAACTCTTATTTAATGCTTCCTATTGGCATAGAGTAGGTGCTTAATATACATCTATTGACTAGCTGACTGACTTTAGGAGGCTCAATTTCAATAACAAAAATCTTTGTCTCCTTATTATAGAATGATATTTAAGCTGTCAGAGGTAAAAATGCCCAGTTATCATAGTCAGCTTTTGATTTTAAGTAGTAACTGGGAATTTCTCTCTTGTAATGTTTTCACTGTTTATACTAAAGTACAGTAATTTAAAGGATCAGCAAACAGAACAGCTGGAAACCATTCATTAGTATAACACAATAACCCAGTTCAAACAGATGGTTCCTCAGTGTATTTCTGGGGCAGTTTCTTTCTGTGATTAAGGACAAGTTGGCTCTTTCCCATGCACAACTAATAGAGTGGTACCACATTGCACTGAAACTATCTAACTTTTAAAAGTCTTAGTGATTTCTGATTTTGCACTGGTTTAAAATATGCATGTATGCACATTATCTATATACAAAAATTAACACAAATACATGGCCTTATGTGTGTACATAGAAACGCTCAGTGCACCCCTGCAAACACAATGCACTCACATGTGTGCACATAAACAAGCATGTACCTGCATAAATATATTGTATATATGTATATATATATGTGTATACATATGTGTTTATATATATATATATAACAACACATACATGCTTTGTGGTACATATGTCTATTTACATATATTGTGCATGTGTGTTATGCAAATGTGTATGTGCATATGCATATGTATATTGTAAAGCTGCATGTTATAGTTGATGGAATGTCAACCTCAGAGTCAAGATTCAGAAAGACCTGAGTTCAAGTCCTATAACAAATACTAGCTGTGTAACCCTGTGTAAGTTACTTGAATTCTCAGACAACTCTTTAAGCCGTTAAATTTTAGAGAACAGACAATGTTCTTATTTGCATCCTTACAGAGTTTCTTGATCTGAAATTCTTTATGCCCAAGAAATTACATGATCAGTCAACCCTCTCTCTCCCTCTTCCTCCTTTCCCCCTCTTCTCACCTTTCCTGCCCCTCATCTTTAGTCTCTCCCTGTACCTCTCTCCCTCTCCTTTTATTTCTGAATCTTTTTTCTCCCTCCCCTCTCCCACTTCCTCTCTTCCTTCTCACATATATATGTATGTATACACACACACACACACGCACATACACACACTTATAACAGTCACATGGTATTTGTTGAAAAGAAACATTTGTCAAAATTTTTAATAGAACAACTGCTTACTCTTAGGATTAGCTGCATGTCATTTATTTTTGTAATTTTGCATTGGTCAGAAGATAGCTGAAAATGATCATTAATTGACTGCATTTGTAAAAGAGACTTGTATGGACTATGCAAACGTGATGAAATCTAAAAGTCTGATCCGATTCCCAGAAGAGAACTTGGGAAAAATTAAATTAATTTCTCACTCTACTGAGGGGACTTCAAGGGAGGAGTGTATAAAGAAGAAGGCCAAGGCTCATGAATAAGGCTTTCTCTGAGGGGGTGCTGAGCCGTGATGGTGGCTGGAAAGCAGAGACTAGCGTGAGCTCCCTGCCAAGTCCCTCCAAAAACCGATAAAAATGGCTTTGAACCAATTCTAGAACTGCAGAACCCACAGAGTAGCAGAGGGAAGCAGGGCACTAGCGCAGGACAGCCTGGATAGCCTCTGGGTAAGGTCTATCCCGGACGGAGCTGGGAGCAGAGGGGAGTGGAGCTGAGCAGAGCAGAGCCCAGTGTAAGCAGCACGGACCAACCAGACCAGGATATGGGCGGAGCGTGCCCTAGCGCCCTGAATCAGTGAGCTGCAGCAGCTACCAGACTTCTCAACCCACAAACACCAAAGTCAACAGTGAAGGTTAGCAGAAGAAGCTGCTGGGGACTGGGATAGAGTTTGCAGTTCGTCCACAGCCACAGAGGGCAGCAGAGGTGGGGCAGCTACAGAACTACAGCTGCAGTTGCTTCTGGTCCCAGGCCCATCTGGTGGGAGGAATTAAGTGGCAGGTCATAGCAGGAGTGAAGAGACTGCTGAAGATCTAAGTCCAGTCCTGGTTGGGGGTTCTTGGGGAAGGAGGATTGCTGGTGAGGTAGAGCTGGCACATCCCCCAAGCGTGGAACACAGAACTATTTAGTCTACAAGCAGTCATACCCCACTGAAAAACTCAAGTGTCAAGTAAGTTGTCTAGGAACATGGACAGGCAGCGAAAATGCACCCAGATTCAGTCTCAGACTTTGGAAACCTTCTTTGGTGACCAAGAAGACCAAAACATACAGCCAGAAGAAGTCAACAAAGTCAAAGAGCCTACATCAAAAGCGTCCAAGAAAAACATGGACTGTTCTCAGGCCATGGAAGAGCTCAAACAGGATTTGGAAAAGCAAGTTAGAGAAGTAGAGGAAAAATTGGGAAGAGAAATGAGAAGGATTAGGGAAAACCATGAAAAACAAGTCAATGACTTGCTAAAGGAGACCCCCCAAAAATACTGAAAAATATACTGAAGAAAATAACACCTTAAAAAATAGACTAACTCAAATGGCAAAAGAGCTCCAAAAAGCCAATGAGGAGAAGAATGCCTTGAAAGGCAGAATTAGCCAAATGGAAAAGGAGGTCCAAAAGACCATTGAAGAAAATACTACC
>CM053627.1:173976788-174009870 GCA_028646595.1 Phalanger gymnotis
CCTCCCAACAGACCTGCTTGTTCTTGCCACTTTTATGTGAAATAATTTACCCCATTCTATCTCTCCCTTTCTACCTCTCTCAATATATTCCTCTCTCACTCTCTCATCCCTTAATTTTATTTTATTTTTTTAGATATCATCCCTTCATATTCAACTCACCCTGTTCTCTCTCTCTCTCTCTCTCTCTCTCTCTCTCTCTCTCTCTCTCTCTCTCTCTCTCTCCCCCTCTCTCTCTCTCCAAATAGTTGTGTATGTGTGTGTGTGTGTGTGTGTGTGTGTGTTCCCTTCAGCTACCCTAATACTGAGGTCTCATGAAGTATACACATCAACTTTCCCTGTAGGAATGTAAACAATAGAATTCAACTTTGGTAGGTCCCTTGTGATATCTCTTGTTTACCTTTTCAGGCTTCTCTTGATTCTTGTGTTTGAAAGACAAATTTTCTGTTCAGTTCTGGTCTTTTCATTGAGAAAGCTTGAAGTACCTCTTTTTTATTGAAAATCCATATTTTGCCTTGGGGCATGATACTCAATTTTGCTGGGTAGGTGATTTTTGGTTTTAGCTCCATTGACCTCCAGAATGTCGTATTCAAAGCCCTTAGATCTCTTAATGTAGAAGCTGCTAGATCTTGGGTTATTCTGATTGTGTTTCCACAATACTCAAATTGTTTCTTTCTGGCTGCTTGCAGTATTTTCTCCTTGATCTGAGAGCTCTGGAATTTGGTGACAATATTCCTAGGAGATTTCTTTTTGAGATCTATTTGAGGGGGTGATCAGTGGATTCTTTCAATTTCTATTTTGCCCTGTGGCTCTAGAATATCAGGGCAGTTCTCCTTGATAATTTCTTGAAACTTGATATCTAAGCTCTTTTTTGAATTATGGCTTTCAGGTAGTCCAATAATTTTTAAATACTCTCTCCTGCATCTATTTTTCCAGGTCAGTGGTTTTTTCCAATGAGATATTTCACAATGTCTCCCACTTTTTTATTCCTTTGGTTCTGTTTGATAATATCTTGATTTCTCATCAAGTCACTAGCTTCCATTTGCCCCAATTTAATTTTTAAGGTAGTATTTTCTTCAGTGGTCTTTTGGGCCTCCTTTTCCATTTGGCTAATTCTGCCTTTCAAGGCATTCTTCTCCTCATTGGCTTTTTGGAGCTCTTTTGCCATTTGAGTTAGTCTATTTTTTTAAGGTGTTGTTTTCTTCAGTGTTATGTGGGTCTCCTTTAGCAAGTCATTGCCTTGTTTTTCATGGTTTTCTTGCATCATTCTCATTTGTCTTCCCAATTTTTCCTCCACTTCTCTAACTTGCTTTTACAAATCCTTTTTGAGCTCTTCCATCCCTGAGACCAGTTTATGTTTTTTCTTGGAGGCTTTTGATGTAGGCACTTTGACTTTGTTGACTTCTTCTGGCTCTATGTTTTGGTCTTCTTTGTCACCAAAAAATGATTCCAAAGTCTGAGTCTGAATCTGAGTCTGTTTTCGTTGCCTGGCCATGTTCCTGGCCAACTACTTGATCCTTGTGCTTTTTGATGGGGTATGACTGCCTGTAGAGTAGAGAGTACTTTGTTCCAAGCTTCAGGGGATGTGCTGTTGTTTTCTGAGCTATTTCTACACAGGAAGCTCTGCTGCACCAGCGCTCCCCCTCCCCCAAGAACTGCCAATCCAGATGGCGGCTCAGATCTTAAGCAGGCTCTGCACTCCTGCTCTCATCTGCCACTTAATTCCTCCCACCAGGTGAGCCTGGTGCCAGAAGCAATTGCAGCTGTAGTTCTGTAGCTGTATCACCTCTGCTGTCCCCGGGGTGGTGGCCAAACCACAAACTCCTTTCATTCTATCCCTAAAGCTTTTCTCCCTAACCTTCTCTGTTGTCTTTGGTGTTTGTGGTTTGAGAAGTCTGGTAACTGCCACAGCTCACTGATTCAGGGAATCAGGTCCTGTTCTGCCCAGCTCCTGGTCTGATTGATCCCGGTGCAGCACACACTGGGTTCTGCTCTGCTCTGCTCCCAGCTCTGTGTGCGATGGACATTACCCAACAACCATCCAGGCTGTCCTGGACTGGAGCACTCCTTCCCTCTGCTATTTTGTGGGTTCTTCACTTCTAGAATTTGTTCAGAGCCATTTTTTGTCGGTGTTTGAAGGGTCCTGGGGTAGAGCTCTATGCAAATCCCTGCTTTCCAGCCGCCATCTTGGCTCCACCCCCTGCCTTTATTTGTATCTATAGGTTATGTAACCACTCTGTTTCAATGATCAAACTTTCAATTTATTTTTATCAGTGCCAAATAATTTTTACAATTACTGTTTTGTAGCATATTTTGAGATCTGGTACTGTCAGTTCCTTTTTTCCCTACTATTAACCTTGAGATTCAGACATTTTATTATTACAAATGCATTCTGTTACTGTTTTAAACCTACAACATAATCCTCTGATAGTTTGATTCTTAGGAGAAACAATAAGCAAATTACTTTAGGTAATGTTGACCTGAAAGTTTGGTTAAAGTAGGCAAACAAGCTGGGTGATATGTAAATTCATGTAGTTTATTCCCTTAAAGCTAGCATATACATACATGTGTGGGGCCAGACACCATCTGATTGTGTAAATAGAAGAATGAGAAGGTTTAAGTACATTTTCAGTGCAGTTGCAACTCAGCATGTCTGTGTTACTCCATTATATGATCTCCATGTATGTTTAACCATGATACAAGAAAAGGATTTTCCTTAATTGTATAGGTTGTAAATACAATAATATAAGAGAGTTAACAAGTGTCATTTGAAGTTACAACCTAGGATCTCTGTGTTTAATTAACCATTAACATGCCATAACATAATATATGCCTATAAAATATTAAGATAAGAAAAAGGCACATTATTTAAGGTAGTTTCTCAGGTAAAAGGTCCCATGCTTAATGGCCACAGAAAGGAGGAAAGAATGCTCTTAAGTTGGCCTAATCTGGTCTTGTTGACATAGGAAGAGTTATTTTCTGAGTTTGCTCAGAGAACAAAGAAGCTGTTAGGTCCAGGCTCTTCTTCTGATTGATTAATTCAGGCTCTTGCCCTTATTGAAGTTACTAATTTGATATTAAATGATTATCATTAATATTGTCATTTTTTTAAATTGGCTTGGTTTATCCATGAGAAATTAATATTTCTTGAAAATAATTTGTATCTGTTCTTATTTCTATAAGGTATATTTATAAATATCTTCATATAATTCTTCCTGTGCTATATGTGCTTGTGGTAGCTAGAATGCCAAGTACTGGTATATTCTGTAGTTATTTCAATTGAAATTTTTCTTAAGGATTCTTTCTGCTGGATTTTGTTGGTAATATACAGAAATGCTAATGATTTACATCAGTAAATTTTACCTCCCAATGATGGGGTATGGTCTCTGGGAACCCCCTAGATCCCACCTGGAATCTTCCCACTTTTTCTGGCTTTTCATGCCCACATAGCCTAGCTTAGCCCTCTATTGCCTGATTACTTCAAGATTGCCTCAGGCCATTTCCCACCCTTGATGTTATCAAAATATATATACCCAAATCTGTTACCCCAACACTCCATGGTCTGTCATCTCCAGGTAGCTTTCAAGTATTTCCACCCTTAATAGCATTCCTGGAGTCTGACCTCACCCCAATCACCCCAGTCCCATCAAGACCCTCCTTAAACCCCTCCCGTTACTCAGACCACCTGACCACCCCTAGATTCCTCCCACAATCTTTCTGTATATAAGTCTCATCTTGCTTCCATGAATTGGCTTTGATTTAATCTAGCTTAGAGTCTGTCTGGCCAACTTGCCAATATAAGCATCACAAATGGTCAGGCTCCTTAATAGTCTACCCTTTATGATGAATCTTTAATATACTTTATTTTTCTTTGCCTGTAAGAAGATGGGTGAAATTCATTCAGCAGGACCCAATGTGTTGGTATTTTGGGGTCCTGAGGACCCCTAAAATCCTAAAAACCTCAACACCACTACTTAAATTTTTTTTTTGTTTTAATTAATTTCATTTGCCTCTCTAGGGTTCTCTAAGTAAATCTTGTTATCTTTAAAATCAATCTTTTAAAGTTTGTCTTTGCCTACTTTTATTCCCTTGATTTATTTACTTTTTGTTCCATTGCTAAAGTTAGCATGTTTAGCACTTCATAAAATTAAAATTGTAATAATGGATGATTTTGTTTACTCTTGCTTTACTTTCCTATCAGAAAGGCATCTAGATTATCTGCATTATATATAATTTGACTTTTAGTTTTAGATATTTCTTGCCATATTAAGAGAAGGTCCATTTGTCCTTGTGGCTTTAAAAAATATTTTTTTAACAGAAAGATTTTTATTTTGCTTAAAACCATATTGATATTATCCTTGATTATTTTTGTTGTTTTTATTAAAATGGTATATCATTTACAGTTTTCCTCTAAATTTGACCTAGTCATAATTTTGATATATTGCTGTAACTTCTTTACATATATATATATTTTAAAAATTTTGCATCAATATTCATAGGGTTGTTGGTCTAAAGCAGTTTCTCTGCTATGAACCTACTTAGTTAAGACAAGTCATGTTTGATTTGAATGATAGAAGGGATTTGGAAAGAAGTCCTACTGAATGTGTGTGTGTATATTATTTAAGTTTGATAGAATTTTATTGTAAATCCATCTGGTCCTTTCTAAGTTTTTTTCTTTCTTTTTTTCCATCTTATTTTTCTAAGATTGGGCAATTTAAATTCTATATTTCTTGTTCTCCTAACCTGGGCATTTTATATTTTTTGTAAATATTCATGTACTATATTAAAATTTATGATTTCACTGTCACATGGTTAGATAAAATACTTTCTAAATCTCTCTTTTAGTATTTATTTGTTATGATTTCTTCTTTTTAATTTTTGATCCTGGTCTCCATGTTTTCCTTTTTATCTCTGTTTCAGTCTCCTCTGGATCTGAGCCCTTATTCCAAGTTTATAGCTGCCAATTTGCTCTTCTTTCGGTTTCCTGCCAGTACACAGTGGTAGCTCTCAGCTCAGTTCCTGTGCTTTAAAGCTCTGTGCATTGCTTTCCTGGCTGGATTTTCTCTCCAATGCCTGTAGATCTCCAGTGGTCTTTCTGTTCTGATCTGGCCTTGAAAAGTGACACACTGTGTTTTCTCCTTGAAATTCTCAGGCTCTAGGGCTCTTCCTTGACAATGGTGAGAAGAGAGATGGCTGTACTATTTCCTCCTATTTAGCCATCTTCCTGAAGTTCTATCAGATTATTTATTTTAAATTCTATTTTCCAGATCAATTGATTTTAATGTAGGGACTTCATGTCGTTTGTGAACTTTGATGTCTTGTGACTTTTCTATAATAACTTTTGCATCATCGAATTTTCAAGTTAAATTCTTTACATTTTTAGGGCCCCATTTCTTAAGGTTATCTCATTCTGTCTATTGGCTTTGGACACTTTCATTAAGAGCTTTAATGTCCCCATCTTTTCTTTGTCTTAATTTCTTTGATTAGGTCTTTTAAACACTTTCAGGGCCTTGTAGCTCATTCCATCTATTTCCTGTGGTTTTAGTGGGGCTCATTGAAAAATTATTCTTATCTTCTGGAGACTTCTATTGGTGTTCTTTTCCTAGTAGTATTTTTCCTTGTTTTAGAAGATGCTTTCATTTTGTTACAAATTTCTTACTTCTTGTTCTGAAATGTCTGCTAGGATTTCTTTTTACCTCATTTCATTATTGTTGTTCTTTTATTTTACTTGGACAATTTCTGGCTTTTTTGAGTTCAGAGGAGGATCTGGGCTTATGCTCAGCCTTTCTCTGAAAAATCTTGCTAGAAATCCTGGCTCTAACTTTTATGTTGTTACAATATTATTCACAGTTGAAAATATAGCTGTTATATTTGGTAGTACAAGTTGCCATTGCTAACTAATACAGTGGAATGGGAATAAAGAATTTAGTAAGTTCTTTTTTCCTACCTGAATCCAAGGTTGCTTTGTTCTGCTAATTCCTAGCAAAAGGGCAGACAAAAGTGGCAACACCAGTGCACACACCTATCTTGGGCTTGTTGCTGCACAAGTGTATATTCTGACAGCAGTTGTGCTCCCATGAAGAATGTACTCCAATAGGTTCATCTGAGGTAAAACTACTACTACTGAATTAATCATATTATGTTGTCATTTTGAGGCTTCTAGTCTTTGATCAGGAATTACAAAGAATGAAAAAAAATCCTTTCCTCTTTGAATATGAAGACTCAGCGGAATCTGTACAAACTCCAATTTATTATGCCTCATAAGAATTGCTTTAATTGACAGAAGAAACATAAATAAAAGCAGTATTGTTATTGCACTAGAAACCTGTAACATACTTAATAATTATAACATATTCCATCACTTCTGATAACAAAGTCAAAATATTCATAATAGTAATAATCTGGTCTGACCCCTTAAATTCTACAGATATGGAAGAGAAACCCCAGATATGTTAAGTGATTTTTCCCTGGGGTCACATAGGCAATAGCTAATAGTCCCAGATGGAAGACCAGACCAGTATCCATTCCCCTATGATCCCATCACATCTCATTTTGTTCACACCATTTATTCATCTATTCAACAAATAATTATTAGGCGCAATTATATATCAGATTTATCTCAGAAATGTTCCCATGATATCTTAATTACAGCTAGGAAGACAGAAAGATGAGCAGACATTATGGAAGGGGATGGCCATAAGTATATGACTGGTAGCTCTGTTGCCCAGTACCCAGTTGTGGATCACAATTCCTGGGCATAGGAGAGGAGTGTGTGAGGTCTCAAGTGAATAGGCTTCCTGTTGATTTAAAAGGCCGGTGCTCAGATCAGGAGAACAGGGAGGAGACATTCCCCCGATCATACTACTTTGGAAACACTGAAAACACAGGCTCTCAGTGAGTTGTAAAAGGAGCAAAATGCATAATAAACATAAACTTAGGCTAGACATCCTTTGCACCCATAAAATAAGAAAGCAGAGTAAAAATGTAATATAATGTCAAAAGTAAAGATAGAGATTAGGAAAATGAGTGAACAATAAAAGAAAAACCTGGCCATAAAAACTTCCACTGTAAGAGGAAGCTCAAGACACAAACTCACAAGAATACAATGATTTGAAAATATCTTCTCCAAGCAAAGCTTCAAGGAAAAATGAAGAGTGGACAAAAGCCCAACAATAATTCCTAGAAGAGCAAAAAATAAAAATAAAAAGACAAAAAGAGGAAAATACTGTTTTTAAAAGCAGTTAAGAATAATAGAGTAAAAATGGGAAAAGAAATGTTAACTATGCAAGAATACAATGAAAAGAGAATGAACAGTTTGGTCAAAGAGGCACAAACACCTGAAGAAAATAACTTCTTTTTAAATGTTTTTTTGGTGAGTCATTTAAGGTTAAGTGACTTGCCCAGGGTCACACAGCTAGTAAGTGTCAAGTATTTGAGGCTAGAGTTGAACACGTCTCCACGACTCCAGGAACAGTGCTTTATTTACTGTGCCACCTACCTGCCCTGAAAGTAACTTCTTAAGAATCAGAATCCATCGAATGGTAACAAAAGTACAAAATCTTACTGAAGAAAATAAGGTCTCAAAAAATAAACATGGATAAATGGAAGTGAATGTCTCCATGAGATATTAAGAAACAATAAAACAATTTTTTAAAGGGGGTGATAAGCCAAAAAGTTTGGGAACTTCTGATTTTAACAAATTATTGCTCCACCATCCACTTTTTTTTCTCTTACTCACACTGTGATGAGTGGTGTTTGAGAAAGGCAAACAATCTGGTTGCATGAATCTAATAAAAATGTGTTATGTAATGTCACCTCCCCCCTCATTGCTACTAATGTGAAAAGAAGCTTTTCTTTGACAGTCTATTTCTTGACTTTCGACTTTAGAGTTGGACTCTGCTTTCCTATTTTGGGAGTGTAGGGGATTCTGGCCTGAGTTTTTGTTTTTTATGTCTTCTGCTGCTTTCACAGCTTAGAAAGAGCCTGTCAGTTTTCAGTGTTTCCAAAATAGTGTGATCAAGAGAAGGCCTCCTCTCTGTCCTACTGATCAGAGGGAGACATAGCCCTCTTCTTCCTTATTTTACATCCCAAAACCACTTAATAGAATATCCTATAGTTATTATAATATGGTTCTTAGCAGTTACATCAGTCATTTTAACTAAGTCCTTTATTTCTCACTCATGTTTATCCTTCTGTATATATTTCTCTTGAGTCTTGTGTTTGAAAGTCAAATTTTCTATTCAATCCTTGTCATCCCACCCTCTGTTTCTTTATAATAGTTGCTGATAAATCTTGTGTGATCCTGACTGTTGTGTCACAATATTTTAATTCTTTCTTTCTGGGTGCTTGCAGTATTTTATTATTTACCTGGGAGTTCTGGATTTGGCTGGTAAGTGGTGGATTCTTTCAAATTTTATTTTGCCTTGTAGTTCTAAGATACTGGGGAAGTTTTGCTTTATAATTTATTGAAATATGATCTATAGGCAGTTTATTTGATTGTGGTCTTCAGGTAGTCTAAAAGTTCTTAAATAATCTCTCTTTGATCTGTTTTGCTGGACAGTTGTTTTTTTCCTAAGAGATATTTAATATTTTCTTCTTTTTTCCTGTTCTTTTAACTTCATTGGTCCAAAAAGCCAATGAGCAGCAGAATGCCTTAAAAAGCAGAATTGCCCAAATGGAAAAGGAGGTCCAAAAGCTCATTGAAGAAAATAATTCTTTAAAAATTAGAATGGAGCAAAGGGAAACTAATGATTTTATGAGAAATTACAAAACAAAACTAAAAAAATAAAAAAAAATAGAAGACAATGTGAAATATCTCATTGGGAAAACCACTGGCCTGGAAAATAGATCCAGGAGAGACCATTTAAAAATTATTGGAGTATCTGAAAGCCATGATCAAAAAAAGAGCCTACACATCATCTTTCAAGAAATTATCAATTCTCATTTGCATTTGATGAGATCCTGAAAGGCAACTAGATGACTCTGTGGATACATTGTTGGAAGTGAAGTCAGGAGGACCTGAATTCAAATGTGGCCTCAGATGCTACATGTCTCTGGGCAAGTCATTTAATCTCTGTTAGCATCAGTTTCTTAGTTTTTAAAATATGGATAACATTAGCATCTACCTCTCAGAGTTATTTTAAGGATAAAGTCACATTTTAACAGCACTTCACAAACCTTAAAGAGCTATATAAATGCTGTTATTGTTATTATCATTGTCTTTATTAGTTCAAATCTCACAGACATAGGCTTAGAATTTGCCATTTTCTATGTTTTAAATGGGGAGTTTTTTGTTTTGTTTAATTTAGATCATCGGGTATTTTTACGTTCATTTGGATGTAACACTACATTATATTTGTTTATCGGTAAGCCACCAGATTTCTGGATGTCCTACTTTTTTCTGTACATTTTTCCAGTTATATATTCTCTGGTAAAATTATGATGATCTTTTCTATTTTCCACTGTGTGGAAGCTAAATTTTATGTAACCCTTTTGCTTTATATTTGAGACCATTTATCACCTGGTTTCTGTCTTTAGTATCCCATAATTGAGATCACTCTGCTATTGAACTGAACAGAATAAAAAAAACATAATAGGACATTTCTGAAGAAGTCAAAGAATGAAATAGAGCTGCAATATTAAGAAACTATCTTTTACTGTACCTTTAACTACAATATTGTAAATATCAGACAATGTTTGAGCAGGAAAAAAAAACCCACAGTGTATATCTAGACATAAGGTAAGGCACTATCCTCTTTCCTTTATGCTTTTTTTTTCATGCTTGAAGTTGGTGTTAGCAAAATGCTGATTCTATGATTTCTTTTTTCATTTAGGTACTTAAAATATTTCAAATTAGTAGAGGAAATTATTAAAGACAGGGGAGCACTCATACTTTTTTTAACTTCATTTGCTCTAATAAATCCTGTTGCGTACAAATGAGTTAAAAATCTGGGTGCAATTAGCTTCCCCTTTTAACTTGAGTGTTGTAGTATAGATAGTTAACTAATCAAGCTGGGAAATTAAAACAGAGCATATGCAAAATTGTTTACGAGTAATAATATAAACAAGCAGGACAGATAGTACCATACCTGTTCTGGTGCTATAATAAAGTAAGCTGTAAAATCAGCATTGCATCCATTTAGGGGCAATTGTACAAATTGCTAGCTAATCAGACTGAGAAAATTGAAACAGAGTACAAGGAAGAAGAGTCCTTCTATATGTTATTACCTTAGTGTATTTAGCTATACATTACATACCATTTGAGATAACTTCATAAGCGAATTACTGTATTATAAAGATAAATTTAAGGCTATTTTTTTTTGCTATAAGAGTGACTTTATACTTTTCTACTTTGTTAAGCCTTAGGCACTTTATTAAAAATGCAAAATTGGCCAAATGCATAAATTCCCAGAATAAACAGCTCTGTTTTTCATGAAAGATACAGTTGGTAACATGATAGATTTTTGCATACTCCACACAGCAGGGATACAACTGGAACTATCCAAATTTGGCAAAAAAAAAGGCTTATAAACTTTCCTAAAAGAAATAAAAAAGAACTTTTAAATTTATGAGAAACAGAGGGATTGACATGCTGCTGCTTTCTTATAATTTTTTTTTATTTCAGATTTTTCTTGCTCTAGTGTAGGCTCGATAATACAGAAAATCTGTCTTAGGTTAGAAATTGGAGAAGTTTAATAAAATGAGAAACCTTGAATCTATAAACCTAAGAACATAATAATTTATAATTTTTCAGTTTAGGACACTCCTTTTCTACTGTTGTTCTATGGGAACAAAAGATGATCATATATCATCATATTTTCATATGCTTTTTCATGAGGGAGCTCATCATTTTTAAAATCTGAAGTAATGCTAATCTGTTTGTTGTTTTCTTCTGCAAAGCACACATAAAGATCAATTTTTGGCCAAAGACTTTTTGGACACTGAGGGTACAGGTATCACAAGATCAGCCATTCTTTCCAGGACAGATATGCTTCCCTTTCTGCAGTTTTCTTAACCTATGTTCCACCATTTCCAGCAATAGATGGCTATGCCAGAGATCTTTGGCAAGGTTCTGTTGAATATTAATGCCTGTGGACTTGTTCAAAGTTGGGGCTATTACCCTGGCCCACATGTTATGCAACCTTAGAATATAAGTAAAAATGAACATATGAACATGGAATGATATGTTCAGAGCTGAAATCAACATGAAAATTTATCTAGTCCAATCATTTCATTTTGAAGAGAAGGAAATGTTGATAGAAAGACGGAAAGTGACTTGGTTAATATCACATTTATGTGTGTCAAAACTAGCATTTGCATATAGATTATGTGACTTAAAATCCACTTCTATTTCCACTGCACCATAGTGTAGATTAGATTCAGAGGATCATAGACCTTAAGAGTTAGAAATGACCTTTATAGAGATCATATAAATTTAAGCTGTAGCTCAAAGCCTATGTATGCCTGGGTGGATCTGTATTTGTTGCACTTAACACTACAAATATTCACAGGTTTCATAGAGGTAATTTCACATACTCTTTATCAGGCAGTCTGACCTTCTAACTTTACAGTTGAGGAGCTTCAAACCCAGATAAGATGTGACTAAGTTTGTGACCCAATGAAGATGTTGTGGTAATTTTCTTCCAGTCTCCAGTTAATTTCACCTCTTTTCTTCTTTTATGATTTTTTTTAAAAAAAATGATGAGCATTTATTTTATCTTTCTCCTTCCTTGTCCTACTGAAATAGAAAAAAAAACTTCTAATAAATATTAAATAGAAAAGCAAAAAAAATCCTCAAATGTCCAAAAATTTGTTTCATTTTCACCTTACAAGATAGTAGGAAGGAGCTACATGAGGAGAGAGAGTGAGAGAGAAGAGAGGAGAGAGAGAGAGAGAGAGAGAGAGAGAGAGAGAGAGAGAGAGAGAGAGACAGAGAGAGAGAGAGAGAGAGAGACAGAGAGAGACAGAGACAGAGAGACAGACAGAGAGAGAGAAATAATTAAAAGAATAAAACTAAGAGCCATTCCCTAATCAATAGTTGAAATATAGGAACAGGAAGTTCTCAAAAGAAGAAATTCAGTCTTTAAACAGATATATGATAAAATGTTATAAATCACTAATAATTAGGGAAAATCTAATGAAGGCAATTCCTACATCTGCCTCATAACCATCAGATTGACAAGGTTGATGAAAAAGGAAAATGACAAATATTGAAAGGGCCACAGGAAACTAGGCACATTGATTGATATATTTTTGGTGGAGCTAAAAATTGGCACAGCTATTTTTAATTAAGATTTTTTTATTTTTAGTTTACAACACTCAGTTCTGCATGTTTTTGAGTTCCAGATTTTCCCACGGCATTTATCATTTTCCTGATTTGTCATGTTAGCCAATCTGATAGGAGAGGTGTGGTACAGCTATTCTTGAAAACAATGGAGAAGTATGTCCCCAAAGTCATAAAACTATGTGTGCAATTTGACTTCTTAATATTCACTGCTAGGTTTATACCTAAAAATATAAATAATGAAGAATAGGTCCCACACATATAAAAATAATTACAGTAGCTCAGTTTTTACTGACAAAGAACTGAAAGTTAAGGAGAGTTCTATCAACTGTGTAATGGCTGAATAATTTAATATATGAACATTATGGAATACCTTGTTACAGTTTCTAAGGAACCTGGGAATACCTGTGGAAATTGATGAAGATGCAGAAAACCAAGAGAATAATTTATAAAGTAATAACAATATTACAAAGATAAATAATTTTGACTGTTTTGAAAATTTCGATCAGTGCAATGACCAATAGGACACTAAAGAATTAATGATGTACACATATGCTCTCCAATTTTTCCCAGCTTTCATTGGAAATTAATGAGTCCTTGCTCCAATGCTACCTATTAGACATTAGATAGCATATATTTTGTCATCAATCCTTAGGAATTATAGTGGTCATTGCACTCATCAAACAATAGTTTTGGGATTTATCTAACATTTCACTAATAAATTCTTTTTTTTTTTCGCTTCAGTATGCTATGTAAAAAAATCTGTTCCACTGATTGATTTCTCTTTTGTAAAACAGTGCCAAAATGTTTTAGTCATCAGATTGCCACTTTGTTATATAGTTTGAGATCTGATACTGCTAGTCCACCTTCTGATTTTTTCCTCTCATGGTTTCCCCTGAGATTTAATTTTTTTACCTTTGTTTCTTTCAGATAAATGTATTTTTTTCTCTCTCTTTTCTCAAGGTATTCAGTACCTAACTTCTAACTTTCTTCTATAGACCACTTTCTATTCTTTTTATTTATCTTTTATTATTTAATATTTTTAGTTTACAACATTGATTTCCACAAGATTTTGAGTTACAAATTTTCTCCTCATTTCTACCCTTCTCCCCACCCCAAGATGGCATATATTCCAATTGCCCCTTTCCCAGTCTGCCCTCCGTTCTGTCACCCCACTCCCCCCCCCACCTTATCCTGTTGTCCCTTACTTTTTTGTAGGGCAAGATAGATTTCTATACCCCATTGCCTGTATATCTTATTTTCCCAGTTGCATGTAAAAACAACTTTTTTTGAACATTTGTTTTTAGAACTTTGAGTTCCAAATTCTCTCCTTTCTTCCCTCCGCATCCACCCTCCTTGAGAAGGCAAGTAATTCAACATGGGCCCCACATGTATCATTATGCAAAACACTTCCATAATGGTCATGTTATGAAAGGCTAACTGTATATCCCTCCATCCTATCCTGTCCCAATTTATTCAGTTTTGTCCCTTGAACCTTTCCCTTTTCAAATGTGTTTGCTTTTGACTACCTTTACCCCTCAATTGGCACTCCCTTCCATCATCTCCCTTCTCTTATCCCCTTCCCCCCTACTTTCCTGTGGGATAAGATACTCAACTGACTGTGTTATTCCCTCCTTAAGTCAAATCTGATGAGAGCAAGATTCACTCATTCCCTTTCACCGGCCCCCTCTTCCCTTCCATTATAACTGCCTTTTTTTAAAAAAAAAATCTTTATTTAATTTATTTAATGTATTTAGTTTTCAGCATTGATTTTCACAAGAGTTTGAATCATGAATTTTCTCCCCATTTCTACCCTCCTGCAAACTCCAAGATGGCATATATTCTGGTTGCCCTGTTCCCAAGTCCTCCCTTCTTTCACCCCACTCCAATCCCATACCCTTTTCGCTTTCTTTCTTATAGGGCAAGATAAATTTCTACACCCCATTGCCTGTGTATCTTATTTCCTAGTTACATGCAAAATTTTTTTTGTTTGTTTTTGAACATCTGTTTTTAAAACTTTGAGTTCCAAATTCTCTCCCCTCTTCCCTTCCCATCCACCCTCCCTAAGAAGGCAAGCAATTCAACATAGGCCACATGGGTATCATTATGTAAAACTCTTCCACAATACTCATGTTGTGAAAGACTAACTATATTTTGCTCCTTCCTAACCAATCCCCCTTTATTGAATTTTCTCCCTTGACCCTGTCCTTTTTCAAAAGTGTTTGTTTTTGATTACCTCTTCCACCTAAGTGCCCTCCCTTCTATCATTCCTCCCTTTTTATCTTCTTCCTCCTTCTTTCCTGTGGGGTAAGATACCCAATTGAGTGTGTATGGTATTCCCTCCTCAGGTCAAATCTGATGAGAGCAAGATTCATTCATTCTCCCCTCATCTGCTCCCTCTTCCCTTCCTACAGAATTGCTTTTTCTTGCCACATTTATGTGAGATAATTTACCCCATTTTATCTCTCCATTTCTCCATCTCTCAATGTATTCCTACTCATCCCTCAATTTTATTTTAATTTTTTAGCTATTATCCCTTCATATTTAACTCATCCTGTGCCCTCTGTCTATATATATATATGTATATGTGTGTGTATACACATATACATATATACATACATACACACACACACATATATATATATATATACATACACACACACACACACACACACATATATATACATATATATATATATATACACACACACATATTCCCTACAGTTACCATAATGCTGAGGTCTCATAAATCATACATATCATCTTTCCATGTAGGAATGTAAACAAAACATCCCTTATGATGTCTATTTCCTGTTTATATGTTCATGCTTCTCTTGATTCTTGTATTTGAAAGTCAAATTTTCTATTCAGCTCTGGTCTTTTCATTGAGAACAGTTGAAAGTCCTCTATTTTATTGAAAATCTGTATTTTGCCCTGAAGTATTATACTCACTTTTGCTGGATAGGTGGTTCTTGGTTTTAATCCTAGCTCCTTTGACCTCTGGAATATCATATACCAAGACCTTCTATCGATTAATGTACAAGCTGCTAGATCTTTTTTGAGCTTCAGTAGCATTTTTACTCATTTTTTCAAAAAAAGGCTCTATATCTTTAAAAAACAAAGTATATTTTTACCCACTTGCAAATGAGAAAAAAATATATAACATCCAGTATATAGTATACTAAGAAATATGATTTTTTAGAAAATGAATTAATATTTTCATGGATATTAATTCAATGGATATTCTTCAAAGATAGAGGAACTGAGGTATGAGGACATTTGCCCAAGATTAACCAGTTGGTATCACATCCAGAATTAGAACCTTCAAATCCTATTTCTTTTGCCAATATCCATAGTCCAAATTCATTCTTCACCTTCCTTCTCCCTTAAATACACACGACCATTCTTGCCTTAAAAATAAAATAAATCTATTTTTCCTCATTCTCCAATATGAGATACAGAAAGAGAAACATATCTAAAATTAATAAGACAAAGTGTTCCCAATCTTTCCTAAGGTAAATGTCACAAAATCTAGTTCCTTGATCACAGCTGCTAATGTTTTCCATTTATTTGCTTTAACTTTTAAACTTTGTGTTACCAGTAGTCTTCTGTCATGTTGCTACTTTTAATTGTAATTGTTAGATTATATGGCCACCGGCACCTAGGAAGCACTAGACATTACTGAGCATGACAGTAATTTGGATAGTTATTAATATGAGTAAGAAACAAAAATTAGCATGGTAGAGGGATAATCTGGGGACATATGAAATTTTGAGGGAAGGGAAGAGGAACAAATTCTATCATCTGTAACAGTATAGTCAGAAAATGTTACCAGTCACTTTTGTGAAAGGTGACCTAGAAAAATGAGGGGCTTTTGAACAACAGACCAATTCAGTAATTTCTACTGGGCTCCTTATGGCTCACACATTGTATCTTTGTTTCTCTTTTTGTTTATATTTCTCTGTCTCTGTCTACCTTTCTGTCTCATGCACTCGCTTCTTTTTCTTGTCCCTTTCATTCTTCTTCAATTTCCATTTTTCCTCTCATCACACTTTTCCTTTAATTTCTCTGCAACAATTCTTCCTCTTATTTTACTACTCAAATCAACTCATTTTGAAATAAAATGAATCATGGAAAATTTCTACCCAAAGCACCCATTTGTAATTTAGAATGAAGAGTTGGAAATAGAAGCAATCCATTACAGAAAGCTCTAGGCAGGTGCCAGCAAGGAAATTTTTATGTTTGATCATTAAAAACAATTCTCAGTCCAATAGTCATAGCCTTCATTCAAAATAAAGATATTGTTGAAATATGAAGTAACCTTGAAGTGCTAAAGGCAGGCTGCAGTACTCGTTCCACATTCTTCCATCAGTCTTTCAAAAATACCATCGCTGAATGCTTACCCTTGGGAGAGAAGGACCAAAGGCACCATACAGAATTGCTGATTAACAAGCTGCCCAAGTAGAATCTTGAGACACAGCAGGCTGCTAAATAAAGAGCAGCGGCACTAGCAGCGTATCTGTAGGACATTTTCTAGTCTTGAAATACTCTTCTTGATTATCAAAGTCACTCTTCCTTGAAAACCTTGTCAGGAAATTTTGACTACACCTGGATTTTTATGTGAATTCTGATGAACACCAAAGTGAAAGGAAACCATTGTAAGGGCAAGCAAAGTGGGACTTTTTGTTGTCTTTTGTTTTGGAGTGCTTCTCAGCACTGGGGCAATCAAGTACCTTTGACTGAGTCTTGCCTTTATTTGTAGGAAGGCTCATGCCCTTTTACTAGTTAGGTCATGAGACCTATGAAACCCTCCAGAGGTGTGAAACACTCTGACCGGAAGAAGTCAATATATACTCTGAAGTTAGCATTTTGTTTGGGACTCCCTCCCTGGAAGAGTGTCATGTGATTTGACCAGAAAAGATTCTAAGTAGCAGTTAAGGAGCCCCCTGGCTCTGCAAACCCCAGATATTAGTGCTTCTCTCTCTGGTAACTACGTATGTAATGTCTTGATAAGACAGCTAGAAGCTGTGTCTGTTGATTTGTGTTTATTTGCTCTCTTTACATATTATACGCTTGTAATTTCTATTTATATACTCTCTGAAGTTCAGGGTGCTGTCTTTTCCCCCTGAGCTAAGTGAGTGATATGTGTATTTTAATTAAAGTAAGATTGTTAACCCCTTAAAGTTGCTTTTCTTAGAAAATCAGATCAAAGAATGTGTGCTAGCAGCCCTCCTGTGTGCTGGTGTTGTTGTTCTCATACAGCTACAGTAGCTGCAAGTAGCAACATTTTCATTACCAACACTTAGGCAACAAGAAGCATTTTGAGCTTTTCCTACTTCAAGGTTTCAGCATCATCTCCCTGAAAAAATATTTTAACCAATTTTGAAACATATGTAAGAAACATTTGATTGCTATTTCTGATTTTTCGCCTTCTTTCCTTCTAATTGGAAGGCCAGTCAGGGAATGCAGCAGCACTCGTTCTGAAGTTTTGTCTTTTTTTTAGCCTCCTCAGAAAATATTGTATTATCTCTATCACTCATTTGGCCTTTGAAAAGTATCATATCTTTGTCATGTTTTCCCCAAATGTATACTCAGCATATTATTTGTTCTATTAATAGTCATCATTTCAAGTACATAGCTGAAATAGGTAATCATCATGGGGGCAAGACTCCTGGACCACACACATAAGAAAGGATTTGCTTCTATATATTAGAGCTAATCTGGCTCAGAGGATTAGACAAATGTGGGTACAAACCAGACATAACAGACATTGACACAGATTTGTAGTGGTGTCATATGTATCTCAAGAGGACAGATGGTGGGAAGAGACAGATGCCAAAGGTACACATGAACCTCTGTTGAAAATGGTTGCATCCATGCAAGCCCATTTAGAATGGCATTGTATCCATATGACTCCCCAGGAAGAACCAACTGACAATAGAAGAAGACACTTCATGAGAAACAAAGAGGAATGTTATTTGAAGAAGAAAATTAGCCATAAAAGTGATCAATGGCACTAAAGACCAAAGGAGAAGTGTAGCCTGGAGTCCCAACGTGAAGGAGAAAACTGAAAGTAGGCATTTCAGTGGTATGTGTGTGTAATGGCAAGCAAAATGGGACTTTTCACTGTTCTTTGTTTGAATGGGGCAGAAAAGTGGGTTCTTTTTGTCTTGGAATGTTTCTCAGCACTGAGACGACTGAGAGTCATTGAATTATTTATGATGTGGTGCTGGTGGTTGGAGCTTTCCCACAGTCTATTAGTGATTTCCCACACTCTAAATGGTGAGCCTTGAGCCCTCAGGGCCCTGAGATGGGTATATAAGATCTGAGACTGGCGATTTGTTTTGGGGGTACACTTATTGAAAGAGTATGCATGAAAAGACTCTGGGCAAGCTGTTGAATTAACCCCAACCCCATATTTGTAACCTAGACAGACAGATGTTGGTGCTTCTCTGGTAACTATGAATTGTGTTTTGAATCAGACAAGGTCTCTCTGTTAATGTTTGTAATGTCTGTTTGTATTTGCCCTGAAGTTCAGGGGGCTGACCTTTTCCCCCTGAATTAAGTGACTAATATATGTATATTTAATTAAACTGAGATTACTAACCTCTTAAAGTTGCTTTCCTTAGAAAAGCAGATCAGATACCCTGTGCTGGCAGCCTTCTGTGTGCTCTTGTTGTTGGTCTTACACAGCCACAGTTGCTGCTAGCAACTTTGTTGTTACAGTATGGAAAATATATATTTGAGGACAAGGTCAACATGGTGGGAAGTGAGAGAGTTTTCAATTACACATCTTTCATATGCGTTGCCTTCTCTTCGCTAACACAATTTTGAGTATGTGTAGGCTCTGATTATTTAATGCTTGGACTATAGCCAATAGCCATCTGGTTGATCTCCCTCCCTTACTCTTTCCCCACTCTAGTCTATTCTCAACTCAGTTGCCAAAGTGTTCAGTTTTTTTTTTCCTAAGTCTCAAATATTATCATATTACCCCCTATTCATTAAACTCCATTGCATTCTTGTTACATCCAGAATCAAATATAAAACCTTGGCTTTTACAGATTTCCACCATCTAGTCTATTCCTTCTTCCCTAGTATTTTTATAGTTTATCCTATTGCGAATACTTTGTGCAAAAGCAATAACATCGGACTTATTGCTTTTTCTTTCACGTGACACTCCATTTCCTCACCTTTTTATTTGAAATTGCCGTCCCTTACTTAATCTATTACCTCTGTTCCTTTACACTGGGTGCTCTCATGCCTTGAATGCTCTCCATCTTCCCCTCTGACTTCTAATCTCCTTGACTTCCTTCAAAGCTTACCAAATCCTAATGTCTTCAGTAAATCTTTCCTTTCTCCTCTCTTACCTCTCTCCTCAAGTGCCTTTCCTATGAGATTACCTTCTATTCACAAGCTGTCAGATCACAGTTGTTTGCATGTTGTGTCTTTGAGTACCTTGCAGACAAGGATTCTATTTTTGCCTTCTTTTTTAATTTCAGTTGTGATTGATACATAATGCTTTTTTATTAATGTACTAATTGATTATCTATGAGTTAAAGTATAAGTCCTCTCTCTTTTTTTCTATTTAAATTAAATTTCTATGATCAATGCTCTTCTTTTCCATCCTCATTTCTATGGACAGCAAGAAATTAATTTTCTAAGGCATAGAGAGGTTTTGGAACTTGGCTATGGTTACAAAGATAGTAAGAAATTACTTTGAGAGGTAGCTAAGTGATAGAGTCAATAGAGTGTTCTACCTGGAGTCAGAAAGACCTGAGTTCGTATCCTGTCTCATAACTTTTACCAGCTGTGTGACACTGCCTAATTCTCTCAAACATTATCAGTCTCATTTTCTCCATCTATAAAATGGGAATAATGACACATACTTTCCGAGGTTGCTGTGAGGATCAAATGAGAAAACATATCTGAAGTGCCATATATCCTTAAAACATGATATAAATGCTAATAATACTACAAACAGTAATAATAACAGAAATAATAACAATCAAGGGCAGAATTTGAAATGAAGACTTCCTTTTTCCTAGTCAAAATGTATATGAATTATAATATACGCTGGTGTGAAATAAGATAATGATTCTTAAAAGTGGAGATGAATCTTGGAATGTTGTTTTCACTAACTCATTTTTCTTTTGACAGGGTAACTAAGCTTTTATAGAATGTTAGAGATATAGTTTTCCTCAATTTTTGAAGCAGTTTAGATCAAGTACCTCATACCACAATTTTGGAGAGGA
The DNA here is from genome assembly GCA_028646595.1 of Phalanger gymnotis. NCBI lineage: Eukaryota > Metazoa > Chordata > Mammalia > Diprotodontia > Phalangeridae > Phalanger > Phalanger gymnotis. The sequence continues at coordinate 173,997,321 of CM053627.1, forward strand.
CTAAGAGTTTTTTGGACTACACAATGATACTGAAGTATTTGGATGCTGTGATGGCAAGCAGGGTGGGACTTTTTGCCTTTGTTTTTTGCTTAGGAGTGATTCTCAGGACTAAGGCAGTCAAATACCTTTGATGACTCTTGCTTTTCAAATGTAATGGAAAGCAAAAGTGGGACTTTTTGTTGTCTTTTGTTTTGGAGTCCTTCTAAGAAGTAAGGCAATCAAGTGCCTTTGATTGAGTCTTGCCTGTGTTTCAATCAAGAGTTTTTGATTGAATTGGGAGTCTTTGATGACCTGCTTAAGTCACCGGAAGGCCTAGGTCAGATGGGTTTGAGTTACATGGTTGTGAGGCCCTCTGATCCTGAAGAAGTGTATATATACTCTGAGGTTAGCATTTTGTTTTGGGGTGTTTGACTTATTGGAAGAGTGGTCTTGTGGTTGGGCAAGATGAGAATCTGGGTAGCCATTAAGAGCCCTGCCCAGTTTTGAAAGACCAAGATACTGTTGATTATCTCTCTGGTAGTTACCAGAGACATGCATGTATTGCTATGGATAGACTGGTTTATGTTATTCAATATGTTTTTAAAATTTCTGCTTGTAGATTCTGTTTGTATTCTCTCTGAAGTTCAGGGTGCTGGCTTTTCACCCTGAACTAAGTGAATGGTATATGTATGTTTAATGAAAGTAAGATTATTAACCCCTTCTAGTTGCCTTCCTTAGAAAAGAAAATCAAAGAATCTGTGCTAGTAGCCCTCCTGTGTGCTGGTGTTATTGGTCTTACACAGCCACAGTAGTGGCAAGTAGCATTGTTGTTACAGATGCTAAACTCAAGATTCAATGTCCCCATAACAGCAGGTCTACAATTAAATACCTAGGTTATTGCTATTTGACCCTTTGCCCCTCAACATTGTTATCAATGACTTCAATAAATGTATGTAGTCATTATTTTCCCAGATGACATAGAAAGGTTGGAGGTATACAAACAATGAGAAAGTTAATATGTGAAAAAACAAACAGACAAAAAAAAAGCAGAAATAACATTTTGACAGGTCATAACATCAGGCTGAAATTGATAAGGAGAATTTGATTGAGAAAAAGAAAAGTCTTATACTAATGTACAGAACTCAAATTCAAAATTCTAACTGTGAAAAGCATAGTTAGAGAGCAGTTGTGAAAAATATCTGGATTTTTTTTTAGTAGACTAAAAGTTCAATAGGGGTTATCAGTGTCTTGTGGCAGCCAAAAAAGCTAATGTAGAGAATACGACAGTTGTGTTCAGATATTTGAAGGTCTATTTTGAGGGTGATAAACTAAATATACTTTTTGATCTTAAATAACAAATTCAGGATCCATGGGTTGGAATTGAAATGCAGTTAATTTTCTGTTTATATCAGAAAAATTCTTCATGCCAAAGTGATCCAGAATTGTTACAGTGTCTCATAACAAGGTAATTTCCCCCTTACATGAAGTCTTTAAGCAAAAGCTAAATGACCACATGACCACCAAATTATAGGGAATATTCTCTATTTGGGCCAGACAGGTAGTGAAATCCTTTTTAAGTTTTACATATTTTGATTTTCTGAAATATAAAGAGGTGAAAAATCAATGAAGAATCTGTGCAGCAGCAAATAGCCTAGTTTTGTTAGGTCACAAATTACTTGAATGAGGATATTGAAAAATAAAGCTTGAAAAGTAGGTCATATATGAATGGTCATACCATAAGCAAATTAAGGGAATATACACAAATGTACCTGTTAGGTCTAAGGATAAAAAAGAGTTTATGACAAAAGAAGAGACAGAGAGGGTCACAGAAAGTAAAATAATTTTGTTCACATGAACTTTTACAAATGAAAAAAAACTGATGCAAGCAAAATTAGAAGGGAAACAGGAAACTGGGAGGAATCTGTTTAATAGCAAGTTTATCTCATAAAGGTCTCATTTTTCAAATGTATACGGAACTGAGACAAATTTATATAAATAAGAGCCACTCACCAATTCATAAATGATCACAGTATATGAACAATCAGTTTTCAAAAGAAGAAAGCAAAGCTATCAATAGTCACATCAAAATGTTATTAATCACTACTGATTAGAGAAATGTAATTAAAACAACTCTCTGATACTACCTCACATCTATCAGATTGGCAAATATGAAAAAAAAGGAAAATGATTAATGCTGGAGGGAATATGTGAAAATTGAGATAATAACACACTGTTAGTGGAGTTGTGAGCTAATCCAACCATTTTAGACAACAATTTGGAGCTACACCTAAAGGACTATGAAACTGTGTATGTATCTTTGATCCAGAGATGCTACATCTGTTTCTTTTTTATTTATTTATTATTTTTAGTTTACAATACTCAGTTCCACAAGTTTTTGGGTTCCAAATTTTCTCCCCCTCCTCCTCCTCACCCAAGACAGCATGTAATCTACAGCAGGTTCTACATATACCTTCGAGTTAAATTTATTTTCACGATAGTCAAGTTCTAAAGAAGAATTATAACCAATGGAATGAGCCATGAGAAAGAAAAAAACAAGAAGAAAAAAAGAGAGAGAGCAAATAGTTGCCTCAATCTGCATTCAGACTCTGTAGTTCTTTTTCTTGATGTGGATAGCTCTTTCCATCCTGAGTCTTTTGGAGCTTATAACCTTGCTTGCTGAGAAGAGCCACATCTATCAAAGTTAGTCATCATAGAAACTGTGTGTCTGTAATCGTATATAATGTTCTCCCAGTTCTGTTCCCCTCACTCAATGTCAGATCACGTAAGTCTTTTCAGGTTATTATGAAGTCCATCTGCTCCTCATTTCTTATAGCACAATAGTATTCCATTAAATTCATATACCACAACTTGTTTAGCCATTTCCCAAATGATGGTCATATCCTCAATTTCCAGTTATTTGCCACCACAGAAAAGAGATGCTATAAATATTTTTGTACATGTGCATCCTTTCATCACTTATATGATCTGTTTGGGAAACAGCCCTAGAAGTGGTATTGCTGGTCAAAGGGTATGCACATTTTTGTAGCTCATTGGGCATAGTTCCAAATTGCTCTCCAGAATGGTTGGATCAGTTCAAAACTCTACCAGCAATGTACCAGTGTTCTTATATTCCCACATCTTCTTTAGCATTTATAGTTATCCTGTTTTGTCGTATTAGACAATCTGACAGGAGAGATTTGGTACCTAAGAGTTGTTTTGATTTACATTTCTCTAATCAATAGTTATTTAGAGCATTTTTTCATATGACTTTAAATATCTTTAATTTCTTCCTCTGAAAACAGTCTGTTCATATCCTTTGACCCTTTGTTGATTGGGGAATGACATGTATTCTTTTAAATTTGACTCAGTTCCCTGTATATTTGAGAAATGAGGCCTTTATCAGAGACATTGATTGTAAAAATTCTTCCCAATTTTTTTGCTTCCTTCTTAATCTTGCTTGCACAGACTTGTTTGTACAAAACCTTTCGATTTAACATAATCAAAATTATCCATTTTGCGTTTTGTGATGCTCTCTATCTCTTGTTTAGTCATGAATTCTTCCCTTCTCCATAAATCTGTCAGATAAACTATTCCTTGCTCTCTCAAAATGCTTTTGGTACCAGCCTTTATTCCAAAATTAGCAATCCATTTTGACTTTATTTTGGTAAACGATGTAAGATATTTGTCTATGCCCAGTTTCTGCCATACTCTTTTCCAGTTTTCCCGGCAGTTTTTTGTGGAACAGTTAGTTCTTATCACAGAAACTGAACTCTTTCTGCTCGTAAAAGACTAGATTACTATAGTTATTGACTATTGTGTCTTGTGTACCTAGCTTATTACACTGATCCACCACTCTGTTTCTTAACCAGTACCAAATGGTTTTGATGATTGCTGCTTTATAATACAGTTTAATATCTGGTATTGCTAGGCCACCTTCCCTAGCAGTTCTTTTCATTGATTCCGTTCATATTCTGGAGCTTTTGTTCTTCCAGATGATTTTTTTTATTTTATCTATACATCTCTATAAAATATTTTTTGTTAGTTTAATTGGTATGGCACTTAAGAAGTAAATTAACGTAGGTAAAATTGTCATTTTTATTTATATTAACTCTGTGTAGCCACGAGCAATCAATTTTTTCCAATTTATTTAGATCTGACTTTATTTGTGTGAAAAGCGTTTTGTAATTTTGTTCATATAGGTCCCGGGTTTGTCTTGGCATGTAGACTCCTAAATATTTTAATAGTGTCTACAGTAACTTTAAATGGAATTTCTCTTTTTATCTCTTGCTATTGGGCTTTGTTATTAACATATAGAAATGCTGAAGATATATGTGAGTTTATTTTATATTCTGCAACATTGTTAAATTTATTTGTCATTTTGAGTAGTTTTTTTCTTGATTCTCTGGGATGCTCTAAGTAAATCATCCTGTCATCTGCAAAGAGTGACAACATAGTTTCTTCTTTGCATGTTTTAATTCCTTCAATTTCTTTTTTTATCTTGTTGCTAAAGCTAATATTTCTAGAACCAAATAGAATAACAGGGGTGATAATGGTCATCCTTTTTTCACCCCCAATCTTATTGGAAGTGCCTCCAACTTATACCCATTATATATAATGCTTGCTGATGGTGTTAGATAGGTGGTACTTAGCATTTTAAGGAAGACATCATTTATTCTTATGCTTTCTAGTGTTCTTAATAGGAATAGGTGTATTTTGTCAAAAAAATTTTCTGCATCTATTGAGATAATCATATGGTTTATGCTAGTTTTGTCGTTGATATGATTAATTATGCTGATAGTTTTCCTAATATTGAACCAGCCTTGCATTCCTAGAATAACTCCTTCCTGGTCATACTGTATTATTCTTGTGATAAGTTGCTGCAATATTTTTGCTAATATTTTATGTAAAATTTTTGCATTTGTATTCATTAGGGAAATTTGTCTGTAATTTTCCTTCTCTTTGACACCTGCTGGTTTAGATGTTAGTAATATCTCTGTGTCATAAAAAGGATTTGATAGTACTCCTTCTTCACCTATTTTCACAAATAATCTATTAAATATGGCAATTAATTGTTCTTAAGAAGTTTGATAGAATTCACTTCTAAATCCATCGGGCCCTAGAGATTTTTTCCTAGGGAGCTCATTGATAGCTTGTTCAATTTCTCTTTCTGAGATCGGGTTGTTTAAGTACTTTACTTGCTCTTCTGTTAATCTGGGCAATTTATATTTTTGTAAATATTCATACATTATCCTAAGATAATCAACTTTATGGGCAAACAGTTGGGCAAAATAATTCTTAATTATTGTTTTAGTTTTCTCTTCATTGTAGGTAAATTCACCCTTTTCATTTTTGATACTGGTAATTAGATTTTCTTCTTTTTCTAAACAAAATTGACTAAATATTTATCAATTTTGTTTTTTCATAAAACCAGCTCTTAGTTTTATTTATTAGTTCAATGGTTTTCTTGATTTCAATTTTATTAATCTCTCCTTTGATTTTCAATATTTCTAATTTGATATTTAATTGGAGATTTTCAATTTTTTTTTAGTTTTTTTCAGTTGCATGCCCAGTTCATTGATCTTCTTTTTCTCTATTTTATTCATGGAAGCATTCAGAGATATAAAATTCCCCTGAGAATGTCTTTCATTGCATCCTCTAAGTTTTTTTTTATGTCATCTCAGTATTGTCATTCTCTTGAATGAGGGTATTGATTGTTTCTATGGTTTGTTGTTTGACCTACTCATTCTTTAGGATTAGATTATTTAGTTTCCAATTAATTTCTTCTCTACCTTTCCATGGCCTTTTATTATTTTTATTGCATCATGATCTGAAAAGGATGCATTGACTTATTCTGCCTTTCTGCACTGGGTTGTGAGAATTTCATGCCCTAGTACATGGTCAATTTTGTGTATGTGCCATGTAACACTGAGAAAAAAGTATATTCCTTTCTGTCGCTATTCTGCAGAAGTCTATCATATCTACCTTTTCTAAAATTCTATTCGCCTCCTTAACTTCTTTCTTGTTTATTTTGAGTTTAGATTTATTAAGTTAAGAGAGGGGAAGGTTGGAGTCCCCCACTAATATATGTTTGCTCTTTTCTGTTTCTTTTTCTTCTCTTTCACTTGCTTCCTGTAACTCCCTTAACTTCTCTAAGAATTTGGATGCTATATCACTTGTTTCATATATGTTAAGTAATGATATTACTTCATTGTCTTTGGTGCCTTTTAGCAGTATATAGTTCCATTTTGTATCTCTTTTAATTAAATCTATCGTTGTTTTTGATTTTTCTGAGATTAGGATTGATACCTCTGCTTTTTAAATTCAGTTGAAGCATAATATATTCTACTCTAGCCTTTTAGTTTTACCCCCTGTGTATCCCTCTGTTTCAAATGTGTTTCTTGTAAACAATATATTGTAAGATTATGGTTTTTAATCCATTCTGCTATCCATCTTCGTTTTATGGGAGAGTGCATCCCATTCACATTCACAGTTATAATTACTGTCTGTGTCTTTTTCTCCATCCTATTTCCACAGCTGTTTGTTTTTTTCTCCCTTCTCCCTTCCCCTCTTCTAGAGAGTCCTGCTTTTGACTCCTGCCTCCCTCAAGATTCCCTCCACATCAGTAGCCCCTTAATTTTACCCTTTTCCCTTACTACTTCTTCTGTCCCTTCTAACCACCCCTCTTTTCTTTGCCCTTTCTCCTCCTACTGTTGATACCTATACTATCAGGTTGTTATTCCATACTTGAATGCAATCCGATGAGAATAAACCTCAAACACTTCTCCGTCCCTTCTTTCTCTCTACTGTAATATGTTTTTGTGCCTCTTTGTGTGATGTAATTTACTCTTTTTGCTTCCTCCTTATCTCTTCTCTCATAACAATCTCTTAACATCCCATAATTAGTTTTTTTTTAATCATCACATCAGTTAATTTATACTCACAACCTCCATCTATGTGCATCCCTTTTAGATTTTGTAATAACTATATGATTCTCAAGATTAACAAATATTATCCACCTATATAGGGATGTAAGCAATTTGCCCTTGTTGAATAACAAGGTTTTTTTCTTCTTTTCTCCCTATTTACTCTTTCATGCCTCTCTTAAGTCTTGCTTTTGAAGATCTAATTTTTCATTCAGCTCTGGCCTTTTCATCAGGAAACTCTGGAATTCCCTTAATTCATTGAATGTCCATCTTCTTGCCAGAAAAATTATACTCAATTTTTCTAGGTAGTTGTTCCCTGGTTGTAGTGCAAGCTCCTTTGCCTTTCAGAATATCTTTTTCCAATCCCTCAACTCTTTTTGGATATGTAGATTTTTATTTAATATTTTAGTTTTCAACATTGATTTCCACAAGATTTTGAGTTACAAATTTTCTTCCCATTTCTACCCTCTCCTTCATTCCGATATGGCATATATTCTGATTGCCTCATTCCGTGGTCAGCCCTCTCCTCTTTCACCTCATTCCCCTCATCCCCTTTCCCCTTACTTTCTTGTAGGGCAGGATAGATTTCTATGCCCCATTCCCTATGTATCTTGTTTCCCAGCTGCTTGCCAAAAAAATTAATTTTTCAAGCATCTGCTTTTAACACTTGGAGTTCCAAATTCTCTCCCCTCTTCCCTTCCCACCCACCCTCGCTAGGAATGCAAGCAATTGAACATAGATCACGCATGTATCATTATGCAAAAAACTTGTTGTGAAAGGCTAACTACATTTCCTTCAATCCTATCCTGTCCCGCTTTATTCAATTTTCTCCCTTTACCCTGTCCTTTTTCAAATGTATTTTCTTTTGATTACCTCTCTCCTATCTGCCTTCCCTTCTATCATCTCCCCTTTTTTATCCTCTTCCCCTTACTTTCCTGTGGAGTAAGATACCCAATTGAATGTGTGTTATTCCCTCCTCAATTTGAATCTGATGAGAGTAAGATTTGCTCATTCCTCCTCACCTGCCACCTCTTCCCTTCCAACAGAACTGCTTTTCTTTGCCACTTTTATGTGAGATAATTTACCCCATTCTATCTTTCACTTTCTCCCTATCTCATTATGTTCCTCTCTCACCCCTTAAATTTATTTCATTTTTTTTTAGATTTCATCCCTTCATATTTGACTCATCCTGTGCTCTCTGTCTATATTCCCTTCAACTTCCCTAATACTGAGAAAAGTATCCTGAGTTACACAAATCATCTTTTCATGTAGGAATGTAAACATAAGAGTTTAACTTTAGTAAGTCCTGTATGAATTCTCTTTCTTGTTTACCTTTTCATACTTCTCTTGATTCTTGTATTTGAAAGTCAAATTTTCTGTTCGGCTCTGGTCTTTTCATTGAGAAAGCTTGAAAGTCCTCTATTTTATTGTAAATCCATATTTTGCCTTGGAGAATTATCCTTAGTTTTGTTGGGCAGGTGATTCTTGGTTTTAATCCTAGCTCCTTTGACCTCCAGAATATCTTATTCCAAGCCCTACAACCCCTTAACATAGAAGCTGCTAGATCTTGTGCTATTCTGATTGTGTTTCCACAGCATTCAAATTGTTTCTTTCTGGCTGCTTGCAGTATTTTCTCCTTGATCTGGGAGCTCTGGAATTTGGTGATAATATTCCTAGGAGTTTTCTTTTTGGGATCTTTTTCAAGAGGCAATTGGTAGATTCTTTGAATTTCTATTTTACCATCTGGTTCTAGAATATCAGGGCAGTTTTCCTTAATAGTTTCTTGAAAGATAATGTCTACAGTCTTTTTTTGATCATGGCTTTCAGATAGTCCAATAATTTTTAAATGATCTCTCCTGGATCTTTTCTCTGGGTCAGTGGTTTTTCCAATGAGATATTTCGCACTGTCTTCCATTTTTTCATTCCTTTGGTTCTGTTTTATAATGTCTTGGTTTCTCATAAGGTCACTAGCTTCCACTTGCTCCAATCTAATTTTTAAGGTGGAATTTTCTTCAGTGTTCTTTTGGACCCATTTTTCCATTTGGCTAATTCTGCCTTTCAAGGCATTTTTCTCCTCATTGGCTTTTTGGAATTCTTTTGACATTTGGGTTGGTCTATTCTTCAAGGTGTTATTTTCTTCAGTATTTTTTGGGTCTCCTTTAGCAAGTCATTGACTTGTTTTTCATGGTTTTTTCTCATCCTTCTCATTTCTCTTCCCAATTTTTCCACTACTTCTCTTACTTGCTTTTCCAAATCCTTTTTGAGCTCTTCCATGTCCTGAGCCCGAATCATATTTTTCTGGGAGGCTTTTGATGTAGGCTCTTTGACTTTGTTGACTTCTTCTGGCTGTATGTTTTGGTCTTCTTTGTTACCAAAAAAAGGAATCTAGAGTTTGAATGTGAGTCTGCGTTTGAGTCTGAGTTTGTTTTCGCTGCCTGTTCATGTTCTCAGCTAAATACTTGACCCTTGACCTTTATGTTAGGATATCACTGCTTGTAGAGTAGAGAGTATTTTGTCCCAAGATCTAGGGTCCAAGAACTGCTGTATTCAGAGCTACTTCTACTCCACCATCCCCCAGGGCTCTGTTACAGCAGCACTCCTCCTCCCCCAAGAATTGCCAACCAGGACCTCAATACAGATATGAGCAAGGCATATCAAGAGAATCTGCCTTTGTGCCCACAAACGCTCTTTGTACTCCTTCACTGATCTGCTGCTAGATTCTTCCCACCATGTGAGCTAGGGACTCAGGTCAAGCAGCTGATGCTAGAGCTCTGGGAGCAACCTCAGGAACTTCCTGCGGCTGCTACCTCCACCCTGTACCACCTCCTCCACCCCCAGAGTAGGTAGCCAGACCACTCTGAACTCTATCCTGCTGTTTCCTCCTAACTGGCTCTTTGGTGTTTGTGGGTTGAGAAGTCTGATAACTGCCACAGCTCACTGTTTCATGGCCCCACGTCCTATTCTGGCTGGCTGACTCAGGGTCTGGTCTGTCCGGGTACTGCCCATACTGGGCTGCCCTTGTGCCCTCAGCACTGTGCAATAGATCCTTCCAGGCCACCATCCAGGCTCTCCTCGGCTGGAGACCTGTTTCTCTCTGCGAGTTCGTGGGTTCTGCAGCTCTAGAATTTGTTCAGAGCCATTTTTGCAGGTGTTTGGAGGGATTTGGGGGAGAGCTTAGGCAAGTCCCTGCTTTCCAGCTGCCATTTTGATTCTGACCCCGGGAAGCTGTTAAGCCACTCCATTCTTGTAATGTAGAAGCTGCAAGGTCCTGTGTGATCCTGTAGTTCTGCAATATTGAATTGTCTCTTTCTGGCTGCTTACAGTATTTTTTCCTTGATATGATGATTCTGGAATTTGGCTACAATATTCTTAAAGTTTTCAATTTGGGATCTCTTTTAGGGGATGATCAGTGGATTCTTTCAATGAATATTTTATCCTCTGGTTCTATGATATCAGCACAATTTTCCCTGATGATTTCTTGGAAGATATTGTCAAGTCCTTTTTTTTTTTTTTTATCATGGCTTTCTGGTAGAACCATAATTCTTAGATTATCTCTATTGAATCTATTTTCCTGGTCAGTTTTTTTTCCAATAAGATATTTTGTGTTTTCTTCTATTTTTTTTTATTCTCTAGATTTTTGTTTTGACTGATTCTTGATGTCTCATAGAGTCATTAGCTTCTATTTGCCCAATTCTGATTTTTAGCAAATTGTTTTCTTCAGATACCTTCTGCATTTCTTTTTCCATTTGGCAAAATTTACTTTCCAAGGATTCATTTTCTCCTGTTTGGTTCTGTAATTTTTATTTTGCCTCTCTAATTTGGCTTTTAAAATCCTCTTTGAACTCTTCCAGGAATGCTTTTTGGGCTTGGGACTAAATCATATTCCCTTTCAAAGTTTCAGATGTGGGTACAGTGTAAATGCTGTCCTCTTCTGGATTCATATCTTGATTTTCTCTGCCCCATAATATGATTCAATGGTCTTTTTTACTTTTCTAACTTGACTCTTTACAATGGTTGCCTTTTTCCTGGATTTTAAGGGGATGTCTGCTTCTGGGGCACAGGAGCTCTGTCCCAGGCTTCTTATGCTGGGAACTAGTGGCCTGGTTACTGCATTTGTGTTCTGTGGCCTCAGGTTTTGTCAGCTAGAAGCTATAAACTGCTGCAGCTCACCTGTTGCTGAGCTGGAGCTGACTGGTGCGTGCCAAGTTGGAGGTTGGTGAACTCTCTCAGTTTCCCTGGGTTTACACTGAAGCTTGTAGCATGAGGTGTGATGGAGAGGTGGTCTGGCTGCTTGAAATCTCTTCCCCTTGGGCTGTGCTATAATATAGCATAGGTGGCCTCAGCTGTTGGTCTGTGCTAGTATCTGTCAATTCCCCTTGTTATGTGAAGGCTTGCCTGGGGTCCTAGTGCTGGCACTTGCTGGCTCCACAACCCTAAGGCTCAGGAACTTCCACTGGTCTGCTAATTTGGGAGTTGCTGGGATGCCTCCCTTCCTGCACTGGTCTCCTTCTGCCACTAGAAGAGGGACCATCTCCATAGCTTCCCAAGCTAAAAGACTGCTGAACCTCTAGCTCTGTCTCCTCTCTTCCAGGGTTTTTCCTAGGGCAGCATTCTCTGAGTTTTTCAAGGTCAGCAAGGGAAGGATGAGAGCACTTACAATTTGCTGTATCATCATGGCTCCCAGAAGTTCAGGAAAGTTATTTTCAAACATTTAGTTTGTAGGCTGATAGCCCCAGGAGTAGCTTCTGCTGCTGCCTGCAGGCTCTGTACTTCTTTCTCACCTACCTCCAACAGACTTCCACCCTGTACTGAGTGGCCTGGGGATCTCCACCACAGCTGATGTTCCAGCCCACCAGGCCTGCTCCTGCTTGGGTATGATAGGGTATAGTTCCATGCACTCAGTGCTTTCCTAGCCCAATGCAACACATCTTTCCCCTTGACTTTCCATACTCTCCTGGGCTGGAAATCTGCCATGCTCTGTCTTCTAGTGGATTCTACTACTCTCAAATTTGTTCAGATTCCCGTTTTAAGAGATACCTGGAAGAATTTTTTAGAGAACTTGGGTATGTCCCTGATTTTACTCCACCCTCTTTTCTCCCCACCCCCACATCTGTTTCCAAAAGAGATCAAAGAAAAGATAAAGCATCCATTTTCACAAATTTAATTGTAGCAGCTCTTTTTGTGGTTGCAAAGTATTAGAAATTGAGGGGATGCCCATCAATTTAGGAATGCTTGAACAAGTCATAGTACGTGATTTTGATGAAATACTATTGTGCTATAATAAATGCTGAGCAGTATGGTTTCAGAAAAATCTGGGGAGACTTATATGAACTAATGCTTAATCAATTGAGCAGAACCAGGAGAATATTGAACACAGTAACAGCAACATTGTAATGATGATTAATATTGATAATTATATGTATTATATATACATAAATAATATATACGTGTATATGTGTGTATGTGTATATACATACATACATATGCAAAACATACACATTTACATACTGTAGTAGGAAGGCCGAATTTATGATCTCAAAAAGGATCATATAAATATTAGAATGGTTCGAAATCGATGGGTATACAGAATTCTCCAAGCAGAAGGCATCCAAAAATTTATTCAGGGCCCAGAGCAACAAATTAGCGAA
>CM053627.1:174010370-174075099 GCA_028646595.1 Phalanger gymnotis
GTGCTCACCATACCATTGGCTTTGTAATATATGTTGTATTGATGTGATTCCCATTTTAAGAAGCAGTTGATTCTCTGTAGAGGTACAGCGAATTTCACTTTTTTGAGATTATTTATTGCTCACCATTTCCAATGCCATCGAACTCTCTTACTCAGGAAAGAATTCATGATATCTGGGTGTGAAGCTTCTTATATTTTCAGTCCATTTTCTCTCTTTTTTATGCTCTCCATACTCCCTGTGTCTGTCTTTGCATTGAAGTAATTGATTATCAAAGAGTATGTTGATGTATTTTGTAGGAACTTATATAATTTTTCACAAAATTGTTCCATCTACTTGTCTTATGAAGTCTAAACCACCACACATAGTAAAAATTATCTTCATTATTGTCATTTATCAAAGATCCATCATTAGCAAGTCAGTAAGATCCTGAATTAGGAAATGCATCTCATTGCTTTTGCATGTCTACTACAGTTAAATTCAACAATTATCTCTTCAGTCTTTCAAAGGAGAACTTGTGGGTCAACCATTCATTTAGATACAGCTTTCTTTAGTTGTCTGCTTCCTTTATAGTACAAATGTCAATATGGAAATGAGCTCATTTTTCCAATACCGTGTCAACTCATTAGACACTTAGAACGATCTTACATTTAAAAATATGATCAATTAAGGAAATATTTATGGACAGGTTTATAAACAATATGATTCTTAGCATTTTCTTCTTACTCTCATACCTACCTACAATTGTTATTATAGAGGTAGAAGGGGTAAATAGAGATCTATGAAACATTTTGTAATTGTCTTCATTGAGTTGGTTGTCTTGGCCAAAACATTCATTTCCAATAGCTAGCCTAATGATGAAGAGGCACTCTTTACTTTGCTATGCTCATTCTCTAATAGCAGACATATTTTGTCCCTTGGACCTAGCAAGTCCTAGAATATGAGATAAATTCTCTTAAATTAGTTTTATATTTTGTTTGTTTATATTTTTATAACAGATTGAATTAAAAATATAAAGGTTTGGGCTTCATTCAAAGAATAAAGAATCATAATGTATTTCATAAGGACAGTACAAAAAGATGTTATGCTTCCTACAGTTTAATAGAATATATATGTATATATGAAGTATGAATATATTATTATCTATATTATGTATGTAAAACTAATGAAGCTTTCATTAGCAAACCAATATATGCATGTTAAAACACACACACACACACACACACACACACACGCAAATATACATACCTCTATATTGCCAAAATGGGCTACAATTTTTCAAAATAACAGTGCTTTGCACAGAGACCAAGAACTTTATACAGAAACTCCCTGACCCAGAAAATGGTTCAGAATGTTACTTCTTTCCCAAAACAAAACACTTGTGAATGTTTTCTGTGGGGAAAAATGTATGAAAAATATTTCCTTCTGTGGTAAAGCACAGAAGCCAAAAAAAAAAAACCGAACAATTATTATTGTTACTGTTATTATTATAGCATAAATATATTGCTTCTTATAAATATTCAAAGCCATCTTGTAATGATGATGATGATTTTCAATACACGAACTTTAAAACTCAGTATTTAAATGACATACTTATTTTTGGTGATTATTACTTATTTATGAAGTTTAAACTTTTTTATAATACATATAGAATTCTACTATATATTTTATATGATTCTCACTATTTTACTGGATAAATGCAGTCTTTTGTCTTAAAGGCTGTGGAACATAATACAATCATTCAGAAGTTCACTGTCTGGTCTCTTTTATTACTTCAATAAAATATTTAAGGTATTAAAATTAGAATATAGTATTTAAACTACAGTCATAAATATTATGAATATAATCTATAATGCTTGAGAAGTGCTTTTGTAATTCTCATGAGGGCTATATCCTGCATGGGTAGGCATCTCAAAAACTATCTTGCGACTAATGTCCCATTGGTCTAAAATTGAAATGGGTATTTAAAAGGAACTCTAGTGCTCTTTAAAAAAAGTAGTATATGTATTAAAATTCCAGTGATTCCTTAGGAAAATCATAAACTGAAGGAGAGTGGAGATAATAACAATCCTAGAAGCTATGAAAAGATATTATGTTGATGGTGAGGAACAGCTGTTCTCCATTTCTACTTGAAGTAGGAGAAGTGGGAGGAATAAGGACATGACACATTTTTGTTATATTTTAAACAGTTTTTGACTTCATCAGGAAATTATCACAAGATTTGATCCCATTATCTCTAATTTTATCACCTTTGAATAGTTTTAAGGAGTAGTTAGATAATAGTACCTTTAGAATTTCATTAAGTACAGACTGTGCAATGCTACATAGTAGCAAAACATGAAAAAGGTAGAAAGTTGTTCCTCTGGCCTTTTCTATATGACAATATGATTAGTGCAGAATGGAAAATATTTATCATTTTTCTACCTTGAAGCACACGTGTATTGTCCAGAAACTATGTTCATTGGTTTGATTGAAAGTTTTTGAGGCTTGTGTGTGTGTGTGTGTGTGTGTGTGTGTGTGAAGAGTGAATTCATCTCCAATGAAGAAGAAATTAAAACAATAATTAAGAATAA
This sequence comes from Phalanger gymnotis, assembly GCA_028646595.1. Classification (NCBI taxonomy): domain Eukaryota; kingdom Metazoa; phylum Chordata; class Mammalia; order Diprotodontia; family Phalangeridae; genus Phalanger; species Phalanger gymnotis. Next base: position 174,012,941 of record CM053627.1, read on the forward strand.
TTTTGCCAAATTTTATGCCTATAAATTTGATAATCTTATAGAAATGGATGAATATTTACAAAAATATAAATTGCTCAGATTAACAGAAAAGGAAATAAAATCCTTAAATTACTCCACGTCAGAAAAAGAAATTGAACAAGCCATCAAATAACTCCCTAGGAAACAATCTCTAGGGCCAGATGGATTTAGAAGTGAATTCTATTAAACATTTAAGGAAAAATTAATTCCCATACCTTATAGGCTATTTGGGAAAATAGGCAAAGAAGGAATACTACAAAATTCTTTATATGACATAAATATGGTACTAATTCCTAAATCAGGAAGAGCCAAAACAGAGAAAGAAAATTACAGACCAATTTCCCTAATATATATTGATGCAAAAATTTTATATAAAACATTAGCAAAAATATAGCAGCAACTTATCACAATAATAACACACTATGACCAGTTAGGATGTATTCCAGGAATGTAAGGCTGGTTCAGTATTAGGAGAACTATCAGCATAATTGATCATATCAACAAGAAAACTAATAGAAACCATATGATTATCTCAATAGACGCAGAAAAAGCTTTTGACAAAATACAACACCCATTCCCATTAAAAACACTAGAAAGCATAGGAAAGAATGTAATCTTCTTGAAAATGATAAGTAGCATCTACCTAAAATCATCAGTAAGCATTATATGTAATGGGTATAAGCTAGATGCATTTCCAAGAAGATCAGGGGTGAAACAAGGCTGGCCATTATCACCCTTATTATTCAATTTGGTACTAGAAATGTTAGCTTTAGCAATAAGAAAATAAAAAAAAAAAGAAATGGAAGCAATTAGAATAGGCAAAGCAGAAACTAAATTGTCACTCTTTGCAGATGGTATGATGTTATACTTAGAGAATAAAGTAAAAAAAAAACGACTTGAAATAATAAATTACTTTAGCAAAGTTGCAGCATACAAAATAAACCCACATAAATCTTCAACATTCCTATATAATGCTAACAAAACCTAACAGCAAGGGATAGAAAGAGAAATTTTGTTAAAAGTTACTCTAGACACTTTAAAATATTTGGGAGTCTACCTGCTAAGACAAACCCAGCACCTCTATGAACACAAGTACAAAACATTTCCCACACAAATGAAGTCAGATCTAAATAATTGGAGAAATGTCAGTTGCTCGTGGTTAGGCTAAGCTAATATGGTAAAAATGACAATTCTCCTTAAATTAATTTACTTATTTAGTGCCATACCAATCAAACTACCAAAATAATTAATTTATAGGGCTAGATAAAATGATAACAAAATTTGTCTTGAAGAACAAGAGATCCAGAATATCAAGGGAATTAATGAAAAGAAATGCTAGGAAAGGAGGCCTAGCCATGTTATTAAATTGTATTACAAAGCAGCAATCACCACAACTACTTGGTACTGGCTAAGAAACAGAGTGGAATAGATCAGTGGAATAGATTAAGTACACAAGTCTCAGGAGTCAATGAATACAGTAATCTACTCTTTGATAAACCCAAAGACTCCAACTTCTGAGATAAGAACTCACTATTTCACAAAAACCTCTGGGAAACTGGAAAATAGTATGGCAGACATTGGGCATAGATCAATATCTTACTCCATATACCAAAATAAAGTGAAAATGGATTCATGATTTAGATATAAAGGCTGATACTATAAGCAATTTGGAGGAGAAGGGAACAGTTTATTGTCAGATTTATGTAGAAGAGAAGAATTTATGACTGAATAAGAGATAGAGAGCGTTACAAAATGCAAAATGGATAATTTTGATTATGTCAAATTGAAAAGATTTTGTACAAACAAAGGCAATGCAACCAAGATTAAGAGGGAAGCAGAAAATTGAGAGTTTTTACAAACAGTTTCTCTGACAAAGACCTAATCTCTAAAATACACTGGGAACTGAGTTAAATTTATAATACAAGTGATTCCCCAATTAAGAAGTGGTCAAAGAATATGAACAGACAGTTTTCAGGGGAAGAAATTAAAGATATCTACAAGCATACAGAAAAATTCTCTAAATCACTGTTGATTAGAGAAAATCAAATCAAAACAACCCTCAAGTACAACATCTCTCCTGTCAGATTGGCTAACATGTCAAAACAGGAAAATGATAAATGCTGGAGAACATGTGAGAAAATTGGAACATTATTTCATTTTTGGTGGAGTTGTGAACTGATCCAACCATTCTGGAAAGCAATTTGGAACTATGACCAAATGACCATAAAAATGTGCATGTCCTCAATTGCTGTATCCCAAAGAGATCATAGAAGGGGGTAAAGGACCCTCATGTACAAAAATATTTATAGCAGCTCTTTTTGTGGTGGCAAAGAATTGGACATGCAAAAATCAAGGCAGTCAGGCAAAGGGAATGCCCATCAACTGATGAATGGCTCAACAAATTGTGGTATACGAATATAATGGAATACTATTGTGCCATAAGAAATGAGGAGCAGATAGACTTCATAAGAACGTGAAGAGTCTTTATATTATCTGATGATGAGTGAAGGGAACAGAACCAGGAGAATATTGTACACAGACACAGACACATTGCTTCTGTCATGACTTTTGTAGACTTGGCTCTTCCCAACAAAGCAAGGTTCTAAGACAGCTCTAAAAGTCTCATGATGGAAAAAGGCTTTCCACTGCCAGAGAAAGAATTACAGAATCTGAATGCAGTTTGAAGCAAGCTATTTGCTCTCTCTTTTTCTTTATTTTCTTTTATTTTTGGTTTTGTTATGTCTTTCTCATGATTCATTTCATTGGTTATGATTCCTCTTTACAAATTGATTATTGAGAAAATAAGTTTAATGTGAAGGTGTATGTAGAAATTATGTCAGATTACATGCCATCTTGGGGGGGTGGAGAGAGGGAAAATTTTGGAACTCGAAAACTTGTGGAACTGTGTATTGTAAACTAAATAAAAAATAATTAAAAATAAAAGATTAAGAAATTAAGGCAATGAACAAATTTAATGGCACTTTTGTTTTTTGTTCACTAATCTCAAAATCTTTGAGCCATATAACTCCATATCCAAACTCCTGATGAGTTATGGTTATAGGGATATAAAGTAAATTCATAGATTCTGGGAAATTTTCCTGAACTCGACCAAAGTACATGAGAATAGGTCAAATAAAATTTCGATGTCAGGCACGGGTTTATTCTTGCTGTTTTTCTTGCTCCAACCTACCCCCTTTATCGATTACCATTTTCAAAGACCCTAAGATATAAATCTAGTCATAAAACGGAGAAATAAAGCTTTCCTGCCCACAAATCATTTCTCTAGGACCTCTAGGAAGCATGAAAAACAGACACATCACTGGACATATTTAGGGAATGTGAATTTCTCCATACACAAGACTTTAAAGCCATATTGAGTGTTTTATGCCCCATGAACTGATCTGAGATCATATGCATCTGGCATTAGAAATGGAGAACCAACATGAAATTCAGAACAGGAGAATCACAGCATATCCCCCTCTCTTTATACCGCATTCATTATTCTCCTTTTTTCCACTAGTTTTAAGGAATATCCTACTCCACACTCTCTTCCTCCTTATTTCCCTCTTCCTCCTCTTCCTATTCTTCGTCCTACCTCTCCTCTCTATCCTACTTCTTTGCATAGAGGAATATAATCATAGTAGACTAGGATTGCAGTAAGATGCAAAATGTCTTATGATATTGTCCTTGACCAGATGAAATGATACACAGCTAATGAGAGTAAGTTACAAAGGGATTTATACCTGGTTGAATGATAGGATCCAAAAAAATGGATCAATGGCTCAAAGTCAATCTAGATCGAGAATGTTTGTCCAGTGCACCAGAAATCAGGTCCTGGCTCTGCTCCCTTTGACAATGAGCAGAATGAAAACACAGATAAGCATTCACAGCAATTTTGCTGCAGGTAGTGTTATGTTGTCAGGTAATAGTTTTTGTCTGTAGATAAGAGAACAATAAGTATTAGTATTCATATAGTGCTTTAAGATTTGCAAAGAATTTTGCAAAGGGTATCTCATTTTATTCTTATTAATAAAGATATGCAATGTTCTCTATATATTACAACAACATTGTACAGTAAAAAGAGAACTATCTCTAGAATCAGAGGACCTGGGCTCAAATTTTCATTCTAATTCCTAACAGCTGTGTGCCCAGGGCAAATCATAACACATCTCTGGTCCTCAAGATTATTATTATTTTAGTTGGTTTTATTTTGTTTTTCCCTATCTCTAAAATGCAGGGGTCAGACTAAAGGGCTTCTAAGGTTTCTTTTTGGTCTAGGTCTATGATCCTATGATCTCAAACTAATAAGTGAAACTGGATATGGATAAATATGAAGATTTACACCTGTTTAAAAATAATAGCAACAACTATACAAGTAAGTACTGTTAGGGAAGAGTTGGTGAAAAATAAAGTTGTTATGAAAGTTCTTGGGAGATTTCAGTGGATCCCAGGCTCTATGAGGATCCAAAGTTTAATAGATTCCCCTACCAAAAAAGCCAATGAATTCTTAATCTGTTATAACAGAAGCATATTTTTCAAAAAAGGGAAATTATAGTCTATTTGTTGGACTGTGCCTGGAAAATGTTGCTTAATACCTGGGTATAATATTTAAGAAAGGATTTAACTGAGCTAGGTTGTGGGCTGATCAAGGCAGTCAGTATGGCAAGAGGACAAGATCATTTCATTGAAGCATCTATTGTATAAGCTGGGGTAGTTAACCTTGAGAAAAGAAGCCTCAAGTGGCATAATTGGGGAGAGGAAAAATGATTTTTCCCAGGTTTTTGTAGGACTTAAAAAAAATGAAAGTTGAAACAAATGGTACTTTTAGTTCAATGCCTCTTTTTATAGGTACAGAAATGGAAGGGCTAAATTATTTGACCAAAGTCACACGGTGGCAGAGATTGGACAAGAATCCAAATGCTCTTCCTCCTTCCTCCAGGGGTGAGGTATATAAGAGTTCAACTTATCTAAGGGCATCCAGAGGTAGCTCAGTGGTACAGTAGATAGTCCTGGCATCGGAAAGGCCTAAATTCAAATTCAGACTCAGATAATTGCTAGCTATTTGAACCTGGAGAAGACACTTAACCTCTTCCTGCTTTAGATTCCTAATCTGTAAAATGAGGATAATAATAGCACTTTGCTCCAGAAGGTGTTGTGAAGATAAAATGATATAATAATTGTAAGGTGCTGATCACAGTGTCTGGCATATAGTAGGTGCTTTATAAAGATGATCTAGCTATCTAACTTTTAAAGAAAAAATATACACACTTAATTTATTCATAAAATATAACTAATCTCCTTAGGCGAATTAGTGATAAGGTATGAATATCATTCCTTTCAATTTCCCTCTGCATGCTAAGACCATGCAGCTGGCTTTTTTAATGACTATAATAGCAAGGTTGACACTGGCTTAACCATTTGTCAGCACCAGCACAGTTATGGGATATAAATAAGACCAAATCAATACAGAAGCCTTTGGGGAGTCATAGGGAACATAGATCTGGAGCTGGAAGATACCTGAGAAGTAAATTAGTCTAAATCTCTAATTTTATTCATAAGCTAACTAAAGCCAGAGAAGTTAGGTCATTTGTCCTTCATTACACAGATAGTAAATATCTGAGGCAGAGTTTGAACTCAGATCTTCTGATTCTAGAATCAGTGTTGTTTTCTTCCCTTTTTGCTACTGTCTCCAGGATAATGTGGGAATGGATTATAATATGAGAATGGAATATACCCATTTAGATTTATTCTGTTCATATCTTGCAATTCACACAAATATGCAGCAAAATAGAGAAACTGGCTCATTATTAATAGTATGTTCCAACCACTTGCAATACCTTTTTTTTCTTTTATGAGTAGATCAAGGCGCCCAATGGAACAATTGTGCTTCTGTCTGTGGCACTCTGTTACAGTGAATTAGCTACATTGAATTAAGGTACACTGATGTCTACGCTTTTATGCTCCCACAGTTAATTGTGGCTTCGAAACAACTTTATTAGTTGTGGGTATTCACTGGCTTCAAATGAGAAAGCCCAAATCAAGGTTTTGTCTAATGTCTTTCAAAACTAATCACACAGTGAGAATCCTTGAATGGGAAAACAATCATTTCCCATGAATAAGCCATTTCTTAAATCTAGGAATGGAAACCAATGAAGATCAAATTGTTAATCAAACAATTAAATCAGTGTTCAGATATCTTATATCAATGAAGTATTTAGCAGAAGTTTAGAAAGAAGACCATTTAATTTGTCTCATAACACCCTTCTTGTTCTACACTTAGGATTCCATGAGCCCTTGACCACATGGGAAGCAATAATAATAAATAATGAAACCATAATTAAATAACTGTGAATGCTAGAATGATCAAGTCGCTGTATGTCTGGGTAAGAATCAGCCACCATTCAAGGATGTAAAGTGTAATGAAACACTTTAAGGCATAAGGAAATCCATGAAGACGATTTTGTCCAGGTGCTCTGACTGCTGAATTCCATTACTTCATAACACTGAATTTGCAGATGAAAGTAGGAGAGACACAGAAAGTGAAACCATAGGTGCAGTTCTTAGTTACTATATGATATAGCCCATTTATTTGCTTTATGCTGTTGTTCAAATATCAATCAGTTACAATCAAAACGCAGTCCATAAACTTTTCCAGGGATTTGCGCAACACATGCACACAGAAAAGTCAACTTTGTAATGAGATTCCCAAAAGTAAATTGCCTCCCACAACAAGATTTCACCTGATTCTTGTTCTCCCTTCCATAATATAAGATATACCGCAACCATATTATGGTCCAACCTAAATAGCCCCTTCAAGGCCAAGGGTTCCCCTGTGCTTAGCTTTTGCCCACAGACATCCTGGAATTAGGTTAGAAGATATGGTTCTCCTTAGGTCTTTTAATGCTCTCTGCCTCATTTCTGCTTCAGAGATTGTATGCTTTATTTCTACAACTTGATAAATTAGTCATCTATTTTTTACCCACTTGGTTGGCCTTATATAAGGTTTTGCTGGTTATCAGGTACTTAGTTCCAAGGAGGTTGAAACCTAAGACAAAGATGACAATGCAGATGTTTTGTAGCTACTTCTAAGAAAGCTAGGTTAGGTACATGGAGAAGGGATAGTAATGATTACATGCATTTTAAACATAAGTAAACATGTGTGGTAATGGTAGGTACCCATCACACTATGGTAAGTGTCTATAAGAAGAAACCTTCAGAGAGACCTTTTTACCCTTAGTTCATATTTATAGAGTATTTACTTTATACAAGATGCTGTGCTAAGCATTTTACAATTATTGTTTCACTTGATCCTCATACAACCTTGGGAGCTAGGTGCTATTATTATCTGCATTTAACAGTTGAGGAAACTGAGACAAATAGGTTAAGTGACTTGCCCATGGTCACACAACTAGTAAGTGTCTGAGGCCAGATTTGAACTCATATCTTCCTGATTCCAGACTTTGTGTTCTATCCAACATGACAGCATGAGTTAGGAATGAATGGTATGATGTTTTGAGTCATCATGGGATAGAAGGTACTGAAGAATGTCTAACCATCACACCCTGGCACAATGGAAAAAGTGCTGAATTTAGAACTGTAATTACTGGATTTGAATTATGACTTTGCTAGTTACTATGTACTTGAACATGGCAAAGTAATTCCTTCAAATCTTTAGGGCTCAAAATTTTCATCCGTAAAATAGGATCAGGTGGCCTCTAGGTTTCTTCTGACTCCAAATTCATAATCATAAATTTTGTCTTCCTTCCATTTTCATTACTGTTGCTGCAATAGTCTATGAAGTGTGATGACAACTATGAGTAAGGGATAAAGATGGTTTGAAGATGTCTAATGAAATACCAAACAGTACCAATTCAGGTTGTCTCTCTATGCTGCAGTGGGTATGGCAGCCTTTTGCACTGTGCTGGGCTTGGAGCAATTGGGGAGCTGTAAATGATAGATTACACATTTCATAATAAATATGATCCATGTTTATATAATTATAGAAGCTCTGAAAGGGTGGGCAGGAGCAAAGGACAAGTCAGTGGCTTGATAAATACATTGGCCACAGTTCCATTACAAAATGACTACCAAATATTATAAACTATTGATTGTTGAGCACCACATTGGACAATATTTTTATTAGACTCTGTATCTACAATCTTTGGCTTCTTTGTCTTCAAGCATTTGATCTGCATATATGAAAACTGAAAGGCAGTTTACCACAGTGGATAGAGTACTGTATTTGAGTTCAGGGAGCTATGGATTCAAATTCTACCTCAGACAAAAGTTGTTTATAGCACCAGGCTTGGAATGGAGCACAACCCAGGATGGGCTGTGCTGGCACAGATGGGACTGGAACAGTCCTCAGGGCACTGAATCGATGGCAGCTGTGGTGGTTTCCAGACTTCTCAATTCACAAATGCCAAAGAGAGCTTAGAAGTGATGAGGAAGACCAAGGCATGCAGCCAGAAGAAGACAACAAGATCAAGGCTCTGACATCCAAAGCCTTCGAGAAAAATTTGAAATGGTCTCATGCCATGGAAGAGCTCAAAAATGATTTTGAAAACCAAATAAGAGAAGCTGAGGAAAACTTTGGAAGAGAAATGAGAGCAATGCAAAAAAAAATCGTGGAAAATGAGTCAACAACTTGCTATAGAAGATCCAAAAAGATGCTGAAGAAAAATGCACCTTTTAAAATAGACTAACTGAAATGGCAGAAGAGGTCCAAAAAGGCAATGAGGAGAAGAATGCCTTAAAAAGCAGAAATGGCCAAATGGAAAATAAGGTCCAAAAGCTCACTGAAGAAAATAGTTCCTTAAAAATTAGAATGGAACAAATGGAAGCCAATGACTTTATGAGAAATCAAGAAATTATAAAACAAAACAAAAAGAATGAAAAAATAGAAGACAATGTGAAATATCTCATTAGAAGAACAACTTACCTGGAAAATAGATCCAGAAGAGATAATTTAAAAATAATTGAGCTACCTGAAAACCATGATCAAAAGAAGAGCCTAAACATCATCTTTCAAGAAATTATCATGGAAAATAGCCCTGATATTCCAGAACCAGAGGGTAAAATAGAAGTTGGAAAGAATCTATCGATCACCTCCTGAAAAAGATCCCCAAAAGAAAACTCCTACGAATATTGTGGCCAAATTCCAGAATTCCCAGGTCAAGAAGAAAATATTATAAGCAGCCAGAAAGAAACAATTCAAGTATGCTGGAAACACAATAACACAAGATTTGGCAGCTTCTACACCAAGAGATGAGAGGGCTTAGAATCTGATATTCCAGAGGTCAAAGGAGGTAGGATTAAAACCAAAAATCTCTTACCCAGCAAAAGTGAGTATTATATTTCAGGGGGAAAATGGAATTTCAATGAAATAGAGGACTTCCAAACATTCTTGTTGAAAAGACCAGAGCTGAACAGAAAATTAGATTTAAAAGAATCAAGGGTAACATGAAAAGATAAACATGAAAGAGAAGCTATAAGAGACTTATTAAAGTCGAACTGTTTACATTCCTAAATGGAAAGATGATATTTATAATTCAATTGACCTTTCTCAGTATTAGGGATACACACATATACATATACATATATGTATACACACATATGTACATATATATGTACACACACATATATATACACACAGGGGACAAATATAACTATATATTATGCATAATATATAATATTTATATACAACTATGTATGTGTTTGTATGTATATGTGTGTATATATGTGTATTTGTATATATATTTGTGTGTGTATGTATATGTGTATGCATCTATATGTATGTGGATATATGTACCTATATGTATGTGTGTATGTGTGTGTGTGTGTGTGTGTAGAGAAAGGGCACGGGGTGAGCTGAATATGATGGGATGATACCTAAAAAAAATAAAATTAAGTGTTTAGAGGAAAATACTGGGGGAAACAGAAAGGGCGAGGTAGAATGTAGCAAATCATCTTACATAAAAAAGGCAAGAAAGAGCTTTTACAATGGGGGTGAAGAAGTAGTAGGTGAGAGGGAATAAGTGAACCTTACTCTCATCAGATTTGGCTTAAGGAGGGAATAACATGCACACTCAATTGGATATGGAAATCTATCTTACCCTACAGGAAAGCAGGGGAGAAGTGGATAAGAGAGGGAGTATAATAGAAGGGGTGGCAGATTGGGGGATGGAGTAATTAGAAGCAAACACTTTTGTGGATGGGCAGGTCAAAGGAGAGAATAGAATAAATGGAGGATGGCACAGGATAGAGGGTAATATAATTATTCTTTCACAACATGACTGCTATGGAAGTGTTTTGAATGACTACATATGTATAACCTATACCGAATTGCTTACTTTCTCAATGAAGGTGTGTAGGAGGGAGGAAGGGAGAGAATGTAGGTCTGAAGGCTTTAAAAATGAATATTAAAAATTGTTTTTACATGCAACTGGGAAATAAGATATATAGGCAATGGGGTATAGAAATTTATCTTGTCCTACAGGAAAACATAAGGGAAAGGGATAAGAGAAGGAGGTGGGGTGTAAGAGAAGGGAGAGCAATTTGGAGGAAGGGGTAATCAAAATGAATGCTTTCCTGGGGTGGGGGATGGGAGAGATGGGGAGAAAATTTGGAATTCAGAATCTTGTGGAAGTGAATGTTCAAAACTGAAAATAAATACTTTTTAAAACATTAAAAATTTGTTTTAACATGTAATTGGGAACACAAAATATTAAAAATAAATAAGAAATAAATTTATGTAGGAAAAATGTTATAAAAATGAGAGATTAATATTGTTCTACACAATGCTTTGGAAAAAATAGAAGAGTAAATGATATGAATTATTCAGGCTATGATAAGTCAGTCATTAATATATCATAGATTTAATGTTAAGGAAGAGTTTAGTGGTCTTATCATACTTACTCATTTTATTAAAAAAAAGCAGAAACTGGAGCTCAGAATGGTTGTTACCTGTACCAAGTGATGCAAATGATAAGTCACATACTTGAGATTTGATTCCAAACCCAGTACTCTTTTCAAACATACTATGATAATTCTATTCATTTAATAATCTCAACTCAGTCTTGAAGAGGATAAATTCATTTCTTTGATGTTTTTTGGCATTTTACTTCTAAAATTTGCTTTTTCTATTTGTATCCTACGAACAACTGAGAAATAGACAACAGAAAGGGAATGTAGCATCGTAGTTAATACAGAGTTAATCGCAGAGACAGGAAAAGTCCAATGTCTGACAAATGCTGAATGTGTGAGCCTGGGCAAATCATTTAGCCTCTCAGTGACCTATGAAACTTCCTATAAGTCATAGAGTAAATGACTCTTACACTTACACTCATAGTAGAATCCAAGAGTTCTCTATACAAATAAAATCACAAGAATAAGTCCTCACCGTACTAGGTTGAAGAAGGATCATTTTAGATGAGAGCAAAATTATTTAGTTAGGCATAATTCTATTCAAATGGATTATTTAATAATTTGTTTTGAAAAAGAGAAGGTATAATTAATATTGCTGGAGCATTAGTACAGCAATAATGGCAACAGCAGTGGACTTGTAATCAAGACACCTGAGTTCTAAATGTAGGTGTGTAATTGGCTACTTGTGAGATCTTGGGCACTTTATTATAAATCACTCTGAGTCTCTGTTTCCTCATTTGCTAAGTGAATAAGTTGAATTAGAGTTTGCTCCAAGAGTCCTTTCAGTGAAACAAATTCTATTAAATCCAAGCCTAGAAGCCCTTACTCCGTTTCTTGACTAAAGTATGTTGCTGCTGACCGCACTGTAATCAGAGAAGGTTTTCCTGACTGAGAAGATGATTTTAGTCTGAAGCCTGACAAAGGACAAGAGAACTCATGTAACTAAATGCCTGAGCAGCTGAAGAATAATTTCTATGCAAATACCAAACAAGCAGCTCCATGATTTATTAGCATATGGTAGGTTCTTGTCTGCGGCTATCATAATGACTACAGCTCCATTACTCATCTAGAATGGTGTAAACGATGACATTATAGTAGTCCTATCAGGCTGTAGTAAAAATACAAGAAATAGGATAATTTGGCAACTTTTTCTAATATATGGATATAGTTAGAAAAATTGTTAGGATTCAAAAATTACTTCAATCATTTTACAGTTAATATCCCCAAGGTGAAGAGGAAAACATTCTAATATGATTAGTTGAGGGGACAGAGCCAGAATGGCTGAATAAAGGCAGGAACTTGCCTTTTATCTCCCAAATTCCCCTCTGAACAATTTTATAATAATGCCTCAAAATGAATTCTGGAGCAGCAGAACAAAAAAAGAACAATTTTCTAGGCAAAGACAACCTAGAAACTCAAAAGGAAAGATACGTCTCACTGGGGTGAGAGTGTAGCAAAATCCAGTGCAGACAAGCAAGCATAAGGCTTAGTGAGAAGGTGGGGGAGGGGGCATCAGCAAGATTGACTTCCAGAGTGCTTACCTGGATCAAACACAGCTGACTTAATCTGACCCAAACCCTTAATTTTGATACATTGGATACCTTCTCATTAATTCAGATTGATGCCCCCCAGACAGCCAGCCTGGCTCTGTCCCCTCAACTAATCACATTAAAATCTTTTCCTCTTCACTTTAGGGTTATTAACTGCAAAGTGATTGATGTAATTTTTAAAGCCCAACTTGATTTTTCTGACTATGATCCATACATTAAAGGCCAGATACTTGGTGAGAAGGAGATGAACGAGGACACTATTCTGGCATTGGGCACAGGACTCTTTGCATTGCCCTTACAGGATGCTGGGTTGCAGTTCTAGGGCAAGAAGCAGTGTTAGCACACTAGACCTCATAGGATAAGGGGACAAGGGCCCTGGTCACAGGTCCAGAATGGAAAAGAACATTTTTGGTCATTCACAAACCAGAGCACAGGCCAGGAGAACAGTGATCATAACTCTCCTTAGATTATACTACCTTAGAAAAACTGAAAAGTTATAGGCTCTTCCCCACCCCAGAACTAGCTCTGAAAACATCAGCATGAGAAAAAAAAAACTAAAGGTTGGGACAGTGTTCATTCTACCCCAGGAGCAGAGGTCATCTTTAACATAAAATTAAAAGTCAAGATATAGGTTTGAAAATGAGCAAACAAGCAAACAACCACAACACCAAAAGATCCAGAATAAAAAAAAAGTACTAGAGTGACAGGGAAGATCAAAACACAAACTCAGAAGAAGAAAACAATTTCAAAGCAGCTTCATGCAAAGGCTCAAAGAAAAAAGTGAATTGTTTTTGCACAAACAAAGCGAATGCAACCAAGATTAGAAGGGAACCAGAGAGCTGGGAAACAATTTTTACATCCAGTGTCTCTGATAAAGTCATCGTTTCTAAAATATATAAAGAACTGCGTCAAATTTATAAGAATACAAATCATTCTCCATTGATCAATGGTTTATAAATGGTCAAAGGATATGGGCAGGCAGTTTTCAGAGGAAGAAATCAAAGCTATCTATAGTCATATGAAAAAATTATGTAAATCACTATTGTTTAGAGACATACAAATCAAAATGACTCTAAGGTACCACATCACACCTATCAGATTGGCTAACAAGACCTAACAGGAAAATGGTAAATTTTGGAGATGTAGGAAAATGGAAAACTAATGCATTGTTAGTGGACTTGTGAATTGATCCAACCCTTCTGGAGAGCAATTTGGAACTATGTCTGAAAGGCTGTAAAAATGTGCATAACCTCTGACCCAGCCATACCACCTCTAGGGTCTGTATCCCAAAGATCATAAAAATAGGAAAAGGACCAACATGTACAAAAGTATATATAGCAGCTGTTTTGTGGTGGCAAAGAATTAGAAATTGAGAGATGCCTTTCAATTAGGGAATGGCCGAACAAGTCGTGGTATATGAATGTAACGGAAAACTATTGTTCCATAAGAAATGATGAGTAGATGGACTTTAGAAAAACCTGTTAAGTCTTACATGAACTGATGCTGAGTAAAGTGAGCAGAACCAGGAGAACACTGTACACAGAAACAGTCACAGTGTGTGATGACTGACCTTGATAGATTTAGCCCTCCTAAGCAATTCAAGAATATGAACCAACTCTAAAAGATTGATGATAGAAAATTCTATCCACATTTAGAGAAAGAATTTTGGAGTCTGAATTCATATGGAAGAATATTATTTGCTCTCCTTTTGTTTTCTTGTTTTGTTTTACTTCTTTCTTATGGTGCCTCCTATTAGTTCTAACTCTTCTTTACATCATGACTAATGTGAAAATATGTTTAATTTAATTGTATACATAAAGCATATATTAAATTGCATGCTGTCTTGTGGAGGGAGGAGGAGAGGGCAGGAGAGAAAATTCAAAACTCAGAACCTTATGGAAGCAAATGTTAAAAACTAAAAAAAAGAATGTTAAAAATTTAAGGAATTTGGGGAAAATAAAATATAATTGAAGTGAAAAAATTCCATTCAATAAAGGGCTATAGAAAGAGAGATTAAAAATTATTTTGAAAGTAAGTCATTTAATTCTAAAGAATGCGTGGGTCAAAGAAAAAAATAGTAATAATTTCATCAAAGATAATGACAAAAAGTGAAAACATACCACCAAAGCTGTACTCAGAGGAAAATTTATATCTCTAAGAGGTTTTATAAATAAAATAGAGAAAAAGCAGATCAATGATTTGAGCATGTAATTAAAAAAACTGAAAATGAACAAATTAAAAATTCACAATTAAATATCAATTTAGAAATACTGAAAATCAAAGGAAGTAATAATGAAATTGAAAGTAAGAAAGATATTAAAGTAATAAATAAAATTAGGAACTGCTTTTTATGACAAACCATTAATATAATAAACCATTGGTTAATTTTATTTAAAAAAGAAGAAATCCAAGTTACTAGTATCAAAAAATGAACATGGTAAATCCATCACCAATGAAGAAGAAATAAAAGCATTTTAGCAGTTATTTTGACCTATTATATGCCAACAAATCTGACAATCTAAGTGCAATGGATGAATATTTGCAAAAATCTAAATTGTTTCAATTAACGGAAGAATAGAATATTTAAATAGCCCTGTTTTTTAAAAAAAGAAATTGAACCAGATTGATTAATAGGTGAATTCTCCCAATCAATTAAAGAAGAATTAATTCTAATATTATATAAAGTATTTAGAAAAATGGCAAAGAAGTCCTAAAAAATTCCTTTTATGGAACAAATATGGTGCTGAAACCTAAACCAGGAAGAATGAAGACAGAGAAAGAAAACTGTAAGACAATTTCTGTAATTGCTACTGATGCAAAACTTTAAATAAAACACTAGCAAGAAGATTACAGCTCTATATCACAAAGTTCATAAATTGTAACTAAGTGTGATTTATGCCAGGAGTGCAGACTTAGGTCAGTATTAGGAAAATTATTAGAACAAATGATTTTATTAATAACAAAACCAACAAAAATCATTTGATTAAATCCATAGATGCAGAAAAAGCCATTGACAAAATGCAACAATCATTCCTTTTTAAAAGCACAAGAAAGTATAGCAACAAATGGAGATTTCCTTAAAATAATAATTAGTAACTATCTAAAACCATCAGCTACCATTATCTGTAATGAGAATAAACTAGGAACCTTTCAACTAAAAACAGGGGTAAAACAGTGATGCCCATTTTCACCACTATTACTCTATATTGTATTAGCAATGATACCTAAAGGGATATGAGAAGAAAAAGAAATTGGGGAGGTAGAACAAAGATTGAAGACTAAAGGCAGGGGGCCTCACCTGAGTTCTCCCACAAATGCCTCCAAAACCCTTCTTAAAATGACTCTAAACAAATTCTAGAAAAACAGAACCCACAAAAAGACAGGATAACACAAACTCCCAATACAAGACAACTTAGAAGATTGGCAGGAAAGGTCTGTTTCACTGGGCAGAGAAGAGGAGGACAGTCTAACCAGGCTGTGCCAGTACAGACTGGGCCCCACCAAATCAGGTGCAGCACTTGGGAAAAATTCAATCACTTGGAATAGGAGTGGTTTCCAGACCTCTTAGTCCACAGAAACCAAAGACAACTTGGAAGATCAGCAGTCATGTGTGTCACACCTAGGAGAGAATGGAACATAATCCAGCACAGGCTGCACCAGCATAGCACTAACCCCAGCAAAGCAGCAGCAGACCTTGGGAGTCACTGAATCAGCTGTGACAGAGATAGCTGCTACTTCTGGAACTCTCAGTCAACAGAGGGCAAGTGGGTCAAACAACTGGTCAGAAAGAAATTACATGTGTCTCTGTTTGCACTGAGTCAGGACTCTGTTGCTTTGCCCATGCTTGGATCTGGATTGAAGTCCTTGGCGGCAGTCCCAGGATGAGGAGGAGCACTAGCATAGCAGAGGTTGCAGCCACAGTGGAGGGGGGTTCTGCCTCACAGTTACAGGTCAGAAAAGTGTGCCTGTGTTTGCTCACAGACTGGAGTAGAGGCCAGGAGAGTTGTGCATGCCCCTCCCAAGATCACACCATTTTGGAAAAACTGAAAACCTACATCTCCCTAGAAGTATCTCTGTAAACATCTGAATAAAACACCTGAACCTTGAAACGGTGCCTTCCAGGCTGGAAGCACAACTCTACTTTAACAATTTTTTTTAAAGGAATAGGCTGGGAAAATGAGCAAATAGAAAAAACTCTGACTATAGAAAGTTACTATGGTGACAAAGAAGATCAAGACCCACATTCAGGTGACAACAAAGTGCACGCTCTGACATCCAAAGCCTCAAAGAAAAAAATATAAATTGTCTCAGGCCCTGCAAGAGCTCAAAAAGGATTCTGAAAATCAAGCAAGGGAGGTTGAGGAAAAATTAGGAAGAGAAATAACAGTGATGCAAGAAAATCATGAAAAAATGAGTCAACAGCTTGGTGAAGGAGACTTAAAAAATGCTGATGACAATAACACCTTAAAAACAGACTATGCTGAATGATATAGGTCCAAAAAGCCAATGAGTAGAAGAATGACTTAAAAAGAAGAATTATGCAAATGGAAAAGGAGATCCAAAAGCTCACTGAAGAAAATAATTCCTTAAAATTAGAATGAAGCAAATGGAGGCTAATGACTTTATGAGAAATCAAGAAACAATAAAACAAACCAAAAGAATGAAAAAAGAAGACAATGTGAACTATCTCATTAGAAAGAAAATAACCTAAAAAATAGATCCAGGGGAAATAATTTTAAAAAAATATTGGTCTACTTGAAAGCCATGATCAAAAAAAGAGCCTAGACCACATCTTTCAAGAAATTATTAAGGAAAACAGCCCTCATATTCTAGAATGAGAAGGTAAAACAGAAATTGAAAGAATCCACCAATAACCTCCTGAAAGAGATCCTAAAATGAAAACTGCCAGAAATATTGTACCCAAATTCCAGAGTTCCCAGGTTATGGAGAAAATATTGCAAGCAGCTAGAAAGAAATAATTCAATTGTCATGGAGGCACAGTCAGGATGACACAAGATTTAGCCTTAAAGGATCAGAGGGTTTAGAATACATCATTCTGGAGGGCAAAGGAGCTAGGATTACACCCAAGAATCACCTACCATGCAGAACTGAGCTTAAACCTGAAGGGGGAAAATTGACATTCAATCAGACGGAAGACTTATAAGCATTCTTGATGCAAAGGCCAGAGCCAAATAGGAAATTTCACTGTAAAATACACGTCTCAAGAGAAGCATAAAAACATAAACAAGGAAGGGAAATCATAAGAGACTTAATAAGGTTAAACTGTTGTCATTCCTCCATTGGAAGATATTTGTAACTCATAAGATCTTTCTCGTTATTAGGGTAGTTAGAAGGAGTATATATAGAGTAAGGGCAGAGGTGTGAGTTGCATATGAAGGGAGGATACCTAAAAAATAAAATTAATGGATGAGAGAGGGATGTACTGGGAGAGAGAGAAAGAGAGAGGTACAATAGGGTAAAATATCTCACATAAAAGGAGCAAGAAAAAGCTTTTATATTGCAGGGGAAGAGGAGGGGGAAGTGAGGGGAAGTGAATGAACTTTACCCTCATTAGAATTGACTCAAAGAGGGAATAACATACACACTAAATTGGGTAGGGAAATCTATCTTACCCTACAGGAATGTAGAAAAGGAAAGGGATAAGACATGGGGAGAGCGATAGAAGTAAAAGCAGATTGGGGGAAGGAGTAAGCAGAAGCAAAATATTTTGGGGGAGGGACAGGGTGAAAGGTGAGAGATGATAGAATAAATTGGGGGGAAAGAATGGTGGGAAATACAGTTAGCAATAGTAACTATGAAAAAATTATGTGAGTTTCTCTGATAAAGGCTTTACCTCTCAAACATATAAAGAAATATATCACATTTATAAAAATTAAGAGTCATTCCGCAATTGACAAATGATCAAAAGATAATGATCAGTTTTCAGATGATATAATCAAATCTATCTTAGCCATATGAAAAAAATACTCTAACTCATTATTGATTGGAGAAATGCAAATCTAACCAATTCTGAGGTACTACCTCATACCTATTAAATTGGCTTATAGGACAGAAAAGTTAATGACAAATGTCCAACAGGATGTGGGAAAAATGAGACTTTAATGCACTGTTGGTAGAGTTGTGAAGTGATTCAACCATTTTGTAAAGCAATTTGGAACTTTGATCCAATGGATATAAAACCATGCATACCCACTGACCTAGCAATACCACTACTAGATTTGTACCCCCAAAGAAATAAGAAACAAAAAAGGAAAATGACCTATATGAACAAAACTATAACAGCTCCTTTTCTGGGGGCAAAGAATTAGAAATTTAGAGGATGGCTATCAATTGGGGGAGTGGCTGAATAATTTGTGGTATATGATTATGGTGGAATACTATTATACTGTAAGAAATGATGAGCAGTATGCTCTCAGAAAAACCAAGAAAGACTTGCATGGACTGATGCAAAGTGAAATGTACTGTGTCCAAAGTAATAGCAATATTGTAGCATCATCATTTGTGAATCACTTAGCTGTTCTCAGAAATACAGCAATCCAAGAAAACTCTGAAAGATTTATGATGAAAAATACTATCCAACCTCCAAAGGAAGAGCTGATGGTATCTGCATACAAATTGAAGCATACTTTTTTAAACTTTTTTCTTGATATTTTTGGTCTATGTTTCTTTCACAACATGACTATTATGGATATGCTTTGCATCACTACACATGTATAAACTATATCAAATTGCTTGCTTCTCAAGGGGGAACATTGTAAGGGAGAGAATTAGGAACTCAAAGTTTTAAAAATGAATGTTAAAAATTGTTTTACATGTAACTAGGTGAAAATAAAATACTAAATAAAAGATGAAGTTCTAAAGCAAGAAAGGAAGAAGCAAAAGAAATTGTAGGAATTAAAGTAGACAATGAGTAAATAGCACTATCACTCTGACATAATGGTGTACTTAGGGAATCCTACAGAATCAACTAAAAAAATTGAAATATTTACTAACCTTAGCTGTTGTTGGATATAAAATAAATGCATGTAAATCTTCACCATTTCTATATATTATCCATAAAGTCCACTAGCAAGAGATATAGAGAGTAATTTCTTTAAAAATAAGTGTAGATAATATGAAATACTTGTGAGACTACCTGCTGAAACAAATCCAGGGCTATAAGTATACAGTCACAAATAATTTTTCACACTAATCAGATCTGAACAGTTTGAGAAATATGAATTGTTCATGGATAGGCTGAGCTAATACAATAAAAAAAACCACCATTCTACCTAAATCAATTTTCTTATTTAGTTGCATAATTATCAAATTATCAAAGCACAAAATTA
This sequence comes from Phalanger gymnotis, assembly GCA_028646595.1. NCBI lineage: Eukaryota > Metazoa > Chordata > Mammalia > Diprotodontia > Phalangeridae > Phalanger > Phalanger gymnotis. The sequence continues at coordinate 174,032,784 of CM053627.1, forward strand.
ATGTAGAAGAACAAAAGAACATCAAGGAAATTAATGAAAATTGTGAAGTAATGTGGCCTAGCTATACCAGATCTCAAACTTTATTATAAAGCTATAATCATCAATACAGTCTGATACTGGCTAAGAGATAGAGTAGTGGATCAGTGGAATAGATTAGGCACACAATACATAGTAGGTAGTGACTGTGATTGGTTGAAAAAGATCTTGAAGACATTATCTTGGTCTCCATGTTTAAATATATTTCTGTTAACCTTATGAGTAGAGCTGAAAACATCAACATATAATCAAGAGCTCTGATAACACTTGGTACAAATAAGGTTGTTACTCACAAAAGTAACTTTTTAATTAAGAAGCTGTGTCAAATACCATGTCTTCCATGAAGGCACATTGCAAATACACTTATTTAGAATGATTCACGTAAACTTGTATTGTCACATTCAAAGCTGGTATGCTTGTGGCTTTTGTTTCTTAGCATCGATGACCTTGCCAACTGCTTTACAGTTATAACCTTATGGGTTTCTCCATGGTTCCTCTTACCTACTTCATCTGAGATTGTCCCACTTTAGCCTGTCTCTCCACAGCTGCCTAGCTGATCTGTTGTATTGCCTCCTGAACACTTGTCCAACATCATGGCATTGAGATGCAGTGTATGCTTAACCAGAGTCATGTTTGTTTAGTTCATAAACAACCATTTGTGGAAGGTAGAGCAAATTTATCCCCATTTTGGGAATATTTTGCAGTTGTGAAGACTGAAGTTTAGAGATGATATATCTTAAGCACAATCAGACAATTTGAAGTAACACTCAACAGTAACATTTTTGTTTCAAAAAACAATGTTCATTCCATTTTAGGGTATACTGGCATTTATAGAGCATTTCGTAATTTGTAAAACACTACATATGTTATAGCATTTGATCCTCACAAAGACCTTTTGAAGTAGGTTCTATTATCATTCTCATTTTACAGGTGAGAATATGGAAACTCAGAGAGATTAAATGAGATGTTCCAAATTACATAGCTACCAAGTGTACTGAGGCAGAGAATTGTAAACATAGCTTTCTGACTTCAAGTACAGCACTCCATCCACTGTACCATGATGCCTTGGTAATATCACTTAAAAATGCCACCATAAATGTAGTAAACAGAAAAATAGTTGTACTCTTGTAGCTGATATTGACATGACTGACATTCAAGTCAATCTGACATTGTGGTGCCAACAAGACCAGACTTTCAATCAAAACCTATCACTTTTGTACTTAGCATACCTATGTTATCAGGCTAATAGTTTCACAATCTTGTTCCTCAGTTTGTTCATCTAATAAATGGGAATGATATTATTAGTCACAAAGAAGGGAACTTGTAAACTACAAAGCACTAAACAAAGGGAGCTCTTGTTATGTCTTATTAAATGAAAATTCAGGAAACCAAAACTCTACCAATGACAAAAAGTCAAATGTACCAACAAGTGGCCCAGAGAACTAACATACAAGTTGTTCTGGCTACATATTTTTGATTCTTTGAAAGTGGTACTTTTAGTTTAGTGAAAAGGTTATGGGCTTACAAACTTACCCTTCTTCCATTTCAAAGAAAAGATAGTAACTTTCCATAAACTATAAAGATTCAATAAAGTTTTAATTTTGTAACTTTTCCTTAAAAAAACTGTTCTCCCTGTGACTATGAGGAATAATGACATATAAGAAATAAAATGTTATAATATTGATATTAAGCTACATTTAAAAATATACACTTGAGGCTGGCAAGAAGATCTTGAAATAACATAGATTCATGAATCAATAGAGGTTGACCTTGTTAGCTTGTATTTCCTTATCATAAAAGGAATATTTTTTTCAAACATATTTATGTGTGTGGAGGGAGTAATGACCTTTTCTAGTAAACAAGCCTTGAAAGTATTAGTATCTAGGATTTATATGGTACTTCAAGGTTTATATAGCAATTTTACAAATATTTCTTTAATCCTTATAACAACTTTTGGAGAGATGTGCTATTATTTTCCTTACCTTATAAATGAAGAAACAGTCAGAGAAATTGTTTTCCTAGGGTCACATAGCTAGTAAGTGTTTGAGGCAAGATTTGAACAGAGGCTTATTTATTTACTTACTTACTTATTTACTCATTCATTCATTTGTTTATTTGTTTGTTTTATATTTCTACTCCCCCCCCCCTTGTTTTAATATTTCAGGACATATCTCTTTAATTACTTCTTGTATTATTGTATCAAGATACCTTTTTTTTTTTGAATTGTAGCTTTCAGGTAGTCTGATTGTTGTTATGTTTTCTATTCTTGACCTATTCTCCAGATTAGTTGTTTTTCTTATGAGGTGTTTCACATTCTCTTCGTTTTTTGTTATTTATACTTTGTTTGAATGCTTCTTGGTCTCTTATAACTTTGCTGGGTTACCCTTACCCAATTCTAATTTTTGAGGAGTAGTTTTCATCCTTAAGATTCTGGATCTTCTCTTTAATTTGGTTAACTTTCTTTTCATAAGATTCTTATTTTCCTTGAATGTTTTTTAAATTTTTTCCCTCAATCTCATTTGATTTTTAAAGTCTTTTAAAAGTACTACTCTGAATTCTTTTCTAGCAAGTAACTTTTGGACATTACTCTTTGGGATAGGAGAGACTTTTTTTTTCTTTGCTTCAGTATCCTCCTCTGAAGATGAACCTTGCTGTTCTCTATTCCCATAGTAACTGTCTATAGTTGCTTTGTTTCTCCTTTGCCTGCTCTTAAAAAAATATATATATTTATAGCAATTATCTCTTGTAAAGCCAATCAGTAAGTGAAAGATCTTTCCCACCCATTGAATGGGCCTCAGGTGGAGCCAACAACAAGAGGACTGATTAGAGACAGGCCTACACTCTTTCACTAACTATGTGTGAGGCCCCAGGCTTACATTCTTTTGCTAATTAACAAAATAGTTTGCTAGTTTGAGAGAGGCATGAAGCCCTCAGGTCCCTAAGGATTGTTGCTAAGACCAGAGCCAGTGGTATGTGAGCTGATTTCTAGTCAATCAGATGATGGCTAGGGCTGTATAAAAAGAGAGCCCAGAACTAGGAGCAGTGGAATGAAGAGTGGCAGGATTCAGAAGCAGACATCAAGACATTGAGTGAGCAGCCATTGAGGGAGAACCAGCATTGAGAAAGACTCCAGAGTGGGTAGTGCAGAACAAGAGAGAGTTGCAAAGATCAAAGACCTTGGAGTCAGCCAAGCTACAGAAGAGATTGCTAAGTAGAGAGTTAGGATTTGTGCGTAATTTTTTTACAGGAAGGCCCTAGCAGCAGGGGAGGCTACATTATGACTTGCTTCTTTGCTATAATACCTTGTTATAATTTCCTTGTTGGTACATTGAGGTGAGCTTACTGGTTTTGGAATATACTTTCTACTATATAGTCCTGGGATTGGATTTTCTCATGTCTAAATAAATGTTATACTTCCTGTGCCTTCTATCTAGAGAATATATTATACTTCATGATTCCAAACCATTCAGGCCTGTCCATGGTCATCCTTGAGGTCATGAATCTTGCCTTATTTGAGGCCTACTGTCATCTAAATTGATTCAAAGAAGGAATGTATGTATATACTCAATTGGGAATAGAAATCTATCTTACTAAACAGGGATGTAGAAGGGGAAGGGGACAAAAAAAAAACAATAAATAAGAGTTAGGGCAGAAGAACAGTCCTCCCATGACAATGAGAGAACTGAAGAAAAATGGAGAGTGGCTGTGGAGGAGTCCCCTGGAAGTTATGTGGCAGAAAGGAGTGCTTCAGATTACTCACAGGACAGGATAGTAGTAAATAACTCTCATTGGATCATACCGCCTCAGAAGAACTGAAAATTTACAGGTGCCTACAAGTAGCTTGGAAAACAGAAGCAGAAATCCCCTGAAGCTTGGGACAGACCACTCTCTATTCTGAAAGTAATCATACCTTGACAAAGAGCTCAAAAGTCAAGTAATTGTCTGGGAAAATGAGCAGACAGTGTTTAAAAACTCAGACTATAGAATCTTACTTTGGTGACAAAGAAGATCAAAAGATAAAACCAGAAGACAACAAAGTCAAAGACCCTACATCAAAAGCCTCCAAGAAAATGATGTTTTAGCTCTTTCAAGATTTCTTGTTGGGGTTGTCTCCAATTGTTATTTTTCTTTGATGTTTCACTTGTAGCTGTTTTGAGTTCATTGTCTTTTAAGTTTGTGTCTTGATCTTCCTTTCAACAAAGTAAGGTTTCATTGCCAGGTTCCTTTTATTGTTATTGTTGTTTGCTCATTTTCCATCCATATTTTAATTTGGAACTTTATGTAAATGTTGGGCTCTGCTCTTAGTCACAGGGGAGGGCATTGTCTCCAGATTCAGCCTTTTTTTTTTTTTTGCACTACGATTTTCAGAGCTAATTATGGGGTTTTGAAACTTGTTGGTCCTTTCAGGTTGGTATAGTACTTGCCCAATATGGGTCCTTGATTTCTCAGTGTTGCATTCAATATTACTTCTCAGAATCCACCCTCCCTTGACAAGAGAAATGATACTTTTCCTCAGGATTTCTGATCCCTTGAGATTGGAAGTGATACTGGCCCTTATGGCTTCCACTTTTTTTTTTTTTTTTTTACTGAAGGTGCAACTCTCTACCCTTGAAGAACTATGATCCAGAAGTGGGTATACAGGCAATAGCATTGCCAAACTTCTTAGTTCCATTTAATATTAATCACATTGATAATAAAGATTAAAAAAAAAACAACTTCAAGATATATGGGAGGGCCAGCATTTTTAGTTGAGCTGTGAATTAGCATAAATATTCTAGAAAGCTATTTGATATTTTACCAGCAAAGTCATTAAACTGTGAAAACCTGACCCATTGATACTGGTAGTAGGACTATATCTGTAAGAGATCTAAGAAGAGAGAGAAGATATGTGGACAAAATTATTTAAACCAGCAATTTTTTTTATTGTTGTGAAGAACTGAAATCAAAGCAAGTCATCCAGTCCATCAACTGGAGAATGGCTTGACAAATTATGGTATGTAAAATCGATGGCATTATTTTTTATGAAAATATGGAAAGGGAAAAATTCAATAAAACATTGGTAGATTTTATGAACTGAATGAGAATGAAGTGAGTGGAATCATGAGAATATTTAAAGATTACTACACCAATGTAAATTAAAGTAACCTGAAAAAGTTAATTTATGTGTAAAAGCCATCCCAGACTCATGTTTTCTACCTCTTGGATGATAATGGAAAGCATATTTTCAGACAAAGAAAATTGTGATACATGAATTTGTTTTGCTTGACAATGCTTGTGTTTTATAAGGAAGGGCCACTTTGAGGTTCTAAAGTGCACTTTTAAGGTATAGGTGGTAGTGAGAATGATGCTAAAATGGAGTAAAAGAAGGAAAATAATATCCATGAATTGTTAAAATACAATGAAGGGAGATGAAGAATAATTAGGAGTGGAGACAGACATTTGGGGAAGTACTGTTTCAGCAAACTTCCATATATTAGACTGTGATGAAGATAAATTGTTGTGAAATTTACTTTTTTTCTATTCTTTTTTATGAGGAAGGTGTTCATGTTTGTTGATGTTGGTGAAGGCAATAATAATTTTTTTTAAAAAAATATATATTTTTCCTTGAGAATGTAATCTTCTTGAGAGCAAAGACACTGCATTTTTTTTGAACACATGCCATATAGTAAACGTAAGTGCATTGCTGATAGTAGTTCTGCCTTTTAGGAAATGCTTATGCACTACAAACATGAATACTCAAAAGTTGGGGATGGAGTAATCAACTGTTACTTGGTGAGGTGAAAACCAAAAAAAAAAATCTGTTTTTCATTCTAGCATGTTATGTTGGTGAAGTGTAGACTCAATGATACCTTTATTTGTTGTTCTCCCCCTCTTTAAACACAGAATGTTTTCCTTTACTTGCTAGCTACATTACTGTTCTCCCTGTTTGTTGATAGCTCTCTTTGGCTCACTGTATTTAGTTGTTAGAGCAGGCTACTGCAGTTCTCAGCATTTGTTAAGCCTGAGGAACGAATATCGTGATGGGCATCACTTCAATACTGACAGAATGGATAGGATGTATTCCAGGTTAATATTATTGGTGATACTATTGTGTCACCTTGGCTGGTCAACTGCATAAATGCTCAGACCTTAGCCTTCAGTTCATCTAATGAGACAATTTAAATAGTCCAAAGCGAAGCATTATCCTAGTGAACAGTACCTTCTGATCTGTCTAAATCACCCTACTGGCAGATTATTCAATTAAAACTTTGGAATGCATCCGGCTTTATTCTGCTTTAGCCTCTGTGACTGATAAGATTGCCACTTCAGCCCCCATTTGAGCTTTTTTGCGAGGCCCAACATATGTACCATATTTCAATGAAGCCATTTGTGTTCTGCCTGAGTATTAGTGTTCTTTCTGTCCTAATTAATAATAGCAGATATATAGCAAGTAATAGCAAGTAAAGTGTGACTTTTTGTTGTCTTATGTTTTGGATTGCTTTTCAGCACTAAGGCAATCAAGTGCCTTTGAGTCTTGCCTTTGGTCCAATCAAGAGTCTTTGGGTTTGAGTCACATGGTTGCGATGCCCTCTAACCCTGAAGAAGTGTATATATACTCTGAGGTTAGCATTTTGCTTGGGGCTCACTCATTGGAAGAGTGTCATGTGAATTGACCAGATGAGACACTGGGTAGCCATTAAGGAGCCCCCCACCCCTGCTTTGAACAACCAGGATTTTGTGCTTCTCTCTCTCTGGTAACTATGCATGTAATATCTTCGACAGACAGCTAGAAGCGTGTCTGCTGTTTTGTGTTATTTTTCTCCATTTATATTTTTTGCTTGTGGTTTCTGTTTGTGTTTTCTCTGAAGTTTAGGGTGCTGACTGTTCCCCCCGAACTAAGTGAAAGATATATGTATGTCTAATTAAAGTGAAATTGTAAGCCCCCTTAAAGTTGCTTTCCTTAGAAAAGCAGATCAAAGAACCTGTGCTAGCAGCCCTATTGTGTGCTGGTGTTATTGGTCTTACACAGCCACACATGGCAAGTAACATTGATCTTACGTGTGTACTCCCTTATTTCTATGCTGTGGACTTCTAGGGAATGGAAACTCCTCTGGCCAAGAACTCTTATTCATGTTTGTTTTGGTAGTCCTTGTTTGTGAGGTTAAGGTAGTGTAGACCTTAGAAATGTCATAGAAAAAAGATTTTTTAAGCAATCAAGAGCTATTGTTATGAATGATATGAAAAGAAGCATAATCCTGTAAAAGAAATCTCTGATATCATTTCTCCTGAGAAAATGTGATATTTTAAAAGGATCATAACATAGATTTCATTCAAATGAGCCATAATATCTAAAGAACTCAAAAGCAACTTTTAAATTGTTGTGATAATTTAAAATTCTTATCATGAGATGAAAAGAGCTCTTTCTAAGAAAAAAATAGTTGCATTGTAGTAATGTTACTCTCTAATGAGCTGCATTTCATGCCATCATTTTATATGAAACATATTTCTGAGTGTTTTTATTATGTTTTAGTTGGGCAGAACTATCTTCTGTTTGAAGTTTCTATTTTCTCCTTTTTAATATGATGAGAGAGGAGTTATTTCCTTCAGCATTGAAACCCTACTTTAGTTGATCTTCAAAATATGTGTATGTCTAATTCTGTCTGTCTGTCTTTCTGTAACTATGTAGAGAAGGTAAACAAGAGAAGGATCACTGTTTTCCATTTAATTAACTTTAATTTGATCATCTGGATGTGATTCTGTACTTCTTCATAGATCAACATTATATGATGTGCTATTGCTTAAGAGCATACACTGAGGGAAGGCTGCTACTGCTCTTTTGGAATAACAAATGTATGACTTGAATAAATACAACATTCTTGTCACTCCCGTCATATTTCTATGGTGCAGACTATAACTGTTCATTTCTTTTGCACAATAGTCATACGACATGTTCTCAGATTCCTTTAACAACAAATTTATTGCTTTCCTTTGGAAAAGCCATAGGTAATTGAGGCAAAACTCTCTCTCTCCTATATGATGTATGTTGATATATATGTATATATTATATATATGTATATATTTCTGTATCTCTATCCATCATCATATCTGTATCTCTCTGTATCTACAGATCTATATGCATATCTATATCTATCTATGTATATAACTATCATTATCTGTATAATATCTACATATCTATTTGTCTATCAATCATCAATCTATACACAAACACTTGATTTAAATCAGTCGTTGATCCTATATTTGTTTTCTTTATTTTTGCTTCTAAGTCCTTTCATAGCAAATTGGTAAATGTCATATTACAGTCCAAATAGAGGAAATTTAGTATTTTGGACAGAGTAAAAGGCTAATGATAGAAGTAATCAGATATATTTCCCAATTATTGGTGCTAAATTCCAATTTTATCCTTAAATAGTTTGGATATATTCTGACTTAACAGAGCCTTGACCCAAATTTGCTGTAATTTTTTTCCCTTCTAAACTTTTTGCTATTTACCGAAGTGCTATCATTGATATATATGGCACATTATATTCCTTAATATTCTTAATCATATTGTATTATAAGCCAATGTCAGTCTTGGCTGTCACACCTCTGTGCTTGGGAAAAATCAGGTGTTTACTGAATGAGGTCATTTGCTAGGCCATTTTAAATTTTCCTAGGTTTTTTGCTGATTAATTTACATTGCTTAAACATCCTTAAAATGAGGATAATTGGGGCAACTAGGTGGCGTAGTGAGTAGGGCACTGACCTTGGAGTCAGGAAGACCTCAGTTCAAATCCAGCCTCAGTCCCTTGACACACTTACTAGCTGTGTGACCTTGGGCAAGTCATGAAACCCCTATTGTCCTGCCTCTCCCCTGCTCCAGAAAAAGAAAGATTGAGCAAAAATTGAGAACAATCCTGATCTGTGTCTGTTCTTTTATAGACTTCCAGTTTTTTTAAACATTATGTTGTTTAAATAGGTCTTTTTAAAAATTTCAATTTTTTATTCTAATTTGGTTATTTATTTTGATCTTGTCTCTAAGAGAGATCTCCTAACTTCAATAATAACTAACATAAATTTAATATTCAATAGGGGAAGATAATCTTGAATAATTCACATTTCATAGTTTAATTCCAAGTATAAGAAACTTTAGTTGGAAAGCTCCTTAGGGATGAAATTACTAAGTAGGTTTCAATGATGAAACTTGATTTTGACAGAGGTCAAACTTACATCTTTCTGCTAACATTATGCCCTTTGATTAAAATGAGGAAACATTGTATTTAAAGGAAGATCAACATTAAGTATGGCACTAGGTACTATTGTGAATTTTAGAATCTAAGAGTTTCAAAGACCTCAGATTTCAATGTAGTACCTCCCTTTTGACTGAATTTCCCCCCATCACAACACTCCATGAATTCGACAAAGAAGGAAGGGAAAGTAAACAAATATTTTTAAGTGTCTTCTGTTCACCAAACAATATGCTAAGAAATTTTAAAATATTGCCACATTTGTTTCTCTTAACAAACCTAGAAAGTAAGCTCCAAACTAGTTCCTCCATTTGAGGAAGCTGAGGGAAGCAGAAGATAAGAGACTTATCCAGGGTCAAACAGTATCAAAGGCCAGATTTGAGCACCTCCTCTTCCTTCCTCAAATGATTTGTATTTCTTGATCTACAATAAATCTATAATATATAATAAATCTATAATAAAATCAATATTTCAATTGTTACTCGCAAACGTTTGCCCTAGAACTCCATTCATTCTCCCTGTAATTTTGCAAGCCAGAAAACTCACTGCCTCACTACCACTACTCAATATGTATTGTCCCCTTTGTGAAAATCAGCTCATTGAGTTTAGGAACTATTTTTAATTTTAACTTTTATATTTGCATCTGTGGCTTTCCTCACATTGTTATCCGGATAGCAGTATTTTTTTTTCATTCAATAAGCTGAAATAAGGAAAAAGCTCAAATATATGCAGCATTGGATATAACATAATTCCAGAAGTCTGGAAGACTCCAACTATCCTAGTACTGAGAAAGGTCTCATGAGTTACAAATATCATCTTTGCATGTAGGAGTATAAACAATTCAACTTTATTAAGTCCCTTATAATTTCTCTTTCCTGTTTACTTTTCATGTTCCTCTTGAGTCTTGTATTTGAAAGTGAAATTTTCTTTTTGTCCCCAATTTTTTTTTAAATTTTTATTTAAAAGGCTTTTTTAGGTTAATTTATTTATTTTAGTTTTCAACATTCATTTACACAAGATTTGGAGTTACAAATTTTCTCTCATCTCACCCCTCACCCCCAAGATGGCATGCATTTTGATTACCCCTTTCCCAAGTCTGCCCTCCCTTCTATCACGCTCCCACTTTTCCTTCCCCTTTACTTACTTGTAGGGCAAGATAGATTTCTACACTCCAAGGCCTGTATATCTTATTTCCCAGTTGCAGATTAAAACAATTTTTAACATTTGTTTTTAAAACTTTGAGTTCCAAATTCTCTCCTTTCTTCCTTCCCCACCGACCCTCATTGATAAGGCAAGCAATTCAACATAGGCCACAGATGTATCATTATGCAAAACACTTCTATAACAGTCATGTTGTGAAAGACTAACTATATTTCCCTTCATCCTACCCCCCATTTATTCTATTTTCTCCTTTAATCCTGTCCCTTTTCAAAAGTGTTTGCTTCTGACTACTCCCTCCCTCAATCTGCCCTCACTTCTAACATCCTTCCCCATCCCCTACCCTCTTACTTTCTTGTAGGGTAAGATACACAGTTGAGTGTGTATGTTATTTCCTCCTTAAGCCAAATCTGATGAGAGAAAGGTTCACTCATTCCCTTTCACCTAGCCCCTCTTCCTTCCATTATAACAGTTTTTCCTTGATTCTTTTATGTGAGATGATTTAGTCCATTCTAATTCTCCCTTTCTCCTTCTCCCAATATGTTTCTCTTTCACCTCTTAATTTTAGGGGTTTTTTTAGCTATAATCCCTTTATACTCAACTCACCCTGTTCTCTCTGTCTAGATATATGTATATTCCTTTCAACTACCCCTATACTGAGAAAGGTCTCATGAGTTACAAATAGCATCTTTCCATTTAACAATGTAAAAATGTTCAATTTTAATAAGCCCCTTATGATTTCTCTTTCCTATTTACCTTTTCATGCTTCTCTTGATTCTTGTATACAAAAGTCAAATTTTCTATTCAGCTCTGATCTTTTCATCAAGAGTGCTGGAAAATGAGGCAGAGCCAAGATGGTGGAGTGAAAATAGAGACTTACTGGAGCTCTCTCATAAATTTTGTCAGATAACAGGACACTGATTGTGGCAGATTTCCTGCCCAGGAGAATCCTCAGGATCGATGGGACAGATCTGTGTGCTGGAGGAGCACCAGGAGGGAATGGGAACACCAGGAGACCTGAACCAGTAGACAGGCTGGTTGAGTGCTCAGTGTATGGAACTAAATCATTCTGGAGCAGGAGCAGGAGCAAGCCCAGGGATGAATTGCCAGATGTGGCAATCCACAGGCTTCTCAGTACAGGATGGTAGTCTGTTCGACCTAGCTTAGACAGAAGCACAGAGCCTACTGCAGGAGCAGTAACTGCTGGAGCTATCAGCCCGCAGTCTAAAGATTTGAAACTCTTCTTCTTGAACTTCGTAGAGCCATGATGACTGAGTAAAATGGCTCTCATTCCTCCCTTAAACAACTAGAGGATAATGCCCTAGGAGAAACCCTGGAATAAAGGATCAGTGAGGGTTGAGTAGGCTTTTAGCTCGAGAAGCTCAGGACAACCCCTCTTGAGATGACAGGAGGAGATCAGTGCAGGAAAGCAGGCATCCCAGCAAGCCCCACCTTAGCAGGCCAGTGGGAATGCCTGAGCTCCAGGTAGGTGGATCTGGCAAGCTACATCATCAGGATCCCAGCCAGGGGAATTAGCAGATGCCAGTGCAAACAACTGCTGACACCACCTGTGTTATATAGCACAGGTGTAAGGGAAGAGGAGACTTCCAGCAGCCAAACCACTCCTCCTCCACACCTCATACTGTGACCCCCAGGGAAACTCAGATAGACTTCACTGGGCCTCGAACCTTGGCACATAACATCCAGCTTCAACTCAGCACCAGGTGAGCAGCAGCATTATATAGTCTTGAGCTGATAAAATCAGAGGTTGCAGCACATAAAGCCAGTAACCAGACCCCTCATTCCCAGCACAAGATGCTTGGGACAGAGGTCCCTGTCCCCCAGAAGCAAAGATCCACTTTAAAAGCCAGGAAAAAGGCAACCAACATGAAGAAGCAATCAAGAAATACAAAGACAACTGATTCTTACCATGGAGACAGAGAAGATCAAAATACCAATTCAGAAGAGGACAGCATTGACACTACACCCACATCTGAAACCTCAAAAGGGAATAAGAACTGGTCTCAGCTTCTACGGTAAAAAATCAGAAGGATTGGAACATGATATTCCAAAAGTCAAAGGAGCTTGCACTACCACCAAAGATCAACTAACCAGCAAAACTGAACATAGTCTTTCAGGCAAGAAGGTTGATATTCAATGAAATAAAGGAATTCCAGACCTTCCTGATGAACAGGCCAGAACTCAGTGGAAAATTTGATTTTCAAATGCAAAACTCAAGAGAAACATAACAGGAGGAAAAACATATTATTCAATAAGGGCAAATTGTTTAGATTCTTAGATAGGATTATGTTGTTCTATATATGTGTTTTTATACATATATATGTATATATATACATATGTACATACATATATACATATATATGTTAATTTTGAGAATAGTATAGTTGTTACAAGTAAAAGGCATATTCATACATTGGGTGTGAGTATAAATTAACTGATGTGATGATAAAAATAATTAAGGGGTGCAAATGGATTGTTCTTAGAGAAGAGGTAAGGAGGAGCTAGAAAAGGATGAATAACATCACATGAAGAGGCACCAAAACATATTATAGTAGAAAGGAAAAAGGGAACAAGAAGAGCAGTGTTTGAGCTTTACTCTCATCAGATTTGGTTCAACGACAGAATAATATACTCTGACAAGTATAGAAATCAATCTTGTCCTAGAAGCAGTAGGAGGGAAAAGGGGAAAGAAAGGGGGGAGGGTTAAAAGGGAGGGAACGAGTAGCAATGGAAAAGGACAAGATAAGGGAGAGGGGTTGATTGGTAAGGAAACTTGAGGGAGATGGTGGTCAAAAGCATAATTCTTAGGGAGAAGGGAGAAATAAAAGCATAATCAGAGAGGGAAATAAGATGGAGAAAAAGATATAGATAGTAATCATAACTGTGAATGTGCATGGGATGAACTCTCCCATAAAACGGAAGTGGATGGCAGAGTGGATTAAAAATCATAATCCTATGATATGTCGTTTAAGAGAAACACATTTGAAACAGGGAGATATACCTAGGGTAAAAATAAAAGGCTGGAGTAGAATATAAAAAACAGGAGTAGCAATCCTAATCTCAGACAAAGCAAAAGCAAAGATAGATCTAATTAAAAGAGTTAAGAAAGAAAACTATATCCTGCTAAAGATACCATAAACACTAAAGTAATATCATTACTTAACATATATGCACCAAGTGGTACAACATTCACATTCTTTGAGGAGAAGTTAAGGGAATTACAGGAGGAAATATATAGCAAAACTATGCTAGTGGGGGACCTCAACCTCCCCTCTCTGAACTTGATAAATCTAACCTCAAAATAAACAAGAAAGAAGTTAAGGAGGTGAATAGAATTTTAGAAGAGGTAGGTATGACAGACCTCTGGAGAAAATGAATAGGTTCTTAGCGTTACATGACACATACACAAAAGTTAACCATGTACTAGGGCATAAGAACCTCACAATCTAGTACAGAAAGGCAGAAATAATCATTGCATCTTTTTCAGATCGTGATGCAATAAAAATTATTTGTAATAACGGGCCATGGAAAGATATACCAAAAAGTAATTGGAATCTAAATGATCAAATCATAAAAAATGAGTGGGTCAAAGAACAAACCATAGAAACAAACAATAACTTCGTTCAAAAGAATGACAATAAGGAGACAACATACCAAAACTTATGAGATGCAGCAAAAGCAGTTCTTAGGGGAAATGTTATATCTCTGAATGCTTACATGAATAAAATAAAAAGGAAATCAATGAATTGGGCAAGCAACTGAAAAAGCTAGAAAAAGAACAAATTGAAAATCCTCAACTAAATAAAAATTGGAAATACTGAAAACTAAAGAAGAGATTAATAAAATTGAAACCAAGAAAACTATTAAACTAATAAATAAAACTAAGATCTGGTTTTATGAAAAAGACCATTAAAATGGAAACCTTTGGTTATTTTGATTAAAAAGAAAGAAAGAAAAAGGCAAAAATGGTCCCAAAATCAATGAGGCGAGGAATACCTTAAACAGCAGAATTGGTCAAATGGAAAAGGAGATCCAAAAGCTCACTGAGGAAAATAATTCCCTAAAAATCAGAATGGAGCAAATGGAAGCTAAGGACTTTATGAGAAATCAAGAAAGTATAAAACAGGACCAAAAGAAGGAAAAAAAGAAGAAAATGTGAAATATCTCATTGGAAAAATAACTGACCTGGAAAATAGATCTAGGAGAGATAATTTAAGAAGTATTGGTTCCCGAAAAAAAGAGCCTGGACAGCATCTTTCAAGAAATCATCATGGGAAACTCCTCTTAGGTCCTAGAACCAGAGGGTAAAATAGTCATCAAAAGGATCTACCCATTACTTCCTGAAAGAGCTCCTAAGTTGAAAATGCCAAGGAATATTGTAGCCAAATCCCAGAATTATCAGATCAAAGAGAAAATACTACAAGCAGCCAGAAAGAAACAATTCAAATATTATGGAACCACAGTCACAATTACACAAGACCTTCTACCCTAAAAGAAAGGAAGACTTGGGATATGATATTCTATAAGGCAAAGGAGCATGGATTACAACCAAGGATCCCAGTGAAATTGAGCATAATATTTCAGGGGAGGAGAGGGACATACAATGAAATTGGGGGCTTCCAGGCTTTACTGATGAAAAGACCAGAGCTCAACAAAAAATTTGATCTTCAAATACAAGACCCAAGAGAGCATAAAAAGGTAAACAGGAAATGTAAGGACATAACTGTTTACATCCTTATATGGATGGATGAAATTTACAACTCTTGAGAACTGTATCTTTATTACATGATATAGCAGTGAAATACATAGACAGAAGGGGTGAATTTAAGTTGATTTTGATGTAGTGATAAAAAAAAACTGATTAAGTGCTGAAAAAAAGATTGTAATGGGAGAAGAGAAAAGGAGGAGGCAGGAAAATAGAAAGAACATCACATCAAGAGGTACAAATACATATTACATTAGAGGAAAAATAAGAGAGGTTGAAGAACATGGTTTGAAATTTACTCTTATTGGATTTGCCTCAAGGGGGGAATAACATATTCAGTTAGGTATAGAAATCTAACTTACCCAATAGGCAGTTGGAGGGAGAAGGGGAAAGAAAAGGCAGGGGGGGCTGATAGAAAGGTGGGCAGATTGAGGGAGGAGGTAGTCAAAAGCAAAAATCTAGTGAAGAGGGAAAGGGAGGAGGGAGGAAAAAAAAAGATAAACAGAGGGGGAAACAGGATGGAGAGAAAGACAATCATAGCTGTGAATGTGAATGGGGTGAACTCTTCCATATAATGAAAGTAGATAGCAGCACGGATTAAAAAACATAATCCTACAAAATGTTGTTTACAAGAAACACATTTGAAACAGGATACACACAGGGGAAAGGTAAAAGCTTGGAGAAGAAAATATTATGCTTCACCTGAAGTAAATAAAAAAAAAAAACAGGGGTAACAATTCTAATCTCAGACAAAGCAAAAGCAAAGATAGATCTAATTAAAAGAGATAATGAAGGAAACAATACCCTGCTAAAAAGCACTATAGACAATGAAGCAGAATTGTGATTAAATATATATGCACCAAGAAGTATAGCAACCAAATTCTAAGAGGAGAAATTAAGGGAGTTGCAGGAAACAATACTAGTGGGGGACCTCAACTTCCCCCTCTTTGAACTAGATAAATCTAACCACAAAATAAACAAGAAACAAATTAAGGAGTTGAATAGAATTTTAGAAAAGTTAGGTATGGTAGACCTCTGGAGAAAATTAAATGGGCATAAAAAAGCATATACATTTTTTTCTTGGCAGTACATACCACCTACACGAAAAGTGACCATGTTATAAGTCATAAAAACCTCAGAACCAAGTGCAGTAATAATGAACAAACATCAAATGCATCTTTCTCAGATCATGATGCAATAAAAATTATATGTAATAAAGGGCCATGGAAAGATAGAATCAAAATCAATTGGAAACTAAATAAGTTAATCCTAAAGAATGAGTGGATCAAACAACACATCCTAGAAACAATCAATAACTTCATGCAAGGGAATGACAATAAGTTGACAACATACCAAAGCTTATGGGATACAGCTGAAGCAGTTCTTAGGGGAAGTTTTATAGTACTTAATGCTTACATGAATAAAATAGAGAAAAAGGAGATCAGTGAATTGAGTATTCAACTGTAAATGCTAGAAAAAAAAAACAAATTGAAAATCCCCTATTAAATAACAAATTAGAAATACTGAAAACCAAAGGAGAGATTAGTCAAAATGAAATTAATAAACTATTGAACTAATAAACAAAACTAATAGCTGGTTTTGTGGGAAAAAACAATAAAATGGAAACATTTGGTTAATTCGATTAAAAAGAAAAAAAAGAACAAAAACAAATTACCGATATCAAGAGTGAAAAATGTGAATTCACCACCAACGAAGAAGAAATTAAAGCAATCATTAGCAGCAAATAGCCCAACTATACACCCATAAATTTGACAATATTAGGGAAATGGATGAATATTTATAAAAAATATAATTTGTCCAGATTAACAGAATAGCAAGAAAAATACTTAAATAACCCCATCTCAGAAAAAAAAAAGAAATTGAACAAACCATCAATGAACTTCCTATGGAAAAGTATCATGGACCAGATGGATTTACAATGGAATTCTATTAAACATTTAAAGAACAATTAATTCCCATAATTTATATATTACTTGGGAAAATAGGTAAAGAAAGAGTCCTACCAAATTCCTTTTATGATACAAATATAGTATTATAACTAAATTTTTAAGAGTCAAAACAGAGAAAGAAAATTATAGGCCAATTTCCCTAATGAATATAGATGCAAAAATTATAAATAAAATATTAGCAAAAGATTACAGCATTTTATCATGAGAATAATACACTATGGCCAGGCAGGATTTATTCCAGAAATGTAGGGCTGGTTCAATATTAGGAAAACTGTCAGAATAATTGATCATAGCAACAAAAAAACCTACCATAAACCATATGGTTATCTCAATTGATGCAGAAAAAGCTTTTAACAAAACACAACACCCATTCCTACTAAAATCACTAGAGATCATAAGAATAAATGGAGCCTTCCTTAAAAGGATAAGTAACATCCACCTAAACCCATCAGCAAGTATTATATGTAATGGAGATAAGCTAGAAGCATTTCCAATAAGAATGGGGGCAAAACAAGGACGTCCATTATTACCACTCTCATTAAATATGGTACTAGAAATCTTAGCTTTAGCAATAATAAAAAGAAATTTAAGGAATTAGAATAGTCAAAGTAGAAACAAAGCTATCATCACTTGTTACAGAACATATGATGATATACTTAGAGATTCCTAGAGAATCAAAGAAAAAAGTACTTGAAATAATAAACAAATTTAGGAAATTAACGTGATATAAAATAAACCCACATAAATCATCAGCATTCCTATATATTACTAACAAAGCTGAACAGCAAGAAATAGAAGGAGAAATTACATTTAAAGTTCCTGTAGACATTATACAATATTAAGGAATCCACCTGCCAAAATAAACCCAGGAACTATATGAATGCAATTTATAAAATACTTTTCATGCAAGTAAAGTCCAATCTAAATAAATAGAAAAAAACATCAATTGTTTGTGGGCAGGCAGAGGTAACACAATAAAATTACAATTCTACCTAAATTAATATACGTATTCAGTGCCATATCAATCAAGCTACCTAAAAATATTTTTATAGAGCTAAAAAAAATGACAGCAAAATTCATCTAGAAGAACAAAACATCCAGAATATCAAGGGGATTAATGTAAAGAAATACTAAGGAAGGTGGCCTTGCCATACCAGACCTTAAATAGTATTATAAAGCAGCAATCATCAAAACTACTTGGTACTAGCTAAGAAATAATGTAGTGGATCAATGTAATAGATTAGGCACATAAAATGCACTAGTCAATGACTTTTGTAATCTATTGTTGGATAAACCCAAAGATTCCAGCTTCTGGGATATGAACTCTCTATTTGACAAAAATTACTGGGAAAACTGAAAAATGGTATGACAGAAACTGGGCATACATCAATACTTTACAACATATACCAAAATAATGTCCAAATGAGTACAAGATTTACATATAAAGGCTGATACTATAAACAAACTGAGAGAGCAAGGAATAGTTTACCTGTCAGATTTATGGATAATGGAAGAATTTATGACCAGACAAGAGACAGAGAACATTATGAAATGTAAAATAGATAATTTTGATTACATTAAATTGAAAAGTTTTTGTACAAACAAAGCCAATGCCACCAAGAGTAGGAGGAAACAGATAACTGGGAAAGAATTTTTACAACTAGTGTGTCTGATAGAGGCCTCATTTCTGAAATATATAGAGAATTGAGTCAAATTCATAACAATACATGTCATTCCTCAATTGACAAATGGTCAAAAATATGAACAGGCAGTTTTCTGAGGAAGAAATTAAAGCTATCTTTAATCATATGAAACAGTGCTCTAAATCACTGTTGAATAGAGAAATTCAAATCAAAACAACTCAGAGGTGCCTCATCACACCTGTCAAATTGGCTAACATGACAAAACATGAAAATTGTAAATGTTGGAGAAGATATTGAAAAATTGGAACACCAATGCATTGTTGGTGAAGTTGTGAACTGATCCAACCATTTTGGAGAGCAATTTGGAACTATGCCCAAAGGACTATAAAAGTGTGCATAACCTTTGTCCCATCACAGACTTCTAGGTCTGTATCCCAAAGAGATTACACAAATGTGAAAAAGACATACATATACAAAAATATTTATAGCAGCTCTTTTTTGTGGTGGCAAACAACTGGAAATTGAGACGGTGCACATCAATTGGGAAATGGCTAAACATGTTGTGGTATGTGAATGTAATGGAACGCTATCATCATATAAGAAATGATGAGCATAAGGACTTCATTATAAGCTGGAAAGATTTACATGAACTAGTGTTGAGTGAGGGGAGCAGAACCAAGAGAACATTGTACACAGTTACAGCCACATTGTGTGATGACTAAATTTAATATACTTGGCTCTTCTCAGCAATGTAAGGTTCTAAAATAACTCCAAAAGGCTCATGATGGAAAATGCTGTCCACATCTAGAGAAAGAATTACAGAGTCTGAATGGAGATAGAAGCATACTATTTATGCTCTCTCTCTCTCTCTCTCTCTCTCTCTCTCTCTCTCTCTCTCTCTCTCTTTCTTTCTTTCTTTTATAAATTCAAAACACTTAACTACATTAAAAATAAATGATTTTTCAAATGATATTGAATCAACTATTTATTAGTGATCATAGGTGCCACCACTGTATTAACATGAAGAAAACTTAAAAGTCTTGTTTTACTTAAATGGAAATATGAGGCTAATTACTTTGTCAGTTTGCAGACAATAGATGGGAGATCTCATTTTTGACTTGAGAGATAGGTGAATGTTATGAGAATATGCATCCAAGTTTGTCATCCTCCAGGGACTAATAGCAACAACTGCCTCGAGGTGTTCTTGGTTCTATTTCACAACTTTACCATCTGGGGAGACATATGTAGATAAAATCAGCAGATTCTGGGAGTGATTATTATGGAAGTTATTCTTTTTTAACAGATGAATTGTTTTTATTTTTTTCTCTGCTACCAAAAAATGCAAAATTGAAAATATATTTTAAGCATGGATAACTGTGGTTGTTGAAAACTGCAGTTTCACGGTCAAGCAGATAAAAAGACTCCAAACCAGGTCTGACAGTGTCCACTTATTACATGAAGGGCAAATTCTTCATTGAGTGTGCATTAGTGTGATGTCCAGTTCTTTCTGCCCCACCCATAAATCACCTATATTCAAGATAAATGTAAATACAAGAATAAACTGTAAAAACACTTGATAATTTTATTTTCCTTCAGCATGCCCTTGAAACTTCTAACAAAATGGTATGTTCTCTTAGAAGGTGTTAATACATAAGATAGCAAAGTACTGAGAGATTCCAACAGTATATTTTTAATTCAAAATTTGATTGACATTCATTTTGAACTGTCTATTTGTATTATTTATTAACTTCTTTATTGTGTCCAATTGTAGTATCAAGTTAAGCTACAGATAATAGTAATAATAATGATAATAGCTCGTATTGATAGAATGTTATCGTTTTAGAAGTACTAAAATATGTAGATATATATATAGTCTTTGAAATTACGCTAGATCATAGAGTTTATTGTTAGACAATTGACATTGTTATTTAGGGTCAGCATATAAGTGTGGGCTTTCCATGAATTTGTGAATACATAAAAATGTTTTTCAAAGCAAAGGGAATTTTTTTTTTGGATTATGACTACAAATTCATCAGTTTGGGTGCTCCTTTTAGTGCTAAAATCATAATGCTTCTGTACCATTAATGTACTTCATGAATTAATATAACTGATCAAAATCATCCTCTGGTGGCTAAATGAATAATAAGCTTCCCCAATTTTTTCTAGGCTGACCTTGAGAAGGACTAGGACTCTACTTGAAAAACTTCTTGTCTGGTAGTATCTGCCAGAGAGAAATCCATTTGAACAGCTCTTGAGGACCTTTTTCTCCTTGCAAGTCATGAACTCTTCTATTAAATATTTGGATATATGTCATTAGATACTCATATGTTAAATATTGATGTTCATTAAATTCACTCAGTCAATGAAACAATGTGATAAGTGGAGAAAGGCTACAGGCTGTATTGTCCTTCTCTTGCTATAGGCCAGATGCTCTCAAGATATGGGTCTTAGGTTTTAGCCATTTTCTTTGTTCTTTTTGATTTTCACTATAAGGAGTGGACTTTCCAACTCAGACGTTTGTGACAGGGCGATCCAGAAAACCAGAAATCTAGTCCAAGTGCTGCAATATGCCCAACAATAAAGCTCAGATGATCAAAGGCTTATTAATGCTAGTCCAGTAGTACTTGGAAATTCAATTTTGTGAGAATAATGATATTTAGGAATTGAGCTAAAACATAAACCTAATTCCCTTTGTCTTCCCAAGGGCAAGGAAGAGTAGCAAGGTATTATGGTGACAAGATTTAGAGAGGGAAAAAATGTTTTTGCTTATATATTTGAAGTAAATATCCCCTTCTACAAAATAAATAGCATTTTATTGATAAAATTTAATTAATAAACTGGTCAAAGATCTGGCAAAATTGGTAATACAATGTGTGGGAGCTTGATCTGATGGCAGATAAAAGAAATTCCTCAACTCACACCTTAATAGGGAATCCTATTGTTTTTATCGTGCTTTGGAAAACACAGTACCTGGCACATTGTGGGCACTTAAATGCTTATTGATTTACTGACTGGCCCCTAGCAGTGAGGCTACCATCAACCATATTATACTTGGATTGTTGAATTTTTCTTTCTAAACTAGTCCTCCTATCTTTTCTATTTTAGGAGCAAGTTCATCTGATTCACATTCATTATTAGTATCACTAAGTGGGTACTTTCTTTAGTCTTGTTCTCTTACACTTTATTCTCCCTTTATTTCTGGCCTATTCTTTTAAAAGAGGGTGGTGACCTATAAAATTTTTCATTCTTTTGATTTTGTTTTATTTTTTCTTGATGTCTCATAGGGACATTAGCTTCTAGTTGCCCAATTCTAATTTTTAAGGAATTATTTTCTTCAGTTGGTTTTTGTGTTTCCTTTTTCGTTTGGCCAATCCTATTATTTAAGGAGCTGTTTTCTTTAGTGGATTCTTGTACCTCCTTTTTCCACTTGGCCAATTCTACTTTTTAAAGAGTTGATTTAGTGAATTCGTGTACATCTTTTTTCCATTTTTTGTGCTTTCTTTACCAAGCTGTTGACTCTTTTTTTTCATAATTCTTCTAGGAAGACTTTTTGAGCTTGAGACCAATTCTTATTTCTTTTTGCACCTTTTGACATTGTTGTCTTCTGAGTTTGCATTTTGATTTTCCCTGTTGCCATAGTAATTTTGATGGGAAGAGCTTTTGTTCCCTCTCATTTCTAACCTATTTCATAACTTAAAGTTGAGGTCCACTCCTGGAAGGTGAGAGCATGTTCCATACTTTTTGCATTGGGAGCAAAGACTTGGTCATTCATGGCACGCCTGTTGTGCCAGATGCTCTATGCAGCTTACCTGCTTTGTTGGGATTGCCTGGCCTACTTGCACCTGCTCCAGGCATGCCAGGCCTGGTCCCTATCCTGCTGTGCTGCTGGCCTGCTTAGCTGGCCAGTGTGTCATCACTTGTTGATCTGTGCTGGGGCCAGGGGCCTCCTGCTGGTTTGCCCAGATATAGCCTCCACTAGGCTGTGCTCCTCTTATAACAAAGTAAGATACATGTTTACTGCAGTTCTTCTAAGCTGTCTTCGGCTGGAAAACTTTTTAACCCTGCCCTTTTGTGGTTTCTGCCACTTCAGAATTTCTTCTATAATATGATATATCTAGAGAGTTCTAGAATATCAACTGAAAAATTACTTAAAATAAAATTTTCATCAAAATTTCAGGATACGCAATAAACTCACAGAAATCATCAGCATTTCTATATATGACTAATAAAGTCTATTTACAAGAGATAGAAAGAGAAATTCCATATAAAATGACTGCAGACTGTATAAAACACTTGGTGGTCTGCCTGTCAAGACGAACTCAGGAACTATATGACCAGAATTACAAAACAGTTTTCATACAAATAAAGTCAGATTTAAACAACTGGAGAAATATAAATTTTTCATGGATAGGCCAAATTAACATAACAAAAATGACAATTACAACTAAATGAACTTATTTAGTGCCATACCAAAAAAAAAAACTATTGAAGAATTATTTTATAGATGTAGAAAAATAACAAGAGGTATAGGATATCAAGGGAATCAATGAAAAAATGTGAAAAAAGGTCTCTTAGTAGTATTAGATCTCAAACTCTATTATAAAGTGGCAATTATCAAAATTATCTGGTCCTGGCTAATAGAGTGGTGGATCATTAGAATAGATTAGGTACATAATACACAGTAATAAAGGATCAAAGTAATCTAGTTTATAATAAACCAAAAAATTCAAGATTCTGGGATAGGGAATCACTACTTGACAAAAATTGCTGGAAAAACTGGAAAGCAGTTTAGCTGAAATTAGGTATACACCGACACCTAATGCCGTGTACTGAAAAAAGGTAAAAATGTAGACATGATTTAGACATAAAAAGTGGCATGGTAAGCAATTAGGGGAGCATGGAATATTTTACTTGTCAGATTTATCAATAAGTGAAAACTTAAAGAAGCTATACATATTATATAGAGATTATAGTGATTAAGAAGATAAAGAGATATAGAGCATTGTGAGAAATAAAATAGACAATTTTGATTACATCAAATAAAAAAATTTCACACAATCAAAACCAATGTAGTCAAGATTAGAAGGAAAGAAGGAAACTGGGAAAACTTTTTATAGCAAGTTTCTATGACAAAGGCCTCTTTTCTGAAATTTATAGAAAACTGAGTCAAATTTATAAAAGAAAATGTCATGTTTAAATTGATAAATTGTCAGAGGACATAAACATGCAGTTTTCAGAAGAAATCATAACTATAGTTATATAAAAATGCTCTAAGTCACTACTGATTAGAGAAATGCAAATTAAAACATCTCTGCGGTACCACTTCACATCTGTTAGATTGACAGAAAAGAAAAGTGATGAATATTGAAGGGGATGTGGAAAAATTGGGGCACTAATGCACTGTTAATAAAGTTGTCAATTTATGTAACTATTTTGGAGGACAATTTTGAAATTTACCCAAAGTGCTATAAAACTATATATGCCATTCGATGAAGGCAAACCATCATCAGAGAAATTTACTTTATTCCAAAGAGATCAGAGAAAAAAGAAAAGGACTTATATGTACAAAAATATTCACAACAGCTCTTTTATTGACGGCAAGGAAATGGAAATTGAGAAGATGCTCATCCCCTGGGACATGGCTGAATGAGGTGTTATACGTGGTTGTTAGGGAATACTTTTGGCCATAAGAAGTGATAAGTAGGAGGCTTTTAGAAAAAGTTACACAAACTAATAAAAATTGAAATGAACAGTACCGGAACATTGCATATAGCAACAGAAATCTCTGCCTTTGCTTTTACCCAGCGCATCCCTCTTTTTCAGCTATTCTTCTTCTTCATCGATGCCTTCGTAAACTTTTTGCAAGTGCCCTAATAATGATACAGTTCTTGGGATCCACACATATCATATTCGCATACGGGAATGTAAACAGTTTAAGTTCACCGAGTCCCTTCTTATGTGTCTTTCATCTTTACCGTTTTATGCTTTTCTTCAGTCTTATGCTTGAATGTCAAATTTTCTATGCAGCTCTGATCTTTTCATCAGGAATGCTTGAATATCTTTTATTTAAGTCAAATTTCTCCCCTGAAGGATTATACTCAGTTGCCTTTCAGAATATCATATTCCAAGCCTTCTGCACCCTTAAGTGGAAGCTACTGAATCTTGTGCAAATTCTGACTATGGCTCCATGATATTTGAATGCTTTGTTTCTGGCACCTTGAAGTATTTTCTCTTTTACCTGGGAGGGCTGGAATTTGTCTATACTATTGCTGGGAGTTTTTGTTTGGGGATCTATTTCAGGAAGTGATTGATATATTTTTTTTTCAATTTCTATTTTACCCTCTTTATCTGAGGGCAGTTTTCCTCTATAATTTCTGGAAATTTGATATTTGGGTTCTTTGTTTTATCATGGCTTCTAATATAGTTTAATAATTCTTAAATTCTCTCTCTTTGATCTGTTTTCCCAGTCAGTTTTTAAATGAGATATTTAACATTTTCTTCTATTTCTTTCAGTCTTTTGACTTTATTTTCTCATAGAATCATCAACTTCCACTTGTCCAATTCTAATTTTTCAAGGAATTTCTTCAGTGATTTTTTTCCTCTTTTCACATTTGGCCAATTCTACTTTTTAAGGAGTTCTGTGAATTTTTGTGCCTCTTTTACTGTTAAGCTAATTCTTTTTTAAGATGTAATTTTCATCAGTAATTTTTTGTCTCTTTTACCAAGATACTAATTATCTTTTCATAATTTATTTTCTTGAGAGATAGAATTATTTAATCTTTTCCTTTATATCACCAGTGTCTAGTACAGTGCTTGAAACTTAATTTGTGCTGAATAAATGTTTGTTGATTCACTGACGATCAATCCTTGAGGCTTTTTTTGGGAGAGAGACAGATAAAGGGAGACAGGGAGAGACAGAGGTAGAGACAAAGAAAGAAAGGAAGACAGAGAGAAGCAGAGACAGAGACAGGGGGAGGTGAGAGAGGGAGAGAGAGAGAGAGAGAGAGAGAGAGAGAGAGAGAGAGAGAGAGACAGAGAGAGACACAGAGAGAGAGACAGAGAGAGAGACAGAGACACAGAGAGACAGAGACACAGAGAGATAGAGACAGAGACACACAGAGAGACAGAGAGATAGAGACAGAGACACAGAAAGACAGAGAGAGAGAGAGACAGAGACAGAGAGACAGAGACACAGAGAGATAGAGATAGAGACACACAGAGAGACAGAGACACAGAGAGACAGAGAGATAGAGACAGAGACACAGAAAGACAGAGAGAGAAAGAGAGAGACAGAGACAGAGAGACAAGGAGAGACAGGGACAAAGAGACTCAGAGACAGAAAAGGCACACAATGTATGGGTTCTCAGTGATTTTGAGACTCTCCTCTTCCAATGGTTGTCCCCTAAAAGCATGTTATGTTACCAAATACATTACAGAAACAATTGCCTCATCCTTTCAAGGTTTGAGACACCAAAACTGTCTTCTATCAAGACTGCATCTTCACAGGCAATGAGGCAGCTTCCTTGCTTCCCCTTTTTTCCACCCTGTAGGTGAATCTTGTTGCCCCAACAAACACATCTGATGAAGAGTCCCTGATGGCAGGGGAGACAATTCAAATCATACATGGTTCTCTGGAATTCCCATACTTTGTGGAGGTCAATACCTAGAGGTTGCTGAAGTCAGATTCTACAGTGCCTCACTGAATTTCTGGCTCCTCATTTACTCTCAAGATTGTCCATTTGGAGTTGGAAGAAAGTAGTCACCCCTTCATTTGACAGATGAAGAAATCAAAGCTATCAATAGTCATATTGAGAAGTGCTCTAAATTATTACTGATTAGAAAAAAGGCAAAATAAAACAATTCTGTGGCACCACCTCATACCTATAAAATTGATTAATATGACATAAAAGAAAAATAAGTGTTGGAGAAGATGTGGAGATCAATTTGGAACCATGCCTAAAAGGCAACCAAAATATACTAACCCTTGGTTCCAGCAATACAACTATTAGTAATGTTTGTAACACAAAGAGGTCATAAAAAGGAAAAAAAAGACCTGTATGAAAAAATATTTGTATCAGCTCTTTTTGTGGTGGCAAAAATACAAATTAAAGGGATGCTCATCTACTGGGGAATGACTGAACAGGTTGTGGTATATAAATGAGATGGAATACTACTGTGCAATAAGAAGTGACAAGCAGGCAGATTTCAGAAAAAACCTGGAAGGGCTTCTATGAACTGATGCAAAGTGAAATGAGTGGAACTAGGAAAACATTCTACACAGTACTAGCAACGCTGTGTGATAATCAACTATGAATGACTTAGCTCTTCTCAGCAATACAGTGATCCAAGACAATAACAAAAAACTCATAATGGAAAATGCTATTCACATCTAGGGAAAGAACTGATGGATTCTGAATGCAGATTGAAGCATACTATTTTCACTTAACATTTTCATTTATTTTTCCATTTAGTATGTCTCTTCTTTCACAACTGTGACTAAGCTTTTACGTGATTTCATATCTGTCTGCCTATCTATCTATATATCTATCTATCTAGCTATCTATTTATCTATCTACAACCTATATCAAATTGCTTACCATTTTAGGAAGAGAGGAGAGGAGGAAAGGAGGAAGAAAAATTTGGAACTCAAAATCTTATAAAAATGAATGTCAAAAATTGTCTTTAATATAATTGGGAAAATAATATTAAATAATAAGCCCTGGTATAATTTATCCTGAACCTTTTCTTGCTCTTTTGCACAATAGTAATCCTCAGTTCACTACCTATGTTATCATCTTCTGGTCTGACCCTATCTCTATATTTTAAACCCCTCTATCTCCTTAGGTCAGTGATTGTGGGGAAAATTTGACTCTGTCATTTTCCCTTGGAGTCTTTGATCAGAACATGGCCTAGTGCTTTCTAGGTCTTTGTAAAGTAGTTAATGTTAGGGATGGGGGTGAGGAGAGTGCTGAACCAGGATGCTACTGCTTCTTCCTATTATAACATCATGGTAAATTTCTCCCTAAAACACATTTTGACCTATATAGAATTTGTATAAATATCTTGACCTATATTGCTATCACTTATATAGCAGCTATGTACATATATCTGGCTACAAGGTGAATTTGGTTGTGGTAAACATCACCCAAAACTACCTTTGAAGTCTATGCAAAGTATTGGGCTGAGGACAAACTACCTATGTTTGTTTAATTCAATTCAATTCATAAAACATATTAAGCACCTACTTTGTGCTAATCCTATTGCTAAGGGTTGAGATACAAAACAAATCAAAAGAAAACAGCCTGACCTCAAGGTGCCTATGTAATATCTCTTGGTATATCCTTTCATAAGAATTTTTTCAAGCTCTGCTAAGAATTATCATTTCTTTTAGAAGGATGAGAAACCATCAGAGTGATTAAGCGACTTGCTCTGTTAGTTAATGGACAAGAACATAGTCTAGATTTGCTGAATCTTCATGCACAGCTATCTTTGTACATGGATTATAAGCATTGCCTAAAATAACTGGAGAAGGTTTATTTGGAATTTGGAAGTGGATGTGACTTTTTCTTAGAAATGTTATTAGATTAGAAATTCTCAGAATTGCAAATTCCTTTTCAAGTAAAGAAACCTAGTGCAAATCTTGTTTGAAAAATATATAGAGCTGATTTTAAAAAAAATACCCAGGAGAATATATCAAGTTTATTAAATCTGTGGACAACTTTTTTCAGTCATCACGGCTTGTGAAAAAGCCACATTCTATTTTTACCAATTACCTTTTAACACACTGACTCTTTGGCTTCAGTATTCTCATTGTGTCTATAGACATACATTTAGATTTGATCTTATCACAAAAAGATTTTTATGAATGATGCCAAATAATAATTAAAATAAAGAATTAAAACTTTTTTAAAAGACCCAGTAGATAGTTACGGAAGCAATTTCATGTAATTCTCATAGCTTCTTTGTTTTTGCCAGGAAATGGAATCGAATACAGAAAGGAAAGGGTATGGCATAGGGGTATTACTCATTCATTGCTCCTCTGCTCTGACCATAAACCAATACCTCAGTACTATTTTGGAGGTTGGACTTGCTATCCCCAAGTGTGCAGTGATGAGCTATCAATATTTTTCCTCATATTCCTCCATGTGACCTTCATCTGGTAATGAGTGTAGTCATCTGGGACTCTTTCTTGATAACTATAGACATCAAAATGTCAAACTTTCCCCTGAGTCATTACGTCCCTTCAAAGTATTCCCACTGCATATGGGAAGATACCAGGTGTTGAATTAGGGATTTAATGGAGCTGGTAGAAATTCCCAGAAGTTTTCATGTTAATTTAACTAGAAAGGATATGTAGTGAGAACAAGGTAGTGAGTCACACAGTGATCAAGAGGCAAACAATAAAAAAAGATATTTGGTTCATTTGAATTTCATATATCTACTTTTTAATGGAAGTGAGATATAGTGTTAAGTCAATGATGAAACCCAATAGAAAAAATATTCTCCATTATGGACTCTATGCATTACACAGAGATATAAAATAAATTGTAGCAATAAGTCTTTGTTAGCTCTCCTTTCTTTGCCTTTGTCTCTTGATTTCAGTTAAGTTTCTCCTACTTTTTATTTAGTTTCTTGTATTGATTACTTACTCTTTAAAAAAAAATCCCTGTTTGAATACCTTCACTGTGGTTTTTGCTTGTTTCTACTCAGATTCACTTGGAAGTGTCAGTTTCAATGTTTGTTTGTGCTCTCAGTGATTAGTGCATGTAAAGAGCATCTCTGAATCCTGAAGTGCGGGTATTGAGCAATTTCAAAGCTCACGAAGGTGAGGGGTTGTTCAAAGTGTGGAATTAGCAGGTGTTTGCCATTGAGAGCGTGTGAAAAAGCTCCAAAGTGAGACTATAAATGTTGATCTCAAAAGGGAGTGAAATAATGAGTTTTATTGATAGGCATTTAATTTAAGTGGCACATAAATCTGCAAGTAGCAAGATTTTGGCAAGATTACTTATTTTATAATTCAACTCCTATTTATGACTTGTATCTGTGTCTTTCATGGGTAAATGTCCTAGCAATTACAATGGCAGCATAAACCAACTAGCATTATGAGTTCAACAAGCAGAAGAAAAAATTAAAAACTGCATATTATTCTTATGACATTTCAGATAACTTCTTACAAGAAACTATTTAAACTATACTTGGGACTATTTAGTCATCCTCTTTCATGTTATTTATATTTTTCTTGTTATCTTGGTGATGATGATGATGACAATGACATTGATGATGGTGAAGACGATGATGTGAAGATTTTTGAAGCCATAATTTCATCAGTCTGTGAGAACTCCTGGTATAAAAACTCTTTTCTGATGCAGTATGGGAACTCGCCTATAGCTTATAATCTTAGACAGTCTAAGACACTTGCACTTAGTTCCAGGATGCTAAAAATTCAAATAAATTTTCCATGTTCAAAGGTTAATTTATATCAAAGCAAAGACATTAAAATCTCCCCGACTCAGATACCTGCTCTTTATGTACTATGTTTGCTGCCATATATTTACATGTGCACAGAAATTCAAAACATATATAGAGAAATGTGTTATGAATTAAATTGAGTGAACATTTATAATGAGGTGGCTGAGTGCAGAACAGTATGTAAGGAATGTGGGGACATATAAGCCTTAACTAAAAGAAGGCCCTGCCTTCATAAAAATTATAGTCAAATATGTGGCTAAGGCATACACATTCATTCTTAATGTGCAATATTATATGACAAATGCATTAGAAATGTACAAAGCAAAAACCAATGTCAGTTCTAATGGTAAAAATTGTTACTGATATGGGAGGATAAGAAGGGATATCTATGAAGGGAAAATTAATTAATAAGTTCTAATATTTGTAAATGACTTTAGCTTTTCAGTGATTTCTTAAGTAGTATACTCATCCTTTTATTCATGAGCAATTTGGTTCATGAAAGGGGCAGAAACAGAACTTTTGAGTAAAGAAAAGAACAAAATCAACTTCTGAAGTTATATAGTTTCTATGGTAAAATCTTATGGAGAAGCATAGACTGTTTAAGGGAAGAAAAACTTTTCAGTGGTTCCTGCTTACTCACTAATGTCTTGTCAGTTTTGAAAGGGAAAAAAGAGCTGTGATAGAGGCACGGTGGAAGTTGTGAATGCTATGAGTCCTGCTTTTCTGTGAGAAGCTTGCCTGTCTGAGAATTGATTGGATAAAATCCTATGGATTGTCTGTGTTCCCCAGATACACATTCTTTGGAGTTTTACTATTCTCTAGCTTAAGAGAAATACTGGTCACTATAATAGCATATAAAAGCATCTTTCTCAGTGATCTCTTAGGGAGAGGCATAAATTAGAAAAAGGTTCTCGCTACTTCATTAGTTTAAGAACACAAAAGGAATGGTTTTGCCCAGGAGAGAGGCAAAGACCAAAAGGAAACAAGCTAGCAGAGAAAAGGTTTTGTGTAGTGCAGTTGGTTACTAAAGGAAGGGTAATGGTATCAGATTCAAATAGAAATCGATCCTTGTTGCTGCATATTGAATTTAAATGTCACAAACTAAAATTACCTATTGTTTGTACTCAGATTCACTTGGAGGTGTCAGTTTTAATATTTTTGCTCTCAGTGTTTAGTGCATGTAAGGAGCATCTCTGAATGCTTAAGTGCTGGTTTTGAGCAACCTATGTTTGATTGCATTTTTATTTATTTTGTTAAACATTTCCTAATTACATTTTAGTTTGGTTTTGGCTTCTTGTGATAAGGGCCATGAGTTTGACACATTTGCTGTAGTTTTACCAATATTTTCTGGCAGTGCTATTACATATTTATTACTGGATAATATTCTGCTGGTCCCATAGTTACAGGTGGTCAGAGCTCTCCTGGCTTTTTCACTTCTAGGTCTTCTTCCACTGTTCATGTGATTCTAAAGCTCCTTTTTGCTACTAGTTTATGGCCTTTGATTCTCAGCTGAGTTTATACCTCTTTCCCTTAAGGAGATTTAGCTTGGAGCTAGAAGGTTTAAGCTGCCACAATTTCAGTGACTGTGAGACAGATCCTTTAGGTACCCAGTTAGCAGACTAGGGAGAAAAATTTAACTTTTTCACAATAAGGAAAGGACAAAAAAAAACCATTTTCTCTCAAGAAGTCTTAAACTTCAATATTAAATCATTTTTAGAATGACCAATAGTTAGCCAGCTAAGAAGTATTTCAGTCTGATTTTTAAATTGCTAACCCTGTTTACTGGGATCAACGTCCCTGCTCAAAGACTCCATTTTACTTAGAGTAGGAAATTTTACATTAATGTGCATCAATTCATGAATGTTTCCTTTGTCCCTTCAAAACAATTTCAAAGTTACCTTTCAGAAAATGTAAAATATTCTGTGAGTCAGAGGTTCCATCATTTTCCTTAACCCCCAAGATCCCTTGAGCATCTGATAAAAATTAATGAAAGCAAAGATAAAAAGAAGAAACAAACAATAACAGGTAATACGTGGCAAGCATTTCCTTCCACTTCAATATTTTCCTTGAAATATCCATCCTTATTATCTCTCTGTGGCCAGCAATAGTTCTTCCAAGCTTTGGGCCACATCAAAAATAATATTCAGCTAAAGTATCACAGAAAAAAAAATAGTCACTTCACATGCATAAGATTATATTGTGAAATCCAACATAAAAATTTTAAAATATATGCCAACTGTTAGTTTCAAAACAAACAGCTACATAGACTCTTGTAATGAAATTTATTTGAACAGTTTTTGAAGAAATGGGCAAATGCAATACTCATGGAGATCTTATATAGCATTTGAAAAAAATCCTACTGGGTTTCTCCATGGCACCTTCAATAACCCAAGATTGACTCAATGCTAGAATTCCATCAAGTTTAATTCAATAAGCCAATATTCAACAGACATATGAAGTCATAAAATATGCCTTTTTATAATTTATCCTTTCACTCCTCTTTCTGTTTTGATTCTGAGTACCTTTTTAAATTTGATCTCCCTTTTAAAAACCTTTTTCCCATTCTAATTCCCTGGTAGGTAAGATTGATTTCTATAACTGAGGTTTTAGTGTCACCTGCCCCCCATCCCCACAATTTCCCTTTATACTGTGAAAGCTCTTCTGTGTGTACCTCTTTTATGTGAGATAATTTTCCTCATTCTGCCTCTCCTTTCTCCCTTCTCCCAGGACATCATCCTTTCTCACTCCATTATTTTTAACATCATCTCATCCTAACCACTTGAATTATATACCCTCCCCTCTATATAGAATACTTCTTACTCCCCTAATAATGATAAAATTTTCAGAAGATACATGTATCATTCCCACATATAGAAAAGGCAACAGTTTATTTTTGAGTTTTTTATTATTTCTCTTTGATGTTTACCTTTTGAGTTTCGTGTTTACATTGAATCTTCTATTTGATAGGCAAATTTTCTATTTTTCTCTGTTCTTTTCATGGAGAATACTTGAAAGTCCTATATTTCATTAAATGAACATTTTCTAGAAGGATTATGCTCAGTGTTGTAGGGCATGTTATTCTTGGTTTTGGTCCTAGCTTCTTTGCTTTCTGGAATATCATTTTCCAAGCCCTCCACAACTTTAACTTGGTAGTGGCTAAATATGGTGTGATCTTTCTCTTCTCCATCTATTTTCTAGGGCAATTGTTTTGTTTCCAATGATATATTTAACATTTTCTTCTTTTTTATACTTTGGATTTTGCATTGTTATTGCGTGATATCTCATGAAGTCATTTCCTTCTATTTGCCCAATTCTTATTATTAGGGCATTATTTCTTTAGTGAACACTTGTACTTTTTTTCCACTTGTCCAGTTCTGCATTTGAAGGAGTTATTTTTATTTAATATTTTATTTTTTCCCCAGTTATATTTAAAAATAATTGTTAACGTTCCTGAATATATATTTTATATACAATAATATATCATATATTATATATGATTATATATATATAATTTAACATATTAACATTAAACTTTACATTCTAAATTCTCTTCCTTTCTCCCTGTGTGCCCCCCACCCCATTGAGAAATCAATCAGTTGTATATGTGTAGTCAGGTAAAACCTAATAGTCATATTGTGAAAGAAAACATAGACAAGAAAAAAAAAAGCTCAAGAAAAATAAAGAAAGTTAAAACAAAGGATCCTTCGATCTGTATTCAGACAGTATCAGTTCTTTCTCTGGGGCTGGATAGCATTTTTCATCATAAGTCCTACAGAGCTGTTTTGGATTGTTTTATTGCTGAGAACAGCTAAATTATTTACAGCTGATAATCTTACAATATTCTTTTACTTCGTAAATAGTACATTTCATTTTGCATCAGCCCATGCAAGTCTTTCTAGGTTTTTCTGAGAGCATACTGTTCATTGTTTCTTATAGTACAATAGTATTCTATTATAATCACATGCCACAAGTTGTTCTGCCATTCCCTGGTTGATGGGGATCCCCTCCACTTCTAATTATTTACCCCCAGAAAAGAGCTGCTATATTTTGTACATACATGTCCTTTTCTTTATGTTTTTTTAAATGTCTTTTGGGATATAAACCTGGAGTAGTATTGCTAGGTCAAAGAGTTATATAGCCTTTGGGCATAGTTCCAAATTGCTCTACAGAATTGTTAAATGACCTCACAACTCCACCAACAGTGCATCACTGCCCCAGTTTTCCCACATACCCTCCTACATTTGTCATTTACCTTTTCTGTCCTATTAGC
This sequence comes from Phalanger gymnotis, assembly GCA_028646595.1. Taxonomy (NCBI): domain Eukaryota; kingdom Metazoa; phylum Chordata; class Mammalia; order Diprotodontia; family Phalangeridae; genus Phalanger; species Phalanger gymnotis. Next base: position 174,067,280 of record CM053627.1, read on the forward strand.
TAATCTAACAGGTTCGAGGTGGTACCTCAGAACTGTTTTTAATTTGTATTGCTTCAATCAATAGTGCACTAGTGTATTTTTTCATATGGCTGTAGATAGATTTCATTATATAATTTCAAAATTGACCATGTCTTTTGATTATTCATAATTGGGAAATGGCTCTTAATTCATAAATTTGACTCAGTTGTCTAAATTTTTGAGAAATGAGGCCTTTATCAGGGAAACTTTCTTCAATTTTTTTTCAGTTACTATTGTAAACTGTATTTCCCTCCATCTTATCCTACTCATTTATTCTATTGCCTCTCTCTTTCCATTTTATCTCTCCTCAAAACCCTTTTGATTCTAGCTATCTCTTCCCCAATCTGCCCTTCCTTCTAGACCCTTCCCTTCTCTTATGTCCTTCCCTTCCTACTTTCCTGTAGAGTAGGCAAGAAAGATTTCTATACCAAATTGAGTGTGTACGTTGTTCCCTCTTTGAGCCAATTTTTATCAGAGTAATGTTCACTCACTCTCCACCTCCCCACCCCTCCCCCTCCACTGTAAAAGCTTTTTCTTGCTTCTTTTCTATGAGATAATTTACCCCATTCTATCTCTTCTTTTCTCTTTCTCGCAGTACATTTCTCTCTCTCTCACTTCTTAATTTTATTTTTTAGATATCATCCCTTCATATTAAACAACACTTATGCCCTCTGTCTATAAATGCTCTTTCTAACTACCCTCATAATGAGAAAGGTGTTATGAGTAACAAGTACCATCTTCCCATGTAGGAATGTAAACAGTTTAAACTTATTAAGTTCCTTATTATTTCTCTTTCCTGTTTACCTTTTTAAAAATGTTTCTCTAGAGTCACATATTTGAAAGTCAAGTTTTTTTTATTCAATTCTGGTCTTTTCATCAAGAATGCTTGAAAGTGCTCTTTCTTTGAATATCCATTTTCCCCCTGAAGGATTATACTTAATTTTGCTGAGTATGTTGTATGTGCTTGTAATTTTAGCCCTCTGATCCTTTAAGGTAGAAGTTGCTAAATCTTGCACTATCCTGACTGGCTCCAAGACACTTGAATTTTTTCTTTTTGGCTGCTTGCAATATTTTCTCCTTGATCTCTGAAACTCTGGAATTTTGCTATTATATTCCTGCCAGTTTTCATTTGGGGATCTCATTCAGGAGGGATTAGTGGGCTCTTTCAATTTCTATTTTATCTTCTGGTTCTAGAATTTCTGGGAAGTTTTCCTTAATAATTTCTTTAAAGATGATGTCTAAGCTCTTTTTTGATCATGGCTTTCAGGTAATCCAATAATTTTAAAATTAGCTTTCTATTTTCCAGGTCAGTTGTTTTTCCAATGTTATATTTCACATTGTCTTCTATTTTTATTCTTTGGTTTTGTTTTGTTGTTTCTTGATTTCTCATAAAACCATTAGCTTCATTTCCTCCATTCAAATTTTAAGGAATTATCTTCTTCTGCGAGTTCCTGGACATCCTTTTCCATTTGGCCAATTCTGCTGTTTAAGGCTTTATTTTCCTCATTGGCTTTTTGGATCTCTTTTGCCATTTGGGTTAGTTTATTTTTAAGATGTTATTTTCTTCAGTATTTTTATGTCTTCTTTAGCAAGCTGTTGACTTGTTTTTCATTATTTTCTTGTATCACTCATTTCTCTTCCCAATTTTTCCTGTATCTCTCTTACTTGATTTTCAAAATCCTTTTTGAGCTCTTGCATGGTCTGAGAACAATTCATACTTTTCTTGGAAGTTTTGGATGTAGGAGCCTTGAATTTGTTGTCTTCTTCTGAGTGCGTGTTTTGATATTTCTTGTCACCATAGTAACTTTCTATAGTGAGAGGTTTTTTTTTTTTCATTTTTTTGCTCATTTTTACAGCCTATTACTTTACTTTTAACTTTGTCAAAGTAGGGCTCTGCTTTCAGGGTGGAAGATTTACTGTCACAGGCTTCAGGAGTTTTTTCAGCTATTTTTAGACATAATTCTAGGGACCTACAGGTTTTCAGTTCTTCCAAAGTAGTTTGATCAAAGTAGAAAGATCTCATGGCCTGTGCTTCTGTCTTGGAGTGACCACATTCTTTCCTGACCTGGCACAGTGAGAAGAGTTCACACTACACTGCTGCCACCACCAGCTCTGATATTTTAGTGTCCCTCCTGGCCCTGGGATTGCCAACCAGGACTACAACGTGAATCTGAGTATGGTCAATGCAACAGAGGCCTGCCTCAGTGCTAACAAATGAGCCCTGTAATATCCTTCTGATTAGTTGTTAGATCCCTTTACCCTCTGTGGACTGAGAGCTCTGGAAGCAGCTACTGCTGATTCAGTTGCTCCCAAGGTGGCTGCTGGTTAGCTGGGGCTGTGGTTATGCTGACACAACATGTGTTGGACTGCATTCCACTATCACCCATGTGGGACAGATCTTTCCTGCCAACATTCTGTGGTTGTCTTGGGCTACAGATTTGTTTCATTCCACCTTTTCGTAACTTCTGCTGCTCTAGAATTTGTTTAGAGTCATTTTAAAGTCATTTGGAAGGGGTTGGGGGAGAGCTCAGGTGAGTCCCTGCCTTTACTCTGCCATCTTGGCTCAACCCCTCAAAGGAGTTGTTTTCATCAGTGAAGTTTTGTATCTCTTTTTCCCTTAGGTCAATTCTGTTTTTTAAGACATTATTTTCTTTATTACTTTTTGTGCCTCTTTTACCGAATTCTCTTTTCATATTTTCTTTTCCTTTTGTTTCATTTCTTTACCTAATTTTTACTCTACCACTCTTATTTGATTTGGAAATTCTTCTTTGCCCTTCTAGGATTTTTTTTGTTGGTCTTGTGTCCAATTTCCACCTTTTCTTTGAGGCTTTGCTTGTAGCTGTTTTAATTTCATTGTATTCTGAGTTTTTATCTTGAGCTTCCCTATAACCATAGTAGATTTCAATAGGTTCTTTTTTTGCTGTTTGCTCCTTTTCCCACCTTATCTCTTGATTAGAACTTTATGTTAATTTTAGACTCTTTCTGTTGTTGGGATTGGGGAACACACTATCTCAAACTTTAGGCTTTTTTACTCCTGATTTTAGAGCTAGTTTTAGGGGTTTGGAAGTTTTGGGTGCTTCCAAGGTTGTATGATTTGGTGAGACATGTGGTTACCACTGTCTTTATCTGCAGTCTTGTTCTTACTCAAAAAGGGCCCCTGATCCATCGGGATTGCAATCATCACTGCTCCTCAGGGGCTCTCCTCTCTTGGGACTGGAAGTGATACTATTCTACAAGGTCTCTGACACCTTGAGACTGGAAGTGATAATGTTCCTCATTGATTCCACTTCCTCTTGGCCAAATGTGCTTCTTTCTGCCTTTGAACTATAGGCCAGAATTTGGTATGTACAATACATTTGCCAAATAGCATCTTGTCCTGTGTCAAGTGCCTGAACAGGAATAAGCTTTCGTCTTTTTTTTTCTGATCAGTTACTCAGCCTGAGAGCTCCAGAAACTGCAGCTCATTCTACCACCACCATCTAGTCCAATCACTGGGTGATTCATCCATATCAGTTCAGGATCAGTCTCATCCCCTGTGTCACAGGTCTCTCTTTCTGACCTTCTATTTTGTCATGGGCTAGAACAATGTCCTCTCTGAACATTTGTTGGGTCTGCTGTTCCAGAATTCTGTTTAAGGCCTTATTTTCAAGTTGTTTGGACAGGGGGCAGAGCCAAGATGGCCACATGAAAACAACATCTTACAGGAGCTCTCTCACAAGGTCTGTCAGATTCCTATAAAAAAGTGAATTTGAGCAGATTTGAGAGCATTAGAAACCGTGAGCAGTCTGAATAGGGCAAATTTCCAAGCCAGGAGAGTCTGAAAGGCTAAAGGTATGGATCTGTAGGCTTGGAGAGTGCTCGGCATGCAGAGTTGCTCCAGACCAAAGCAGAAGCAGCCTGCTGGGAAACCCATGTGGGAGACAGCCTGGGAGAAAGCTGGGCCCCCAAAAAAGGTGGAGATCCCCAGGCCTCCCAACATAGGATGGCAGTCTGTGGAAGCAACGAGAGGCAGTGCAATGCCACTGGCTGTGAAAAATCAACTCCTGAGGCTTGCAGCCCAAAGGTATGAAACGCGGCTTCTTGAAATTCCAGGAGATATAATGGCCAGGTAAATGGCTATCCCCCCCCCCCCCCCCACCAAGAGAATTCCTCGAAGAAAAAAAAATAAAGAACGCTGGAACAGAGGAGATAGAAGTGGGGGTTCAGTGGCCAAATAGTAGAAGTTCATTAGTCCCAGAAGGGCAGAGCCTGCAGGGGTCAACACCAGGAGCATAGACATAATCTTGCTCCCCTACGGGAAGTGACCACACCAGCTCAAACAATAAAGAGCTGAAACCACTGCTGAAGAGCAACAGTGCTGGAGGGCACCCCTAGGGAAAGAGACATCAGAGAGCCAGACCCCTCCACCACACCTCAGGAAACTGAAGGCTATAATTCACAAAGACAACAACTAGACTCACAATCCCCAGAATAGGAAAGCTGGGACAGAGAGCCCTGAGCCTCAAAGGCATAAATTTGTTGTAAAGCCAGGAAGAGGCCAACCAACATGAAGAAGAACACAAAAAAACTGAGGACCATTGATTCTTTTTATAGAGACAGGCATGATAAAAATACCAATTTGGGAGAGGGCAGCAATGACACTACAGATACATCTGATACCTCAAAAGGTAATGTGAACTGGTCTCCAGCCCAAAAAGCATTGCTGGAAGAGCTAAAGGAGGATTTTAAAAACCAAATTAGGGAGCTAAAAGAAAAAATGGAAAAAAAATACACTGATGAAATCAAGTCCCTAAAGAATAAGATTGGTGAAATGGCTATGGAGATTCAGAATCTAAAGAGAGAAAATGACACCATGAAAGGTAAAATCAGCCAATTAGAAAAGGAGACTCAAAAGCAAAATGAAAACACAAACTCATTAAAAATTAGAGTTGAGCAAGTGGAAGTTAATGAATCTATGAGGCACCAAGAAGTAGTAAAACAAAATGTAAAGAATGAAAAAAGAGGAAAAAATGTGAAATATCTGATTGGGAAAACAACTGACCTGGAGAATAGATCCAGGAGACACAATTTAAGAGTTATTGGTCTACCAGAAATCCACGATGAAAAAAAAAGAGCCTTGACAGTATCTTCGAAAAAATTATCAAAGACAACTGCCCAGAGGTCCTAGAACCAGAGGGCAAAATAGTCATTGAAAGAATTCACCGATTACCCCCTGAAAGAGATCTCAAACTGAAAACACCAAGAAATATTATAGGCAAATTTCAGAACTGCAAAGTCAAGGAGAAAATACTGCAAGAAGCCAAAAAGAAACAATTCAAATATCGTGGAACTACATTCAGGATCATGCAGGATCTCTCAGCTTCCACATTAAAAGACAGGAGAAATTGGAATATGATATTCCGAAGGTCAAAGGATCTGGGACTACAACCAAGGATCAACTACCCAGCAAAACTAAGCATAATTTTTCAGGCAAGGAGATGGACATTCAACGAAATAAGAGATTTCCAGAACTTCCTGATGAAAAGGCCAGAACTCAATGGAAAATTTGATCTCCAAATACAAAACTCAAGAGAGACATAAAAAGGTAAACAGGGAGAAAACCCCCCACAAACCTTACTAATCAATAAGGGCAAATTATTTGCATCTTTATATAGGATTATATCATCTTATGCATGTTTTATATACATATATATGTCAGTCTTGAGAATAGTACAGCTATTATGACAATTAAAAGGGATATACATAGATTGTGAATGCCTTATAAAATAACTGATACAAGGATAAAAAACATAAGTAAGAGATGTAAAGGGAGGGCCATGAGAGAAGAAGTAAGAAGGTAGTAGAAAAGGGTAAATTACACCAAATGAAGAGGCACAAAAACATATTATAGTAGAGGGAAAGAAGGGAGGAAAAAGAGCAATATTTGATCTTTACTGTCATCTGATCTGGTTCAAGAAGGGAACAACATACCCTGATAAGTATAGAAATCTAACTTGTCCTACATGAAGTAGGAGCAGAAGAGGGGAAAAAAAGGGAGGGGGGTGATCAGAAGGAAGGGGAGAAGTAGCAAGTGGGAAATGGTAAGATAAAGGAGAGGAATAAAGAGGGAGGGTAAATTGAGGAAGGCAGCAGTCAAAAGCAAAACTTTGTTTAGGAGGGGAAGGGGAAAAGGAGAAATAAAAGCATAAACAGGGGGAAACAGGATGGAGAAAAAGACACATATAGAAATCATAACTGTGAACCTCCAATGGCATGAACTGTCCCATTAAACAGAAGCAAATAGCAGAATGGATAAAAACCATAATCCTACAATATTCTGTTTACAAGAAATACATTTGAAACAGGGAGATACACACAGGGTAAAGGTAAAAGGCTGGAGTAAAATATATTGCCCCTCAGCTAAAGTAAAAAAAAGCAGGTGTAGCAATCCTAATCTCAGACAAAGCAAAAGTAAAGACAAATTTAATTAAAAGAGATAAGGAAGGACATTACATCCTGCTAAAAGGCACCATAAACAATGAAGCAATATCATTGTTTAACATATATGCACCAAGTGGTATGGCATACAAATTCTTAGAGGACAGGTTAAGGGAGTTACAGGAAGAAATAGACAGTAAAACTAATATTGGGAGACCTCAACCTCCCCCTTTCTGAACTTGATAAATCTAACTTCAAAATAAATAAGAAAGAAGTTAAGGAGATAAACAGAATTTTAGAAAAGACAGATATGATACACCTCTGGAGAAAACTGAATGAGGATAAAAAGGAATATACTTTCTTCTCAGTGGTACAGGGCGCATACTCAAAAATTGACCATGTACTAAGGCATAAAAACCTCACAATCCAGTGCAGAAAGGCAGAAGTAGTCAAAGCACACTTTTCAGATCATGATGCAATAAGAATTATTTGTAACAAAGAATCATGGAAAAATAAGCTAAAAATTAATTGGAAACTAATCTAATTCTAAAGAATGAGTGGGCCAAAGAATAAATCAGAGAAACGATTAATAACTTCATTCAAGAGAATGACGATAATGAAACAACATACCAAAACTTATAGGATGCAGTAAAAGCAGTTCTTAGGGGAAATTTTATATCCCTAAATGCTTACGTGAATAAAATAGGGAAAAAGGAAATCAATGATTTGGGCATACAGCTGAAAAAGCTAGAAAAAGAACAAATTGAAAATCCCCAATTAAATACAAATTAGAAATATTGAAAATCAAAGGAGAGATTAATAAAATTGAAACCAAGAAAACTATTGAATTAATAAATAAAACAAAGAGCTGGTTTTATGAAAACAGCAATAAAATTGATAAATCTTTGGTCAATTTGATTAATAAAAGAAAGAAAATCAAACTACCACTATCAAAACTGAAAAGGGTGAGTTCACCTCTAATGAAGAGGAAATCAAAACAATAATTAGGAATTATTTTGCCCAATTGTATGCCCATAAATTTGACAACCTTAGAGATAGGGATGAATATCTACAAAAACATAAATTGCCCAGGTTAACAGAAAAGGAAGTAAAATTTCTAAATAACCCCATCTCAGAAAAAGAAATTGAGCAAGCTATCAATGAACTCTCTAGGAAAAAATCTCCAGGGCCAGATGGTTTTACATGTGAATTCTATCAAACATTTAAAGAACAACTAATTCCCATACTTTGTACACTATTTGGGAAAAGAGGTGACGGAGTCCTACCAAAGTCTTTTTATGACACAAATATGGTACTAATACCCAAACCAGGTAGACTCGAAACACCGAAAGAAAATTATAGACCAATTTCCCTAATGAATATTG
>CM053627.1:174075599-174098471 GCA_028646595.1 Phalanger gymnotis
GCCGCGCTGGCCGCGCTCTGGGCTCTGCTTGGCTCAGCTCTGCTCCCCTCAGCTGGGGGCTGAGAGTTCTGTTTGGGACAGACCTTACCCTGAGACCATCCAGGCTGTCCTGAGCTGGAGCCCTGCTTCCCTCTGCCACTTTGTGGGTTCTGCAGTTCTAGAATTGGTTCAGAGCCATTTTTTCATAGGTTTTTGGAGGGACTTGGTGGGGAGCTCACACCAGTTACTGCTTTCTAGTCGCCATCTTGGCTCCGCCCCCCCTCTTTGATTCCTTTTAAGTTTTCTTTTGTTCTGTGCAATTTTTTACTTTCTTCTCCCCCCACTCCATGGCTACAATTAAGTTTGGATGTTTCTCTGTAGCTATAGATATATACATACACAGATGAATATATATATATATATATATACATACATGTATGTGTACATGTATGTGTACATGTATATATATGTACGTGTGTATATATATGTATATATATACATATACATACACACATATAGACATACACTTTCCCAAATAAATTGTACTCCTGATCTTTGTTTTTAAGTTTTTGCATATCTCTTGTTCCCTATCCCTCCTGCCTCCTTTGCTTTACTTCCACCTGCTATTTTGCCCTCCTATTACTTGCCTACCTCCCTCCAAGGATCCCTCCCCTCTCCTCCCCTTCCCATAAATCTAAATACCTTTCTATACCCCCCTTTTACGTATTTCCTCACCCACCCATCCAAAGATCTCTCCCTTGTCCTCCTCCTCTCCCTATGCCCCTACCATCTTATTTCTTCAGAATGTAGAAGACTTTTATATACTCCTCTTAATATGTATGTATTGTTTCCTCTTAAACCCATTCCTGATATAAGTAGGTTAGCAGATGTACCAGCCCTCTTCTCCCATCTAATTCCTCTGTATCTATTGCACCTCATTTGTATAAAATAATTACTCTTTTTTAGCTGTTCCTACATGGCTTTACTTTTTAAATTGATATCATACTCAACTTTACCCCAAACTTTCTTATGAGCTATTCAATTATTAATGAGAATCTTAGACTTACATTTTACATATATAAAAAGCAAATGGTCTGTCCTTATGGAATTCCTTATAATCAGTCTTTGGTATATACCTTATATTTCTCTTGGCCCTTTTATGTCAAATCTATTAAGTTCATTTTTCAACAAAGTGTTGAAAGTTTGACAGTTGATCAAAAGTCTATGTTTTAAAAAAAAATCAGGATTATACTTCACTTTGCTAGATATGATATTTTTGGCTGCAGACCCAGTTCTTTTGCTCTTTGATATATAATGTTCTATGACCTGAGGTCCTTTAATGTCTCCACTGCTAGGTCTTGTGTGATTCCAGTTGTGGCATCATCATATTTAAATTGTTTTATTCTTCTTGCTTTTAATATTTTTCCTTGTTCTGGGAGTTTAGAAATTTTACTTTAATATTCCTATGAGTTTTCTTCATAGTATCTCTTTTAAGTGATGATCAATGGATTTTTTCTATTTCTACTCCCCCCTTTTTCTATTGCTAGAGGACAATTTTCTTTAATTATTTCTTGTTTTGTTGTGTCAAGTTTCTTTTTTTTAAACAGAACTTTCAGATACTCCAATTATTCTTATGTTTTCTATTCTTCATCTTCTCTAGATCTATTTTTTTCTTATGAGATGCTTCATATTCTCTTCTGCTTTTTCCTTCTATATGTATGTGTATGTGTGTGTGTATGTATGTATGTATGTATGTATGAATGTATGAATAAAATTTCTTTATCTCTTATAACTTCACTGGCTTGCCTTTGCCAAATTCTGATTTTCAAGGAGTCATGTTTTTTTTCCTTAAGATTCTGGATCTCCTCTTCTACTTGGTTGACTTTGTTGTCATATAATCTTGTTTTTCTTGAATTATTCTTATTTTTTTAATTTTCCCTCAGTCTCTCTCATTTCATTTTTCAAGTCTTTTTAAGTTCTTCAACAAATTCTTTTTGGACAGGTGACCATTTGACATTACTCTTTGAGGTAGAAGAGAGTTCCTTTGTTTCAGTATCCTCTTCTGAAGACAAACCTAGTCTTCTCTATTCCTATAGTAGCTCTCTATGGTTGGATTCTTTCTCCTTTGTGCATTTTTTTTTTTGGTAACCATTTAGTTTTTATAATCACCTCTTTTCCTGGTTTATGGGGGATGGTGCCTCTGGCCTCTGATCCTTTTCAGTTCTTTCCATTGACCTTGAACTCAAAGCAAGACCTCCAGCTTCCTGTAAGCATCCACAGTCAGCATTATCCTGTCCCACTGCTTCTGCACTCATTAGATGTGTTCTGGATCCTTCTCAACCCTGCCCCTCCCCCAACTCTTTGTAGCACAGCTGGGTCTGGAGTTCCTTTTCAGCAGAGGTTCCCTTGATCTTCCCAGGATTAGACACCCAACTCTTCTCACTATCCTTGTGGTAAAAGTTCCTATATCTGGGGCTGGGCCAGCCTCTCAAACCAATTAACCCCAGGACTTGCCTCTTGTTAAAGCACACCCAGCCTAGAGGTGTTTTCTCTTCACAGGTACCAACAGTAGTCCTGGAATTTTTTTCTTCTGATCTTCTCAAATTGTCCCAGGAAGATCTCTGTTGTGCCACTATTCTTATTTATTCTTAGTGACACTTTGTTTGCCCCAAGGTGCTATTTTATCTCTTTTGTGGGGGGAAATTCTTAAAACCTTGGAAATTTCTGACCTATTCTGCCATCTTCCCAGAATCCTCCTATGTCACACAACTATTGTGAGAATCAAATGAAATAATGTAAATAAAATTATCAAATCATAGCACAATGTCTATATAAATTTAATATATTTTTAATATTTTGTAGGGGTCTTTTAGTGAAGTTTGATAGTCTTTTGTTTTTACTTCACAGTCATTCTTCTACACATAAATGCAGCTATGAAAAACACACAATACAGAGACTGTGTCTGATATTTTGTGCATTTTGTCTATGGCTCACTTAATAAATTTACACATGATACTTCCCCCATTCCATTTAGACTGAAGTCATTTGAATTTAACTTTTGTTTGAACTGTTTTAAATTGATTATCTTTTAAATGTTTATATAAGATTCTGTAAATTTCAAAGTCATATAGCTTCATTTCAGGTTAAAAAACACAAGAAAGTATTATAATTTAAAAGCCTACAATTCACTTAGAAAATGCTATGTATTTCTAAAATATACCTATATCTAAGGGCATTAAGTTACAAGTAAAGGAAGATGAAAAAAGATTGAAATTATGGAATAAAATTCATTTCATTACATTCTTTCTAGCTTTGTGGTATTTACATTTTGTGTGCTTTTAACTATGAATCACTTGAGAAAGAGACTTTTGATCCAAATAACATGATTTGAGAAAGATGGAACCAGCAAGTAATTGTTTGTAGATTTTAAATGGTATAGTAGAAAAAAAATCCCTCTCAGGAGTACTAACTACACTGAAACTCTTGTTTCTAGGCATTGAACTGAGTAAATAAGAGAAATGAATAGAAATGCCAAAAAATATTATATAGATCTATTTTGGAAGGCTAATTAAAAGGACCAAGGGATAAAGATGAAAATTAGGAATTGAAAATAAATATTGCATAGAAGGCAAGGGAAAGGGCAAAGGTGGTTCTGAGACTTCTGCAACATTTGGCCAATGCAGAATTCAGGAAAATAAAAAAGATTTTAAATGGAATGAATAAATTATGTGATAGGAAGAGATGTCATGTGGCCTAAGTGTGACATGACAAGTGGAGAGCATATATGCTGCACTGCTAACTTTTCAATGTCTGGATATACTCCAATATGAAATCCTTCCCTATGTTGGGTAGACCCACTCAAGAGAACTTTGGGGGAGGGTATGAACAAGAGTTACACAAGAGGGAAATTGATGAATGAATTAAATCTATACCATTGAAGAGAACTTCCAAATGAATTAGATTTGAGATGGATTTGAAGGTTTAAGATGAAAATTGTGCTGTTTTTTTCCTATGTTTCTTCCTGAAAACTCTAGAGACTTAACATAAAGACTTACTGAAACCAAATTTGTCATCATTGAGCAGTATCCTGTGTTTCACTATTGCAATTCTTTTGTTCATTGCTCACAATGATTATCAAGGTAAAACCTGTCATTACAATCCATATTTATTAATATGTCGGTATTTTCATGTTTGAACATATTCAATGTACCATTAACATGAGTACTTGTACTAATAGAGAGTCTAACTTATTATACTATCTCATACTGATTTTTGTCACTGTTTTACAATAGTTGAAAGAGGAAAAAGTAATAGTTTTGCCACTTAAAGGGACAAAACAGTATTGAGATGAGGAAAGGAAATTCACTTGCTTGGAAGAACAGAAGAAAAAACATGGAGGTATAAATAAATGAGGTATGTTCAAGAAATAGTGAAGAGACCAATATAACACTTAGGATAGACTGAAACAAAGGTATATATGTAAAATGGTTTTCAAGGGGGAGTGGGAGAGTGAGTATTTTCTAAATAAGTTTTATTTTTTAATTAAAATATTTTTTACCAGTATCCCTCTTCCTCATTCCGGAGAGACATCCTCCCCCCAAAATATCATATTTTAAAAAGGAAAAAAAGAGGAAAAATAACATCAAAATTAAAATATGAATCAATATACAAGATTTAATTACATCAACATAACAACATCAATTATTTTGTTATTGTTGTTCAGTCATTTAAGTCATGTCTGTCTCTTCATGACCCCATTTAGGGATTTCTTGGGCAAGATACTGGAGTGATCTGTCATTTTTTTCCAACACATTTTACAGAAGAGGAAAGTAACATGAACAGATTTAAGTGATTCTCCCAGGATAACACAGCTAGTAAGTGTCTGAGGGCCTATTTGAACTCGGGTCTTCTTGGATTTAGGCCCAGTGGCCTATCCACTAGGACACCTAGCTGCCCCAAATATCAATCATATAGATCAATATATCACAAAATTATGAAAATTTGTGCAGTGTGTTACATTCTTATATCTCCAACTTCTGAAAATGAATGGATGGAAGTTCTTTCTCTAATCTCTTCATTGGAGTCATAATTGATATTTAGAATTTTGCACATTTGCTTTTGATATTTTTATAATTTTTCTTTCCATTTACTGACATCCTTCTGTATGTTCTCTTCTTGTCTTATGCTGACTTCACTCAACTTTAGTCCAAATAAATCTTACCATGCTTCTCTGTATTTATCCTAATTACTTTTTACTGAGATAAAGAGACAATTTTCATATGTTAGGAGATTATTTTTCATATTACATAAATATTTTATTTGTACTGATTCTAGAAATCTATGCAATGTTGGAGTTATAAACTAAAAATGTTACAGAAAACAATCTCCAAATCAATAAACCCAAGATTTTCCTATAGTTAATCCAGTGCTACTCTCCACCTGATCCAAAGTAAACCCAATCAATAGGTACAGCCTATGAAATTTTACAATATCTAGGGTATGCTATGTGTTCTGTGACATCTCAGGCAAGGCAATTATTTCATATTAATCTTTTGATTATATGTGTGATTTTAGATCTAGGTTATTGTTTTTAACATGAGAAGGGCTTAAGAATGATTTACTTTATATTAGATCTTCTTAAATGCATTTATATGAAAGAATTTTTTATCAATTTCACAAGAGGACGATAGAAGCATTTCTAAAAGTGAAAAAGCTTTTGTGTTAATATAATAGGTTATCCTGAATGGTGTAAAAAACAATATTCTTACCATTATCTAACTCTCACACAATTCTCTAACATTAATACAAACTATAAAGAATTGAGAAGTGTGGATGGAAGATCTATCACAGACAAGGTCAGAAGTGGAGGCCTTTACTCTCTGTCCTAGGGAGGTCTAGAATCGACTAGCATTAACTATAGTTGCAGCAAGGCAAACATTATGAAAAAGGTGTGTGTGTGTGTGTGTGTGTGTGTGTGTGTGTGTGTGTGCAATCTATCATTCATCTATAGATATAGATAATATACATGTAGATAATTATAGACGATAGTGAGACAGATTAGATAGAAAGATAGATAGATAGATAGATAAAGATATAATTACAAAGATGACTAGAAGTGATAGAATAGAAGGAAAATGGATTTCGGAAACAAAGAGGGGCTCTCTAAATCTCCTATTTGGGGGATTTAGACTTTAACTTTTATCACTGATTAAAAATTATTTAAAATCATTTAAAATAATCAAAGAATATTTTTTTCAACTTGGTTGGCATCAAGTAAAAGTCATTTTTTATTGTATGAAAACTTCATTTTGTATATGAAATTTGCTGATTTTGTTTCTGCTGCATATGTAAAATGTTGAAAAAATAGGATAATAAGTTTTTTAAGTCCAGAAAAACATTGATGTTGAGTTTATGATGTACCAAACATACTGATGTTTCTAAGATTTCTTAGAGCTCTAAGTCTACAATCTTTCATAATATTTCATTAAATTAATAAATGCCTCAGTTTCAAGTTCCTCATTTTTAAGAGATAATAATTATTATACTTCACAAAGTATATCAAATGACAATGTAGATACGTAAATTCTGAAACAATATAAATAGTATCATTATTGTTGTTGCTGTTACCATATTTCCCCATGTATAAGATGCAACTTTTTTTGAAAAATTTGGGGTCTAAAAACTGGGTGTGTCTTATACAGTGATTGTAGATTTTTTTACTTGCATTTCCCGCTTTTTCGCTGTTCCCTTTGCACTCATTGTTTCACACTTGTTACCGGTATATTAGGTTATGTTTTGCCACATTCTGCCCAGAAATGGCTCAGAAAAGATTTTCGTACAGTGCTGAATTCAAGTTAAAGGTGATCCAGTTTGCAAAAGTGAATGGAAGTTGTGCTGCTGAATGTAAGTTTGGATTTCCTCCAACTGAGAAAACAATCCGAGACTTGCCACGGGAAGAAGAAACACTACTGAAAAAGCTTCGGCAGAAGAAGGCCATGAGAGGCAAGAGTGAAGAAATCAACTATAGGAGAAGTATGTACCTGGGATAATATCAAGATTGAAATTGTTGTCAAGTTTTTTAAGAAGTGTGGCATTTCAAATGCAGTAGATGGAACTGAGGATGAGGCAATATAAGAAGACAGTGGTTCATCAACAAACACAGATGAGGACAAGCTAATGGATGGGAGTTTTGACAATGATGAGGAGTTGTATGAATTTTATGATGAATAAAACTTGAGTTCAATAACTTTATGTAGTACATTTTTTTTTCAAATTTCAAGCCCCCACACTAAGGGGAAACATGGGATATTCAGCAATTCTCCAATTTATGGAAATACATTTTGCTCCCATTACTTTGGGGATAATAGAAATTTAAACTCTAAATATTTTGATTATACGTGGGGTGTTTATGCCCAGCAACACACTTTACTTTTAACTAAAATAAGTTATATCGTATACCATTTTTGGAGGATTAGATAATCAAAAAACTTCAGAATTAAAAGGTGCCCCTGAAATCATCCACTGTAACATGTACCTGAAGAAAAATCCCTCATATGATAATAACTATTCATAAAACTGTTTTAATATTCCTTGTGAAAGGGCACCTGACAGATCCCAAGTCAATTTTTATTTACCTTTGGACAGCTGAGATTGTTGGGAGAAAGCAAGACTTTAGTAGCTTACTTCTTAAAATAATAACATTAATTAATTAAACATTTTAATCGCATTATCCAAGAAAATAGACTTATCTGCTATCAGTGTTCTCCTCCACTATGTAAGCCATTGTTTGAACAGAGGGGAAAAGGGAATATTTAAGGCTATTTATACCAAGCAAAGGGTATCTTGAAACAAAAAGCTTTTTTTTTTAATATACAAAGAAGAGGGAGATAATATGCAAGTGCAATGCCTAAACATTCTTCTAAAATTATCAACTCAGCTAATATTGTGGAGCACCTTGACTTAAAGGGATCTGCCTGAAACAGAAAGATACTAAGAATCCCTTAGGAGGGATGCTTTAATTGGGATTCTGAAAATATTTTGATTTCTTTGTTTGAGTTCTATGGCACACCATACCCCATTACTACCCACT
The DNA here is from genome assembly GCA_028646595.1 of Phalanger gymnotis. NCBI lineage: Eukaryota > Metazoa > Chordata > Mammalia > Diprotodontia > Phalangeridae > Phalanger > Phalanger gymnotis. The sequence goes on from CM053627.1 coordinate 174,083,668, forward strand.
TAAAACACTCTTTGAAAGCGGGAGCTAGTAATTTAGATAACATATCACAATAAGTGTTGCAAAGCTTGAGAATATTAAATGCATATGCAAATAGATACTCATGAATATGAATGGTATCTGAAGTTACAGATGCAATCATAACATCATCAAACTAAATGAGCATTTTTATTATAAAAATTATTAGGATCTAGTAGGACAAATTAAAATTGGCTAACTAGTCTCGTGTTTCTAGTTTCTGGGAAAATTGCATTCCTTGTGTTAAGATCTTCCCTGCCTTTGACATCTGGAAGAATTTACAATTTTCAGAAGGAGCACAATATATGCTACATATTCAGGCTTGAAGTGATATTTAGAATTATATCCATTTTTAACCACAATGCAGACATTGAATTTTTTTTTAATTTTCCACTTCAATCAAGTGGTGCCCTTGGCTATTATGTGGAATTCCTAGAGAAGATTCTTATACTGAAAAGGGTTAGGAGTCATTGACCCTGATCTCCCTGGGCTTTTTCACACATCTGTTTTATGCTTTACTTGATATTAATAATCGGAGGGTTGTTGAACAAGGTTACTCATGTTGTTATATCTTTCAAGATATCTGTATAGTTTTGACCTATTCATATAAGAAATATTTTTGAAAGACAATATTTAATGTAGCATTCTACCCTGTCAAATAAAACACCTAGTCCTTGCTATGATAATATAAATTTACCTGAAAAATGCAAATGCAGACAATATGAGCTTAAAAGTCCTATAGCTGCAGACAATCGGGCTATTCATTTCATCTAGAAAGCCTGATCCTGATATCTGCTACCATTACTTTCTTCTTCCCCGCCCATGTTTCTTTTTTCCTCTTTTCTTAACTCTCGACAATCTAGCTTCTGACCTATCATTGAACTGAAACTGATCTCTACAAAGTTACCAGTAAGCGATTTCTTAATTGCCAAATCTACTGGCATTTTCTCAGTCCTTATTCTTCTTGACTGCTCCATATCCTTTGGCACTGTCAACTGCCTTCTCTTGTGTACCCTCATCGCTTATGCATAGCATTAAAACTTCTCTATTTGCTGCAATCAATGGTTCCACATATTAGATGGTGTAGCGCTGGCTGATGGAACACAGTCTTCTTAGTCCATAATTAGCTCAATCAACAGAGAACCAATCTATATTTTGTTGCATTTCAGTTTCAGAGGCTTTATTGTGTGCGCAATCACCGGCAAAGAGAAAATCATGCGCCAATATTCCTTTCTCTTTGGTTTTGGTTTGTAGCCTTTGCAAGTTGAAGAATTTACCTTCAATTCAGTAGCTAACCTTGATGCTGTGTTCATCCTCATTGAAGGCATTTAACAATATGGCTGAAAACACCATGCTAAAAAGCATGAGATCAAGCATACACATTGTTTCACTCCATTGATGACTGGAAAAACAGGGGAGCACACATTTATAATGAGGTTGACAGACACATTGTTAGAGGTAGCTCAGTGTTTGGGAGACTCCAAAGGAAAGTGTGGGTGAGTGGAGGTAGTCAACTGACTACCAAACTGAAAATCTATAGACCCACTGTGCTGACTTCATTGTTGTATACCTGTGAAACCTGGGCAGTATAGCAGTGCATATTAGGAAAATGAATCACTTCCATTTGAATTGTCTTAGGAAGAATCTGAAGATCATTTGGCAGGATAACATACCAGATGTTGAGGTCCTTTTTTGAACTAAATTGCCAAGTATTCAAACTCTACTTCAGAGAGTACAACTCTGAAAGGCTTGCCATATTGTTCAAATGAAAAACTTATGCTTTCCAAAATACTATTTCATGGAGAACTCACACAGGTCAAGCATTCACATGGTGGTCAGAAGGAGCACTACAATGACACTCTCAAAGTCTATCTGAAGAACTTTGGAATTAATTGACTGTGTGACGTGGCAGACACTGCCACAAGACTGCTCAGCAGGGTGTGCCCATATCAGAGAAGGTTCTCTGCTCTATGAACAAAGCAGAATTGATGTGGCTCAAAGGAAATGCAAGATGTGCAAATTTAGAGCATCCACCCCAAATGTTCATATGGACTATTTGTTCCCTTCCTGTGGCAGAGAATCCCAAACTCACATTGGTTGGATCAGCCATAGTCGGGGATACTTTAACTTGATTACAACATAGTGATGTCATTTTGGTACTCTTTGAGAATGAAGGACAAAAACCAACCAACCAACCCTCATCATTATATATATTCGTGATACTGAATCTGTGGTCCTCCTCCTGCATGTCCTATAGTTTCCTCTCAATCTCCTTTGCTGGATATTCATCCAGATCACACCTACTAACTATAGATGTCTCCAAAATTTCTGTCCTTGGCAGTTCTCTATTTTTCTACTATACTATTTTACTCAGTCATATTATTAGATCCAATATATTAAATTATCTTTAAGCAGTAGATTCTTTGATCTATTTATACATCTCCCCTGAACTTTATCATCATATCTCCAACTGCCTATTTGACATCTCAGAATGGATGTCACATAGAAATGTTCAACTCTACATGTTCCAGACTTAACTTATAATCTTTCTCCCCCCAAACCATCCTCATTTCTGAGCTTCCTCATCAAAATCAAGTCTACCACCATTCTTCCAGTTATTTAGGTTCAGAATACAGTTTCATTCTTTCCTCTTCAATCTCCCTCAACCTATATATCCAATCTGTTGGCAAGTCCAGACCATTCTATTTTTGAAACATCTCTTTTGCTGTGCCATGCTACCTCAATAGTGTAGGCTCCCACTACATCATACCTGGACTATTATTATTGCTTACCATTTGTTCTTCCTGGCTCACATATTCTCCTACTCTGGACCAATATGCAATCTTCCTAAACTTCAGGTCTGTCCATATCATTGCCCCTATACTATCTTTTGTCTCTAGGATCAAATATAAAACCATCTTTTTCATGTTTAAAACTCTTAATAACTAGTCCCCCTATCATTCTTCTTAGAAATTAATTTCACTCATACCCTGTATTATTCAGTAACTCTGGCTTCCTCATTGTTCCTTATAGAAGACACCATATATCCCAAATCAGTTCTTTTTAAAATATCTCTCTTTTCTGTAATTCTTTCCAAGTAACCCTCATGCAACTCCTCACTTCCCTGACTTTGATGTTGTCCAAATTTTTATATCTCCAAGTTGATTTCTCTGTCCTTCTTCCTATTACTGACTTCCCTTTGAAACTATCTCCTAATTTTCATGGATGTATGTTTTTACACACATAAATAACCCTTTGTTTTTTATCTCTCGCATTAGATTCTATGCTTCTTAAGAGCAAGGACTATTTTTACCTTTCTTTTTCTCTTCAGCTATTAGAACAGAGCCTTCCTGGCACATATTAGGTGTTTCGAAAATGCTTATTGACTTGACTCCTATCTCATTCCCTCTTCAGCCACAGTGCTGACATATCTCAGACACAAAAGACCCCTTCCCTTTCTCCTATGTGACCTTCCCTTTCTTCCTTGAAGACAATGACTTACCTTCCACTTTTTCTTAGCATTTTTTCACTTTCATTCCTTCCTCTACCTGCTATCTATCTTCATCATTTATTGATGCTTTGGATTTTTCTTATAAGTCATTCTGGCAGCATTTCCTAGGCATGATGAAAATGACAACCCCCCACATACTCTTTGCATTTACAATTTATTTTGTCTCCTTTCTTTCTTAAGAAACAAAGTATGTCTACCAGAATGAGCCCAAAGAATTGTGGATTTGCATTTACATGATGTAATAACCCCTCCACAGGCTGTGGGTCTGTAGAATCTTGTCTGAAACCCTGATTTTCTGAGCTACTTACTTTTGCACTTTGAAAATTCTATGATTTTATATGTATAATATAGAGAGATACATGTGTATACACATTCTGCCCATCAGCACAGATTTGAACTCTTCCCCACCTTCTGTAACATTAAGGCAGAATTCATGACTGCAAAGATAACCATGAATATGCCTGAATGGTCTAGAATCACAGGACATAAGGAATTCTCTAAGTTGAATGCAGAGGAGTTAAAGCATTTATTGAAGCTCCAAAGTAGCATACCCATGGACCAGTGCCACCAGTTTGACAACCTTGCAAGAACTTTCCAAAACCAGTATGCCCATCTCACAATAGTGACCAGGAGGTCACAGAAAAATGTTATGGCAGCAAGCCAAGCCATACTGGTGCTTCCCCCACTCCCCCAATTCCAGGGCACTCCAGCAAGAAGACCATCCACTGGCCTCAAGTCCCTGCTCAGCACTCTCCTGTCTGCATGAGGCTCAGTCCTGTTTTTTTGTAGCACCTGCCTCCACTCTGCCACTTCTGCTGCCACTGCTGCCTCATCCCAATCTCCAAACTGTGTTCCCTCCCCCCACACAGTTGCCAGACATCAGCACATCGACCAGAACGTTACCTGAGTGACCAAAACTCAGGCGCTTATCATTGGCTCCAGTCTTAGCCACTCCCCCCAGGACCCTGAGAGCACACTCAAATGGGTGGGAAATATCTTCCCATTCATTTATTGCCTTTACACCTTCTCATCCAAAATACTTCCTGACTATATCGCCTAGGTTGCCTCATAAGTAGAAACACACAATAAGAGACTCACAGGATTATTTTACTATCTAAATGGCAGATAGTCACTTTATCCAAAGTACTTCAACTCTAAAATGTTCTTCCTTCTCTGGCTCAAAAGGGGGCAAAAAGCAGTTATCTTATAGATGTAGAGTAGTTATAGCTAAATATCCATGCCAAAGAAGAAAAACCCTCAAATGGTACACTCCTTATCATCTAATGAACTCCAATCCTCAGAGTGTTCATTCAGCAAGTCTTTCCCACAAGCCACTATTCTCCCAAACGGAAAGAAAAAGTCAGGTCATAGATTTGTGAAAAGTCCCATCTTATGATTTGTTACTTCTACAGAAGTTCATCGGAACATATTGTCCTACCCACAACCTGAAAGAAATAGATTGATTTATCCTAGGTTCCAGTAGCTTAAATGAAAAAGGAAGATTGGGAGGGAGTATATTAAAACATGTTGCATTTATGATTGATTGTAACCTTTTGTTTAGGGACCCTTAAAGGAATAGTGACCCTACTGAAAATATAGAACCTGGCTGTTCTCAATAACGCAAAAAGTGACAGACACTGATGGTAGAGAATTTTAATACTCCTCTCTCAGATCAGAATAAATCTTACAGAAAAAACAAACATAAAAGAAAATAGAGTCAAACAACTTTGGGACAAATTATAAATGAATTATTTATGATATCTTCTGACACATACTGGTTAAGTGATGCAGGTAACTAAATCTCTCAATTTTCCAGACAACACTTTAAAATTATAAATTGCAGAGAAGTTTCTGACCAGTGTTGTTTGAAGGAGTTTTATCATCTTGACACTCCCCAAATTATTGAAATCACATATTTTGTCCACACACACACACACAAATATGTATATGTGTATGTATTTGTGCGTATATATATACGTGTGTGTGTGTGTGTGTGTGTGTGTATGGGCAATCGTAAAACTAAGTTTTTTGTGATGCCTAAGAGGTGAGGTCATTGCCAACAGCAGGGATTGGGAATGATTTTTTGGGATTTATGGCACTTCAATTAGTTTTTAAAGAAAAGAATTCAGAAGATGAAGATAGAAGTGAGGACCTTATAATTATAGAGATCAGTGAACAAAGGCATGAAAACAAAAAATCGCAGGGTTTGTTGGGGATGGAATTATCTAATTTATTTTCAGGATAAATTAAATGGCAGAACAGGAAACAAGACAAGGTTTAAAAGCAGGTTGACAGATTTAAGAGGTCCTTTAATGTCAGGAAAATAAGGTTGATAGTCAATAGAGAGTCATCAATGTTTTTTTTTTTGAGCAGAGGAGTGCCATGAATAGATCTATGGATAACCAATATTAATCTAGTAATGGGAATGAAGGATAAAAATGAGGAGTAAATGAGTGAAAAGGAGATGATACATTAGGAGGTCATGGCAATAGTGGAATGGGAAAATAACAAGAACAAAACCAATGGAGTAAAACATATCAAGCAGAAGAAGGAGGTAAATGTCATATGCTGCAGAGCAGCAAAAAAAAAAAAAGATTCAGGTGGTAAAAATCCTGTTAGATATCACGAGTAGAATGGCATTGATGACATCATAGAGAGCAATTGCCTTAGGCTGTTAGGAGCAGAAATTATATTTTAATAAGTGGAGTGAAAATGGTCAATATTTGCAAAAAGCTCAGCAGTGAAGGATTAGGGGAAAATGACAGTGATATCTGGATTGGTTAGAAATATTTTTTAAAAGTGGACATGCAAAAATGTTTTTAGGATGATAGAGAACTGAATATGGATTTAGAAGATGAAAAAGAACTCATAGAAGAGAAAGACAACGTGAATGATAGACAAGAGCAATACATTAAAGGTAGGCAAAAAAGAATAGCATCAAGGTTCCAGTAGAAGGATTAGTATTAGTGAGTATTAGGTATATATTTCCCTATAACCAGGGATAAAAGGAATGATTGGATAGCCATGTAGTATGATTTTGAAGAATATAGGATAGGATCTGTGCCAGCTTATATCTTATATCTTCCTTCTACTAAGTGATGAGTGCTTTTCATCCACTTGAAGTATACAGGGTAAAAGTGCAGATGGAGGTTTAAGCAGAAAACATATTTTGGACATTGTCTATGGACCACATATTAATAGTGAATGATAATTACTAGATTTTTTGAGCTTATTTAGTGATACTCAGTGGTTTGTTTACAAAAGCATAAAAATAAATTACATACCTGAAATTTTCCAGGGATGGCAATTACTAGATTAGGACTGGTGAATGTTGAGGAATACATGAGATCAAGCAAATGTTTAGTAAAATATTAACACAAAGTAGAATATATGTCAAGATAAAGCCAGAGTAGGGGAGATAAAATAATAGCCTCTAGATGGATCAAATTACCCTAACAGGGTACAACGTACCCAGGATAAGGTAAAGAGGAAATATAGTGTAGGTATGGATAGTGATACTTTTGCATTTAAGATCTTTATTTCAAAGCAATTCGGAAAGATGATGACTTCTAAGATGTTATTTAGTTGACATGTAGCTAAAAGAACATTCAGAAGTCAAAGAAGTTGAGAATTTGTAATCATGCTGTTAAAGGAGTCACCACTGAATGTGAATAGAAATGAAGGCTGTGAACAGTTTGAAGAGAAACAAACTAATTTAGCAATGATCCAATAACCATCTGTTATTTGACTACTATGTGCTAGCAACAGTGCTAGGCACTAGGGATGTTAGTATAAAGAATGAAATAATCCATACTCTTAATGAGTTTATATTCTAATATGGAATATTGTGAATCAAAAGGTAAAGGGGGAGGTGGAGCCAAGAAGGCATACTGAAAGCTGGGACTCACTTGTGCTCTCTCCCAAACACCTACAAATACCTCTAAAAAGTGAATGTGAACAAATTCTAGAGTGGAAGAATCCACAAACAGACAGAGTGTGGCAGATTTCCAGACCAAGAAAACCCGGAAAGCCAACAGGAATGGTCTGATGCACTGGACTTAGAAAGGAACATTATCTAGTATGCAGGCTACACCAGCAAAAACCAGAGCCGACCAAAGGGAACTGAATTACTGGCAGCAATGGCTATTCCCAGGCTTCTCAGCACAGGACAGGAGTCTGTCATAATTGGGTGAGAGAGAAGCACAGTCGTGTTCAGGGCCTGAGGCAGTGGTAGCAGCTGCTCCTGGGGTTATCGGACCCAGGATGTTTGAAAGTCAGCTATTTAAACATCCAGGTAGAAGTAATATTTGGCTAATTTGACTTAAAAATAAAAGAAAGAAGGAATCCAAATTACCAAAATCAAAAATGAAAAAGATGAAATTAAAACAATACTTAGGAACTATTTTTCCCATCTGTATGCACTTAAATTTGACAATCATAGTGAAATGGATGAATATTTACAAAAATATAATTTGCCAGATTAACAGATGAGGAAGTAAAATACTTAAATAACTCCATCTCAGAAAAAGAAATTGAAGAAGCCATCAATAAACTCCATAGGAAAATATCTCCAGGGCTGGACAGATTTACAAATGAATTCTATCAAAGATTTAAAGAACAATTAATTCCAATACTATATAGACTATTTGAGAAAATAGATAAAGAAGGAGTCCTACCAAATTATTTTATGATACAAATATCTTACTGATCCATAAAACAGGAAGAATTGAAACAGAAAAAGTATTAAAAAGCAATTTCCCTAAAGAATATAGAGGCAAAAATTAAAATAAAAATTAGCAAAAAGATTACAGAAACTTATCATGAGAATTCCAGGAATGCAGCACCAGTTTAATATAGGAAAACTGTTAGTATAATTAATCATATCAACCACAAAACTACCAGAAACCATATGATTATCTCAATAGATGCAAAAAAAAGCTTTTGACAAAATACAACACTTATTCATATTAAAAACACTAGAGAGCATAGGAATAAATGAAGTCTTCCTTCAAATGGTAAGTAGCAACTACCTGAAACAATCAGCAAGTATTATATGTAATGGGGATAAGCTAGAAGCATTTCCAATAAGATTGGGGGTGAAATAAAGATGTCCATTATTACCCCTGTTATTCAATATGGTAGTAGAAACATTAGATTTAGCAACAAGAGAAGAAAAATAAATTGAAGGAATTAGAATAGTCAAAGAAGAAACTAAGTTATCCCTCTTTGCAGATGATATGATGATATACTTAGAGAAGCTTAGAGAATCAAATAAAAACTAATTGAAATAATAAATAACTTTAGCAAAATTGCAGGATATAAAATAAATCCACATAAATCTTAGGCATTTCTATATACTACTAACGAAGCCCAACAGCAAGCAATAGAAAGAGAAATTACATTTACATTTAACATTACTGTAGACACTACAAAATATTTGGGAGTCTACCTACCAAAACAAAGCCAAGAATTATATGAACACAATTATGAAACTCTTTCACACAAATAAAGCCAAATGTAAGTAACTGGAAAAAGATCAGTTGCGCATGGGCAGGCCAAGCTAATATAATAAAAATAATGACAATTATACCTAAATTAATTCACTTATTAAGTGCCATACCATTCAAAATACCAAAAATATTTTATAGAGCTAGAAAAAAAATAATAACGAAATTCGTCTTGTAGAACAAAAGATCCAGAATATCAAAGGAATTAATGAAAAGAAATGCTAGGGAAGGTGGCCTAGCCATAACAGATCTTAAATTTTATTATAAAGCAGCAATCATCAACATTTCTTGGTCCTGGCTTAGAAATAGAGTGGTTTAGAAATAGAAATAGAAATAGGTTTAGTGGAATAAGTTAGGTGCACAAGACACAGTAGTCAATGACTATAGTAATCTACTGTTTGATAAAGGCAAATAGTCCAGCTTCTAGGATAAGAACTCACTATTTGACAAAAACTACTGGAAAAAGTCAAAAATAATACAGCAGAAACTGGAAATAGACCAATATTTTATACTGTATACCAAAATAAAGTCAAAATGAGTACAAGATTTAGATATAATGGCTGATACTATAAGCAAACTGCAATAGCAAGGAATAGTTTACCTGTCAGATTTATGGAGAATGTAAGAATTACTGACCAAACAAACAATACACAACATTACGAAATGCACAATGGATAATTTTGTTTACATTAAATTGAAAAGTTTTTGTACAAGCAAAGTCAATCCAACAAAGACTAAGATGGAAAGAGAAAAGTGGGAAAGTTTTACAACAAGTGTCTCTGAGTCAAATTTATAAGAATACAAGTTATTCCCCAATTTATAAATGGTCAAAGGATATGAACAGGCAGTTTTCAGAGGAAAAAATTAAATCCATCAATAGTCACATGAAAAAGTGCTCTAAATCACTATTGATTAGTGAAATGCAAATCAAAACAACTTTGAGGTACCACATCATACCTGTCAGACTGGCTAACATGAAAAAATGGGAAAACTATAAATGCTGGAGAAGGTGTGGGAAAATTGGAAGACTAATGTTTTGTTGGTGGAATTGTGAACTGATCCAAGCATTTTGGAGAGCAATTTGGAACTATGCCCAAAGGGTTATAAAATTGTGCATGCCCTTAGACTCAGCAATACCACTTGTAGGTCTGTATCCCAAAGAGATCATACAAGTGGGAAATGGACTCACACATACAAAAATATTTATAGCAGCTCTTTTTGTCATTGCAAAGAATTGGAAACTGAGGTGATGCCCATCAATTGGGGAATGGCTGAATAAATTGAGGTAAATGAAAGCCATGGAATATTGTCGTGATCTAAGAAATAATGAGCAGGCAGACTTCGGAAAAACTGGGAAGACTTCTATGAATTGATGCTAAGTGAGGGGAGCAGAACCAGGAGAACATTGTATATGGTTACAGCCACATTGTGTGATGACTAACTTTGATAGACTTGGCTCTCCTCAGCAATGCAAGGTTCAATGACAACTCCCAAATGCTCATGATGGAAAATGTTATCCACATCCAGAGAAAGAAATGTGGATTACAAATGCAGATCAAAGCATACTGTTTGCTCTCTCTTTTTTGTTTTGTTTTGTTTCTTCTTTCTTGTGGTTCATTACATTGGTTACAATTCTTCTTTACGATGTGACTAATGGGAAAATATTTTTAATATGAATGTATATTTATAGCCAATATCAGATTGCCATCTTGAGGAAGGGAGGGTAAGGAGGGGGAGAAAATTTGAAACTCAAAAGTCTGTGGAACTGAATTCTGGAAATTAAAAAAAAATTAATTTTTAAAAAAGCTTAAGCAATTGGACAAGAAGAAAAGTAGTGTGAAGAGAAAAGATTGGTTTGAAATAGGAAAAATCACTGAAAACTAGTGTCATGAAATATTTTAGAAGGTGTTCTAAACAAAGAATAAAGAGGCAACATTCATACTATAGTGGAAAACGACATTTGCATGAAGGGAACAAGAGATCTTATTCTGGCTCTCCTATTAATTACTTGTATGAATGATAAAAATATTTAATATACCCTGGGCTCTGTTTCCTCATCAAAAGAATGATTCTGAAACTTGATGATTGCTTATTTTATTCATTTATTTCCTAATTTATCTTTTTACCTCTCTATTAGCTCATTTATTTGTTTCTCTATCTTCCCATTCATTCATGTTTGTTTTATCTTTTATTTAATTATCTATTTAATTATCCACTTATCTATTTGTGTGTTTGCTTATTTTTCCCTCTATATCTCCATAGCAGGGCTTGGTGTGTAGTAGGCATTTAATGATTATAGAATGCACTAACTCATAATATTATTGGACTAAATGATTTCTAAGCTTTCACATCTCTAAATCCTATTATGTTATGATATTTCCTCCTGGCCCTTTGAATTAGAAGGGGTGAGGGATTACTTCCAGTCTACCAGAATTTACAAATGGGAGGTGATCAATATTTTCTGTTCATCTTTCACTATCATTTTGCATTGATTGCATTTTTAAATGAATGATTTTCATTGTAAACTTACTATTATATCAGGGATGAAAATGTCCTACTCACAGAACTTATATCTTAATAAGGTTTACTGAATAATATTCCATATAGCTAATAGAAAACACAGAAGAACTGAAAAGAAGAGGAAAGAAGAGAAAGGAATGAAATTTTCATAACAAATATACATAAGCAAGCAAATAAAATTCCCTTCTTTGGCCACATCTGAAAATTTTTGTTTCATTCTGTACTTTGATTCAATCACCTCTTTTTCAGAAGTTAGGGAGTATGCTTTATCATTGGTCTTCTCAAATCATGTTAAACTCATATATCAAGGAACACATTATGCCAGTAACAATTCAGTTTTTCCTAATATAAAGGATAGACTCTGTTTGAGAAAGATTCAATGGGTACTTTTTCCATCCTGTGAAAGACTTGGTTCTATTAAAGTTAAGATAAGAATGTAAAGTCATATTGATGGGGAAAAAGCTAAGGAGAAAATAGAAATTGTTAAACTCAATGTAATTGGCTATGGGGATGGATGAAGCAGCTGAGAGTGAGTCCAGGAAAGAGGAGAATTGAATAGAAGAGGGATAAGAGATGCAGCTTGCATCTAAGGCAGTGAGACTTTGACAACAATCAAGCTTGGAAGACAGTTAACTAGGAAGTCAATTGATATAGCATGCTCTGTGGGCAGTATTTAATGAAGAGAAGTACTGTTAATCAAATCTGGAATCTAAAAAGAAATTTGAAAATCAGAAAGTAAGGTTAGTATACATGTTTAGATCAGTCTTTTTCCTATTGCTATCCATTTTACTGACAAAGCTTTTTATTAGTGTGTTAGAGCTTAATGAAATTGATACAGTCTCACCTGTAAATTGAGGCATTTGAAGATCACTGCCATCATAAAGAATACTTTCCTTGATTTAAACATTGTGAAGGACAAATTCCAAGACTCTTCTTCATGAATACTTTGGGTTAACATTGATCTTTCCACTACAAATTTCATTTGGCATCAGCATTCATTGACTCACTGAACAAAGTCATCTTGGAAGTCACCTTTCCTATAGAGTATTTTATTATTTTCCATGTACTTAAAAAATAACTTATCCATGTCAAACACTGAAATGAATACTTTACACATGGACACTAAATAGTCAGCTCATTACCACTCATCTGGTGATGAGTAAATTTATCATCAATCACCAGATCCATCATCACGGCCTTCCCAGTAAGTTAGAACTTGCTAGAATGTAAATTGTTACTTACCAGAATACAAATTCTGAGAAACGATGTGGTATAATATAAAAGCTAGACTTTGATTCAAGTGGGCCAGGATTTGAATCCAGCCTTTTTATATAGATTACTATTTGCCCTTGAACAACTTCTTTTTTATTTTTTTTTTAGTTTAAATCATTATTTATTTATTTAATAATTTTAGTTTTCAGCATTAATTTTCACAAGAGTTTGAATTACAAATTTACTCCCCATTTCTACCCTCCCCCTTACTCCAAGATGGCATATATTCTGAATATCCTGTTCCCGAGTCAGCCCTCCCTTCTGTCAACCCACTCCCATCCATCCCCTTTTCCCTTACTTTCTCATAGGGCAAGATAGATTTCTCTGCCCCACTGCCTGTATCTTATTTCCTAGCTGCATGCAAAAAATTTTTTTGAACATCTTCTTTTAAAAGTTTGACTTGCAAATTTTCTCCCCTTTTTCCTCCCCACCCACCCTCTCTAAGAAGGCAAGTAACTCAACATAGGCCACATGTGTATCATTATGCAAAACCCTTCCACAATATGTATGTTGTGAAAGACTAACTATATTTTACTCCTTCCTATCCCATCCCCCTTTATGCAATTTTCTTCCTTGACTCTGTCCCTTTTCAAAAGTGTTTGCTTTTGATTACCTCCTCCCCCTATCTTTCCTCGCTTCTATCACACCTCCTTTTTTATCTCCTTGCTTATCTCCTTTTATCCCATGTTCCCAGCCAGCTACTTGACCCATGAGGTTTTTTTTTTTTTCGGGGTATGACTGCTTGTAGAGTAGAGAGTACTTTGTTGTAAGCTTGAGGTGATGCACTGTTGTTTTCAGAGGTAATTCTCACAGCAAGGTCTGCCACACCAGCTCTCCTCCTCCCCCAAGAACCACTGACCCAGACCTGACTCAGATCTTAAGCAGGCTCTGCACTCCTGCTCTGATCTGCCACTTAATTCCTCCCACCTGATGGGAACAAGACCAGGAACCAGGCAGAACAGGCCCTAGCTCCCTGAATCAGTGAGCTGTGGTAGTTACAAGATTTCTCAACCCATAAACACCAAAGACAACAGAGAAGCTTAATGGGAAAGGATGGTGGGACACAGTGAAGGAGTTCACAGTTTGGCCACCACCCCAGGGGCAGCAGGGGTGATGCAGCTAGAGAACTACAGCTACAGTTGCATCCAGCCCCAGGCCCACCTGGTGAGAGGAATTAGGTGGCAGATGAGAGTGGGAATGCAGAGCCTGCTTAAGATCTGAGTCAGGTATGGGTTGGTGGTTCTTGGGGGAGGAGGAGAGCTGGTGTGGCAGAGTTGCTGTATAGAAATACCTCTAAAAACAACAGCACATCTTCTCAAGCTTGGAACAAAGCACTCTCCACTCTATAAGCAGTCATATCCCAATGAAAAACTCAAAGGTCAAGTCTTTGCCTGGGGACGTGGACAGGCAGCAAAAATGGATTCAGATTCAGACTCAGACTTTGGAATCCTTCTTTGGTGACAAAGAAGACCAAAACATACAGCCAGAAGAAGTAAACAAAGACAAAGAGCCTACAACAAAAGCCCCCGAATAAAACATGAACTGTTCTGTGGCCATGGAAGAACTCAAAAAGGATTTGGAAAACCAAGTTAGAGAAGTAGAGGAAAAATTGGGAGGAGAAATGAGAATGATGTGAGAAAACCATGAAAAACAAGTCAATGACTTGCTAAAGGAGAATCAAAAAAGTACTGAAGAAAATAACACTTAAAAAATAGACTAACTCAAATGGCAAAAGAGCTCCAAAAAGCCAATGAGGAGAAGAATATCTTGAAAGGCAGAATTAGCCAAATGGAAAAGGAGGTCCAAAAGACCACTGAAGAAAATACTACCTTAAAAATTAGATTGGAGCAAGTACAAGCTAGTGACATTATGAGAAATCAAGATATTATCAAACAGAACCAAAGGAATGAAAAAAATGGAAGACAATGTGAAATATCTCATTCAAAAAACCGCTGACCTGGAAAAGAGATCCCTGAGAG
>CM053627.1:174098971-174123236 GCA_028646595.1 Phalanger gymnotis
TTTTTTTGAGCATCAGCTTTTAGAACTTTGAGTTCCAAATTTTCTCCCCTCTTCCTTCCCCACCCACCCTCCCTAAAAAGACAAGCAATTCAACATAGGTCACACATGTATAAATATGCAAAACACTTCCACAATAACCATGTTGTGAAAGACTAACTATATTTCCCTCCATCCTATCCTGTCCCGCTTTATTTAATTTTCTCCCTTGAACCTGTCCTTTTCAAAAGTGTTTCCTTTGATTACCTCTTCCCCCATCTGCCTCCCTTCTATCATCCCCCCTCTCTTATCCCCTTCTCCCTACTTTCCTGTGGAGTAAGATACCCAATTGAGTGTGTATGTTATTCCCTCCTCAAGTCAAATCCTATGAGAGCAAGATTCACTCATTCTCCCTTCAACTACCTCTCTTCCCTTCCAACAGAACTGATTTTTCTTGCCACTTTCATTTGAGATAATTTACTCTATTCTATCTCTCCCTTTATCCCTCTCTACATGTATTCCTCTCTCACCCCTTAATTTTAATTTATTTTTTACTTTCATATACCTCACCCTGTGCCCTCTGTTTATATATATATTATACACACACACACACACACACACACACACACACACACACACACATATATATATATTCCCTTCAACTACCTTAATACTGAGTAAAGCCTTATGAATTACAAACATCATCTTTCCTCATAGGAATATAAACAAAACTTCAATTTTAGCAAGTCCCTTATGATTTCTCTTTCTTGTTTACCTTTTCATCCTTCTCTTGATTCTCCTATCTGAAAATCAAATTTTCTATTCAACTCTGGTCTTTTCACTGAGAAAACTTGAAAGTTCTCTATATTATTGAAAATCCAGATTTTGCCTTGGAGCATTATACTCAGTTTTGCTGGCTAGGTGATTCTTTATTTTAATCCTAGCTTCTTTGACTTCCAGAATATAATATTCCATGCTCTTAGATCTCTTAATATAGAAGCTGCTAGACCTTGTGTTACCCTGATTGTGTTTCCACAATACTCAAATTGTTTCTATCTGGCTGCTTGCCATATTTTCTCCTTGACCTGGGAACTCTGTAATTTGGCAACAATATTCCTACAAGTTTTCTTTTTGGGATCTTTTTCAAGAGGTGATCGGTGGATTATTTCAGTTTCTATCATCCCCACTGGTTCTAGAATATCAAGGCAGTTTTCCTTGACAATTTCATGAAAGATGATGTCTAAGCTCTTTTTTGATCATAGCTTTCAGGTAGTCAAAAATTTTTTTTTAAATTATCTCTCCTGGATATATTTTCCAGGTCAGTGGTTTTTCCAATGAGGTATTTCACATTTTTTCTGATTTTTTCATTCCTTTGGTTCTGTTTTATGATTTCTCGATTTCTCATAAAGTGACTAGCCTCAAGTTGTTCCAATTTAATTTTTAAGGTGGCATTTTCTTCAGAGGTCTTTTGGATCTCCTTTTCTATTTGTCTAATTCTGCTTTTCAAGTCATTCTTCTCCTTGTTGGCTTTTTGGAGCTGTTTTGCCATTTGGATCAGTCTAGTTTTTAAGGTATTATTTTCTTTAGTATTTTTTTGGGTCTCCTTTAGCATGTCTTTGACTTGTTTTTCAAGATTTTCTTTCACTGTCATTTCTCTTCACAATTTTCCTTCTACTTCTCTTACTTGCTTTTCCATGGCCTGAGAACAATTCATATTTTTGTTGTAGGCTTTAGATGTAGGCTCTTTGTCTTAATTGACTTCTTCTGGCTGTATGTTTTGATCTTCTTTGTCATAAAAAAGATTCTATAGTCTGAGTCTGAGTCCTTTTTTGCTACCTGTTCATGTTCCCAGCCAACTACTTGACTCTTGAGTTTTTCAGCGGGGTATGACTGCTTGTAGAGTACAGAGTACTTTGTCCCAAGCTTTAGGGGCTGCACTGCTGTTTTTAGAGCTACTTCTATTCCACCATCACCACAAGCTCTGCCACAACAGCACTCCTCCTCCCCCATGAATAGCCAACCAAGGCAGCAATCCAGATTCAAACAGGTCAAAGCAAGAGAACCCTGCCTCTGTGCCAGCAAAGTGCTCCCTGCACTCCCACTCTGATCTGCTGCTTGATTCCTCCCTCTGTGTAGGCCAGGGACTCTGGAAGCAGCCACAGGAGATTCCTGCTGCCGCCACTGCGACTGCAGCCCCCAGGGCTGGGGCTGGACTGCTCTCACCCCAATCCAGCAGTTTTCCACTAACCTACTCTGTGGTCTTTGTCATTTGTAGGGTGAGAAGTCAGTAACTGCTATATCTCAGTGATTCATGGCCTTAAGGTTTGCTTTGGCTGAGTCCTGTTCTCATATGTCCTGGCACAGCCATTGCTGGGCTGTGTTCTGCTACCAGCACAGTGTGATAGACCCTTTCCAGCAACCATCGAGGCTGTCCTGGGCTGGAGACCTGCTTCCCTCTGCTATTTCGTGGGTTCCAGAGCTCTAGAATTTGTTCAGAGCCATTTTTAAAGGTGTTCAGAGGGGAGAGTTTAAGCAAGTCTCTGCTTTCCAGGCAACATCTTGACTCTGCCCCTTTAGATGACATCTTAAAAGCATTTAACTATAAAATTGAGAAGAAATATAAAACTATTGACTAGTAGAAAGGGGTAACCTGTGAAGTCTTGAATGAAGATGTGCAGAGCAATATGAGCAGAAGCTGGAAAATATTGTATACAATAAAACAACACTCATTTTAAAGGAAAAAAAATTGAAAGCTTAAAAACTCTGATTCATGCAATGACCAAAATCATTGGAGGATTAACGATAGAGTATGCTGCTCATCTACTGATAAAGAGGTGGTACACTCAAGAAATAAAATAAAATATAGATTTTTGTACATATGGCCAATATGGGAATCTGTTTTCCTTTTCAATGTCTGTTACATTAATTTGTTTTTCCATTCTTTCTCCTTCCTCTGTCCAATTGGAAGGAGATGTTTGTGAGAGAAGAAATACTTATTTTTTAAAGTTAAAAATATAGGAAATCAAACTATGTAGATATAATTTTCAGAAATAATTAAGTCCTTAATTAAAAATCATGCATTAAACATTTCCTATGTGTAAAACAATGTGCTGAATTCTGGGAGTATAAATAGAAAAGAAAAAAAATGCTTTCACAGGGCTCAGTGTCTAACAGTTGGTGATAATACATATCAAAGGCTTTAGTTGTAATTCCAATAGAACATCTCCATGGCTATCAGAGTTTACTAACAAAGCATTTGGTAGTACATCTTCTGTAGAGTAACTTCCATTGTTATAAGCAATTGTTTCTGTTAGACCATCTTATAATGAATAAGGACTGTGGTGGCAACAACTTTCTTTTCTATGTATTTACTAACTGGGATGGCAACTGAGTCAGGAATGAGGCACCTGAAGAAGTAATTGCTGGATTTCATCTCTGAAAGGGTGGCTTCCCTGGATCCTAACAGCAAGATTTAGAATGAAGCCAAACAGTTGGTCTGGGAGTGAGAGGATATGTTGTTAGATCTCATTAACTTAAGTTCCCATTGGTAACATTTGGTTGGTAGTTATTGTTGGTTCTGCCAAGACCATTCATCACTAAGTTTCCTTCCATTTACAAAGGCTATGGTCTTGGACTGAAAGCAGGCTCCTGGGTTTTCTGATTATCTAATAATTAGTATTAGTTGTGGTAGAGATGGTGGACTAATTCTACGCCAAATTTGTTCTACTCAGTGGTTGCTGTGTGACAAGGCCTGATAGCTATCCTATACTGGGAGGTCTTGATCTGAAGGGAGAGGATTTTAAAAATGTTGGCTGTGGTTTGACCTGTCTGTCACAAGTCACTCTTTGTTCTTCCTTTAAGGTAACTTATTCCTTCAGCTAGACTAGCTTGCCTGACTTGTGGATGGTTGTTGGTCAGCATTTGCTGGTGGTAGAGGTGGTGAGGATGGTAGGTAAAAAGATCAGAAAAGGCTTTCCATCAAAATTTAATAGATTCTATATAAATGGTTTTACATGGGCAACTTAAAACCACATTTAAAATGGAAGTATATTTCAATTAATTTCCACAAAAAATGAGATTCATCTACCGTACATGTTTCCTTAATAATCATACAGAAGGAACAAATATACATATAAATATGTTACACTCACACATGTGTACATATATCTATGCTATATGTATAATATATTTTATATAATATATTATTACATTGCATATAATATAAATATATTATGTATAACATATACATATTTACGCGTACCATATATAATTTTTCCTTAGAGTTGAGAAAGGGGGCAAGAATTTTCTTTACTAATCATAAAGTCCTTCCTAAGTGTGTTGTAATGATCGGAATTATAAATTGTAAGAATGATATAGACTGTGTTGTTCTCAAGGAGCTAATGTAATGAAATTGATAGTGTTATATGATCTGATGCCAAAAGAAAAGGATTGTGATTGGTAAAGAAATATAATAAGTATCTGTACTGGAGGGGCAGGTTTAGGCAAATGGAAGAATTTTATTTTTACAGAAATAGTACTATTTAAGCCATTTAAAATTGAAGAACAGTGGCTCCATATAATAAGATGCTTGGATAATCAATATATTAGGACATGAGGTCAAAGTACCGTGCAACAATCTGTAAGTAAAGTTTGTGAATGATTTGCTATCCACCACTAGTCTACCAATTAACTAGTATAAAATGAGCTATTATATTTTTTCTGATTCAAATTCCAATTAAGAAGATGTACACCTGATTATATTTTCCAATTAGAATCATGCATAGCATAAAAGTGTCAAATTTAGAAAAGATAAAAATTCATTTGTTTGGGAGAGTGATCATTCACCTTAATTATTTCTGATATCTCCAACACTATCCTGTCAGTGCCTCAAGATAAAAGAAACAAAAGAACTAGCTCCTTTAAAAACATTTTATTGAGTACAACTAGCTATTTCCATATTTTAAAAAAGTTAATAACTGAGTTTCATATTTAAAAAATAAAGAATCATAGAGTCTATGAATGTCAGTAGCAAGAAGCATCATGTTATTGTGTTAGGTAACTAAAGCTAATAAAAATATTAATTTTCTTAAAAAAAATTCAGTAGAAAATAGGCTATAAGCCAACTGGGCAAACCCTTAAGAGTTAGACTCAGGAACTGGAAGACTAGACTACCTCAATTCATTTTATAAAAGATTTGTCCATATAATCTAACGAGTAACACTATTCATTCAAATCCTGTGACTTAAGCAAGGTGATTTCTATCAACATGAAATTATACCTTTGAGGAGACAGCAATAGCAATTGTTAGATGTTTACCCTCATAAATATTATCCATGGTGTGAGGCCAATCAGTAAGTGAAAGATCTTTCCCACCCATCCAATAGGCCTCAGGTAGGGTCAAGAAAGGGAGGCTTGATTAGAGGCAGACCCACACCTTTGTGATGCCAACCTGGGATTAAAGACCTTTCCCACCCAATCATTAGACCTCAGGTGGGGACTATTAAGGGAAGCTTAATTACAGATTTGTTTGTAGGCAAGCCTAATCCCCTTACTTACTAGGCACTAAGCCTCATGCCCCACACCCTTTTCTTGATTGGGCATGAAGTCCTCAGGCTCTAAAAAGAGTATATACACACAGAAGTTAGCCATTGAGTACTGAGAATTCAGAATTCAGAAATCAGAAGAGAAGAAAGAATTTGGGATTCAGCCCAAAGAGAAGGAGTCAACACAGCTGCAGAAGAGATTGCTGAGCAGAGAGTGGAAAGAGAATGTTGAGGACCAGAGAACTGAGGGGGGAAGAGAATGCAGGCAAGCAGACAGTCAGGATTTGTGAGTGATTGTTTATGGGAAGGCCATAGCAGGGGGGAAGTTTACAAGATGACTTGGTTCTTTGCTATAACACTGTGTTATAATATCCTTGTTGCTGCATTGAGGTGGATTTACTGGTGTTGGAGTATAATTAATCCTATATCGAATTGGAGTTATTGGTCTTGGGATTTGATCCCCTGGTGTCTAAATAAATGGTATACTTTCTTTGCCTTCTGCATAGAGAGTTTTTCATACTTTGTGATTTCATACTATACAAGCATGTTCATGGTCATCCTCGAGGTCATAAATCTTGACTTAGTGATACACCTGGCTTTGTAGCAATGATGGCACAGTTGGGAGGAAGAAAAGAAAGGGAACATAGAAAATGACAATTGGAAGGAATTGTTTCTAGGTTCATGAGCATTCAACATTTTCATAAGTGAATTTCATACATTTAGTCTGCAGGTGACCCTATATTGGGGGAAAACCATTAGGGGAAAGGAGCTGCTAAGAGTTTGCAAGAGAGAATCAGAACTTAAACTGATTTTCAATAAATTAGAAGAGTAAGAAACAAAGAGCAATATGATTGATAAAGGTATCTATGGGTTAATCCTTCTAAGAAAGAAAAATAAACATCAAAAATAAATGTTAGAAGTCTGTTTATGTGAAAGGAATAAAATAAAACAATGATACCTACATCTCATAATAACTAACAAGCTGGTCATGAATTTTAAAATTAATCAGGACGTTGGGAGATATGGATAGGACGTGGAAGTTTCAGTGTGATATAGGGAAATGACAAGTGAGGGGACTACATCTGAAAATGTTGGTAGGCATCTTATTGGTTGGGGCGTTAATTCAAATTTTCTTTTCCTCGAGGTCATACCTGTAAACTGTACACCACACTGCATCTAACAAGGTTCTGCAGTACAAATAAAGCAGAAGCACAACGTATTTCTTGTTCACATTCCATCTTCCTTTTCACCTAGACCATCTTGCCAACTGTCTGTCACTGCTTCTACTCTATTTATCACCTGGACCAGCACATTCCATATCATACCTTTGCAATAGAACTCCAGATATATGTTATTTGATTGACTCCTTGAGTATTGTGAGCATAAACAAAAGAACCTTTTATACTATAAATAAATGTCATAAAAATGCTTGCATTTCAATATAGGTGAAATGATGAAGAATGAAATAAATGAGACCAGGAAGCCATTTATATAATTAATATATAATAATATATATATATAATAATATATATTATATATAACATATATAATAATATATATTAATATAATTAAATATAATATAATATATAATAAATAATATAATTAATATATTATATATATTATATAATATATAATTAATTAAAATAACATTATAAAAACAACCCATTGATTGCAAAGGACTTGTGATGCAGCATATTACAACACTCAAATAAAGCACATATTCATGTACTTCTGGACATAACCAATGAAGTAATTTTCCTTAAATATGTCTATTTTTGTGAGAATTAAATCCTCCTCCCCTTTTATGGAGGAGAGGCTAAAGATAAAAAGAAAATTGATTTGGTAATTT
Organism: Phalanger gymnotis; assembly: GCA_028646595.1. Lineage (NCBI taxonomy): Eukaryota > Metazoa > Chordata > Mammalia > Diprotodontia > Phalangeridae > Phalanger > Phalanger gymnotis. The sequence goes on from CM053627.1 coordinate 174,106,340, forward strand.
AATACCCTGAAGAAAAGAAATTGTTCAGTCATTCAGTTGTGTCTGACTCCATGCCACCAAGGACCGTATTGTCTACAGGGTTTTATTGGCAAAAATACTGGAGCGATTTGCCATTTCTTATTACAGTAGAAAAAGAAAAGGGTAAGTTAAATGTTCTCCAGGTAATGGGCGGTTCTTTTTCATAGAAGAAAGCAACTAGATGTTCTCTATCCAATGTGAAAACAGATTTAGAGAAAATGAACATAATTGGCAATAAAAGGAAGAAATATTGTAATCAGTAATATGTACACATCATTTAATTACCATGCCCATGCAATGAATATGGTGAGGTAAATCTTTACTGAATATTCAATAAAACAAAGAATTATTTTATTCATGGAAAAACATGAAGAACCTGAAATTCACACTATTCTCATATTGCATATATAGTGCCAGAGGTTTATGATTCACTGACTTCTTTCTGCAAACTATTTTTTCTTTTTTTTTTAAATGCTTCATTATAAGGTATGACTTCTAGGATGGGGTTTAACAATAATGCTACTAGGAGCTTCTGTGGAAGTGTAAGACCAACAACACCAACACATGGGAGGGTTTGCTAGCACAGGTTCTTCTTTGATCTGCTTTTCTAAGGAAAACAATTTTAAGGAGTTTACAATCTCAGTTTAATTAAACATATATACATATATATGTGTGTGTATATGTATGTATGTACGTATATGTGTGTGTGTGTATATATATATATATATATATATATAATTTACTTTGTTCAGGGGGAAAAGTCAGTACCCTGAACTTCAGAGAAAACACAAACAGAAATTACAAGCAGAAATTATATTGAGCAAATAATACAAATCAGTCGACAAGGTTTGTCCAAAACAATATATAAATAGTTACCACGGAGAGAAGCACCAACATGTGGATTTTCAAGGGGGCTCCTTAATGGCTACCCAAGGTCTTGTCTGGCCAAGGCACAGGAACACTCTTCTAATGAGTGAGCCTCCAAGCAAAATGCTAACCTCAGAGTATATATACACTTCTTCAAGGTCAGGCCACAGACAGCATCACAACATTGTGACTCAAAGTCATGTTACTTAGGTTTTCTTGTGACTTAAGCAGGTAATCAAAGACTCTTGATTCAAACAAAGGTAAGTCTCAATCAAAGGTACTTGATTACCATAGTGCTGAGAAGAACTAGAACTCCAAAAGGAAAAAGAGCAAAACAAAAAGTTCCACTTTGCTTGTCATTACATGGTGAGAGAAGGAATACATTGGGTAATTTATGTGATACAAAAATAAATAATACAAATAAAAATTTAATTTAAAATACCCAGAAAAATCAGTTTCTTACCTCTTTGGTTTCCTCATCTGTAAAATATTGGTAAAAATATATACTTTGAGCATTCACCACACAAAATTGTTGTGAGACTCAAATGAAATAACTTTGTAAAGCAAACATTGTCATATAAATTTTACCTTTTTTCATCTTCACCATCTCCACCACCACCACCACCACCACCATCATCACCATCATCAGTGTCATCATTATCATCATCTTCCAAATGAAACATTTGCTAGTAATGACATTGCTGCTTTGGAGTAGTGAGGGAGAAACATATTCTTCTTTTCCTATAGTCTCTATTTCTATTTCTGTTTTCTTAGTTAACTAATACTAACTTTTAAAATCTTGTACTATTTTCAGTCAGGTTCTGATTGTTTTAGACGTAAACATATAAAAGTATGATTTCACCAGTGTTAGGTTGGCCTACTCTATCATTGCATCTACATCAAAGCTTTGTGTTCAAAATCTCTCCATAAAGATTAATTTATCTGGTCTCTATCCCTCTTTAAAAATGCAAATCCTTCTGAAAAATGTAACTCACAAATACATTCACACTGATAAATTTATGACTTATCCATTGTGTTCTATTCCTTATAGGGATGTGAGCCTAATTAGAAGGAGGCAGAGGTAGATGTAATGAGAAGGTTTAAATTTTTTTAATAAAATTAGAAGAAAGGGACAACGAGGAGTTCCCAAGACAAGTCCATAACTTTCGAGACTATGACACAATTTTGACTACAGTCAATCCTGACCCTAGTTAGCATGGTAAATGGATTCTCCTTCCATGCATATACCCTAGATCACTGTTTATTGGCACTTCCAACAAACCTCATCCAAGAATCTTCTTTTTTAAGTTCAGTATTATAGTACATAGCCACTAGGAAATATTGCATTTCTGAAATTCCAAGATTCTGTGATCCCATAATTATTCATTCATTTTTTCACTTGCCTTTAAATATTAGGTTCTAGGACAATTGGTATCAATGATTCATTCACCGTTATTTCAGGAACCCTCACCTCGATGATCTTTTGTCATTCCCTAAAAGCCTTAGCAAACCTTATCATCTGACTTTTCTAATGCTACTTCTTAGTGGCTGAAAGTTGTGGCAGAAAGTCATAAAAATACCATCTGGATCTGCTATAAATTAATTCAATCGAAACTCAGCTGAGACTTTACTGCTGTTTGAAAATCATCTTATTCAACTCTTTTTGGCTGCCAGCATTAAAATTTGTAGTTAACCTTGCTTCTTAGCCAAGCTTAATGTATTTATGAATAAATACCTGAGGCCATGGATTTTATTGCTCTCTCTTTTCTTGGATTTTCTCTCCTATAAATTACTGGTTATTTCTACCTCTAGTCTTATTTCTGCATTGTAGATACTTTCTTTTGTACCCAGCTTAGTGGAATTGCATAGGCAGTTTTTTCTTTCCCTTTTCTTTTTCAGCTTAGAACCTTTTGATTAGATTCACAATTCACCAGAATAATATATTTTCACCCATTCTTCATAAGTGCTCTCCAACCCTGTCTAAAAGCCTGTTATCCCTCCCTATTAACCTGTGGTCCAGATATCCAAATCCAGTCTTTAGACATCATCTTCTTAACTAGGTGTCCACTTTACAAATCTCATTTGTCTTCCAAAGCATCTGACTCCAGTTGACAACAATGATGAAAACTCAACCTTTGCTCTAAAATCTTCAGTTTCTTTTCTAGGACTGCTTAAATCCAGAAATGCTTTCTGGATTCCTTCTACCATTATCATCTGTATCCCCATGAACCAACAAACATAGAAAACCACCAAAATATTTGACAAATCTTTAAGGGTTCTCATGAGTATTGAAAACGTCTCTTTTTATTCCTCTCACCTTTCCTAGTTATTCTCTTTCCTGAATACAATTGTAGGTCTCCATTATCTTTTCTTAGAACATATATGGCTATTTTCTCTTGGAGAGTTCATTTCCCCTGCTCTCTGAGAACATTAGATATGTTACATGGATCCATGAGCTCACTAGTCCCTCTTCTTTGTCCTCTCTATCATGTACTTTTAACTTCCAACTTCCTGAAAGAGTACAGAAGTGTTGTTCTGGTAAATGTATAACAATCAGCTCTTGGGGTGGGGTGGGGGGATATATATGCATGGCAAAGTTTTAAATTTAACCTTCAATATTAATATTTTCTTAAAGCTTAAAGATTCTCTTAAAGAGAATCAATAAAACAATAAATCTAGCCCAGATTTGCATCATTTGCCAATTTCTGAGGTATAAATGCCAAAACTGAAAAGGTAATCATTGGTTCTCTTAAGCTAATAGTAACTGCTTTCAGTACACCCCTCAATCTCTTCATATCCTTTAAACCCTGAACTCCACTTCTTGTTTCTCCTGTACTTCCAGTTCTGTTGGAAGAAGTTTTTATTTTTTTTACTTTATCAGTTATTTCTCAACTGTTATTTCCCCCCCTGTTATTTCCCAACTTTTGTTATCAAGTCCCTCACTATGGTTCTTCTCCACATAAGTACTCCTTTACATAATGTCTCTTCCCTCTAGAATGCTCTTACATGGCATAGATTGTCTTGTATGCGTATTTAAATCCCTAATGTTTATCACAATGCCTGACACATAATAAGTTATTTATTGATGTTTTATCTCTAGTTTTGAAGCCCCCATTATATTTTTTTATTTGAAGGGATACTTTATTGTTCTTGATAAATAGTGCTAGAGAATAAAGAGACACTCCTTGGGATATTCCTTGTTTTCTAGAAAGAAGAACACTATTTTTGACAATTGATGGAATTTCCTTTCTTGTGATATAAAGAAAAAGAATAAGCACTCTTTGCCAATCACCAAAAATTCTCACAACTCTCCTTCCTTCCTGGAAGCCAGATTCTGAATTCTTTGTCATTTTTGCGGGCTGCTATAAACTCAATATTGAGTCTACTACATACAATTCTGCCGCTTAATACATGTGCAATGTTGGGCAAATTACTTCGCCTCTATGAGTCTCAGTTCGCGCATTGAGAAAATGAGGACATTATATTAAATGGTTTTGGAGGTCCCTTTCACATCTAGGCCTATGATCTCATGTAATGTTTTAGAATAAATCTCCTAATGCCCAGCTAACAAAATACAATCCATATTAAGAAATTTCCATGTTATCTTGAATACCAAAATATCTAGGTGCTACAGTAGATAGAATATTGGACTTGAAGTCAAGAATAACTGAGTTCAAGTCATGCCTCAGACATTTGGTAGCTATAAAACCCTAAGTCACTTAACCACCCTGTATTCTTTTTATCCACCTACAAAACTAGGAGTTTTTACCGGATGTCATATAAAGTGCCCTCTAGGTTTAAATCTGTGATACTCTGAATAACATTGTAAGATGTCTATTACTAAGACTTTCTTTTAATGAAACTATAGTAATAAATGCTACACAATATGACAAAAACATCTGGATAGTTTTAACCCAAATCAAATAAATGACATAAATGAAACTAAATACATAACACCTCTCCATTCTATTTGCCTTTTGTTTTGATTTTCATGAAATCATTTTCAGAAGTGTTTATTTTTATACAATTTTACACATAACAGAGCACAATGGAGCAGAGGTTGGAAAGATTATTAAATCTGGGAATAGTGCATATTTCAAAAGCCACATAAATGATTTCTTTACTAGCCATTTCATAATGTTATTTATAATATAGCGTAATGTCAGGATAACTAAATCTAGGGATAGAGTGCTGGATCTTGAGTCAGGAAGAAATGTATAATATCTGGACTCATGCAACTAGCTATGTGACCCTGGGCAAGTCACTTAACCACTCTCAACCTCAGGTTCCTTACATGTAAAATGGAGATAATAATAATACCTACCTCCCAGGATTGTTTTGAGAATAAAATGAGATAATATTTTCAAACTACTTTGTGAACCTCGAAGCACTATTTAAATGCTAGTGATTGTTATTAAATATGCAAGGGATTGACCTGAAGTCTTTAAGTCTTCTAGATCTTCATCATACACCTACACAATTATTTCTGTTTAGTTACATAGGGTATAAAGATAGAATAGAGCTTAGAGATCATTTTGTTCTACCCAATCAATGAGATTATATTTCTGGAAAGCTTTGCGTAAGGAGTTTTCAAGGCTAATTAACATTTTTACTCTTTTTTAACCTATTCAGAAAAAAAATGCTTATAGAACTAAACATCAGCCTTCTCTCTCTCATTATTAGGCAGATTGTATTCTTAAGGGGTCACTTTGGTTTAGTTAATATAATTAGGCCTATTTTCCCCCATATTATTCTTCTATCTTGGCATCAGGAAGTTTATTAATTATTATCTGGCATTTCTAGAAACGTAAAAGACGAAGTATTCAAATATGGAGGCTTCTTTTTCTATATCAGCTGACCTATTTCAGTCCTAGAGAAAAAGTTTTCTTCCCAGTGACTGCTAGTCTTGAAAAGTGTACCATCTGCTATTATCGTCGTAGTGGTAACCTTCTAGTACTTTTTTCAAAAGATATCCCTAGAATAATAATTGGAGCCTGTGAAAAAGTGATCACTAGAACAATCTTCAAACCTGCAGTTCTTGTGAGAGTCAAAATAATAATGTAGTACACATTCCTATCTTTGTTATATGATACTGACACCTGCCTAGTACAGTGGCTTACGATAGTTTCTTCATGTACACATCGTACCTCCGACAACACTTGCACAGGCTCTTCCTTATGCCTGAAATGCTTTCTTTCCTCAGTCCTACCTTTTAGAACCCCAAGGGTTTGTTTGTTTGAAGATCTTTGCTCTTCATAAGAAAATGATTCAAAACAAATAGATCTGCCCCAAATGGAAATGCATAGTGTCAGGAAATAGTGGGTTGCCCATAACTGGGCATAGTAGAGCCTGGATGACGATTTTGGGAGGTGTTACAGCAGCGATTAGCATTAAGATACAGCTTAGATTATATGACCTCCGAGTCCTCTTCCACCTCTGAACTCTGTGCTTCTGTAATGGACATAAAGATCCTCAGTGATAGCTTTACTTTTGTTGTTGCAGTTTTCTCTCGTGCCCCATCTTAAAACAGTTCAGTGGGGAGCTTTGTTACAAATCTATTCAGAAACAGGCTTTCAAAATTTCACTGGTATTATGTCTGTTGTCCTCTTACCCCTTTCCATGTATTCCCCTGGAATGCCACGGAGTGTTTGAATCATATGTTATCCAACCATCTGCCCCACATCTTCCATGACAAAGAGCACGCAAATTCTAGCTCTCTAGTATTTCTTGCATGAGATAAAAAGCAAAGCTGGCACTATATACTGGTGGCTGATTTTGGCTTGCCAACTGACAGATAAGCCTTAGGGGGCTGAAATGGGCTGTCTCACATAGCTTAAGGTAGAATGCTTCTAGGGATACCAGAGGAAGCAGAGATATATCAATTTAAATTGAATATCTTGAGGAAAAAAACAAACTGGAACATAGCTTTCATTGGCAAACCTCTCAAAACATCATGGTTTTGTGAAAACTGAATCCTATCAATCTTCTCTGACTTCTTTCTCTGACAGTGAGTAAGCCTAGGAAATTAGAAGGAAGCAAGAAACAACGGTCTCCTATAGAAACTAGAAAAATGTGGTTCAACTTGTAATACCACACAGTGGGTTCACAGGCCATAAATAGGATAGTCTAAATTCTTTCAAGATTTCTAAAAGTTATAATTGGTTTTCTTGGTGACTGCAGTCAAACATATTTATCATTTTATATTCAAGTTGCTGGAATAAGTATTTTTTCTCAATTAACATACAATGAGCTAGAAATAAAACATCAATATTTAACTAGTCAGTATATTGCAGATTAGCAGGAACTACCAGAATTGAGTTCATCTAAGAACTTTGAAGGGGCAGCTAGGTGGCTCAGTGGACAGAGCACCAGGTAGGAGTCAGGGAGACCTGAGTTCAAATTTGGCCTCAGATGTTTTCTAGTTGTATGACCATGACTAAGTCACTTGACCCACATTGCCTTAGTTTCTTCTTCCATAAAGTGAGCTGAAGAAGGAAATGCTAAACTGCTCCAAGATGTTTGCTGAGGAAATCCCAAAAGGGAAAATGAAGAGTCAGACATGACTGAAATGACTGAACAACAAAGAGCTTTGAGAAACTAGGATAACCTCTAGCACCATGAGGGTTCACTTTCTGTTCTAAATGGAAGTTTTTCAGTTGATACTTACTCAATAACCTTTGAAATTGGGGAAGGGGAAGGGAGAAGATTAGCAGAGAGTGGAAGTGTAATAGAGTGTACAGATCATTGGACATGGAATTAGGAAGACCTGAATTCAGATCCTACTTCAGATGCTTACTATATGACTGTGGGCACATCACTGAACATTTATAGTTCATATTTTCCTCATCTCTAAAATACCGTTGCTGGCCTTAGAGTGGATACTGAATTGGTTTCAGCCCTACTACAGCTCAGATTTTTTGATATCCAGAAGTCCACCTGCCTTAACCTCCCTCAGTGGCAGAAATTATAGGCAGGTGCTAACACGTTTAGTTGCTTGTTTGATTTTTTAATAATTTCTGTGAATCACTATAACTGAGATACTTAAGGAATTGCTTCCATAATTTCTAATAGTAATTACATAGTTCTGGGTTGAAATCCTAAACTCTATTCATTTCCTGATACAAATGTGCACAAGATTTCCATTTGTTTGGTGCTTTTCTGTAGACAGATTGTTGGATAAATTCAAGTTACCCATGTTGTCCATTTGATTCTTTTTTCCTCTTAGCTATTGAATATATGGTATACAGAACTAAACTACTTTCAGTTGCGTTGCGAAATCCAAAGGCACCTATCTATCATCTGACTAGTCTGTGGCTTTGAGACTCTATATCTGCTTGTACTTCTTTAGGTTGTTAAACTGCTTATTATATGTTCTAAGAAAGTCTATCAATTATTTTCCTCCTTTTTGGAAAAGAATATATTCTTCTTACTATATATAGGAACGGACCCTGTTCTTCATTGATAATATGCTGATTTTTTGTTGGAATACTTTAGAAATCATTACATAATTGAAAGGTTGTACAGATGCAAGAGTGTTTGGGGTAATATGGAGAAAAATGTTTTAACAACATAAATTTGTTAGCAGTGGGTAGCATGGGTTAGAAAGGGGAGAGACTATAGTCAGGAAGACAGATAAATAAATTATTGCAATAGTTCATGAAAGAGGTGATAAAGAATGAAACAAAAACAGAGGTTGTGTAAGTAGAGAGAAAGGGTTGTGACAATGTTACAAGCAGCTGCTGTGGAGGTATAAGACCAACAACACCAGGACCCAAGAATGCTGGTAGCACATGTTTTTGATCTGCTTTTCTAAGGAAAGCAAATTTAAGGGGTTAACAATCTCACTTTAATTAAACATACACATACCATTCACTTATTTCAGGGGGAAAAGCCAGCACCCTGAGCTTCAGAAAGAATACAAACAGAAATTACAAGCATACATTACATAAACAGAGCAAAATAACACAAATCAGCAGACAGAGCTTCTGTCTATCTGTCCAAGCAATACACAAACTTTTACCAGAGAGAGAAGCACCAACATCTGGGTTTTTCAAATTTTGTGGGGAGGGAGCTTCAATGACTTACCCAGAGTCTCATCACCAACACACTTTCGATGAGTGTGCCCCCAAAGGCAAAATGCCAGCCTCAGTGCTCTTATACTCCATTCAGGGTCAGAGGGCATCACAACCATGCTATGCAAACCTATGTGAACTGGGCTTTCTTGTTTCTTAAGCAAGTCAAAGACTCTTGACTCAATTAAAGAAACAATAGGCAACAAAATGTCCACTTTGCTTGCCATTACATCAAAGGTGCTTGCTTACCTCAGCATTCCAAAAGAGAAAACATTAAAAAAAACACCACCCTAATTAATATAATACTACAAGAGATATAGTGGAGATAGAATGGACAATCTTTCCCTAGTAATTGAATATAAGATACAAGGGAGACACCAGGTTTAAAGTATAATTTTTAAGTCGTGAACCAAGGTGACTCAAACCATAATAGTAACTTAAACAGAAATAGGAAAATTTTATGAAAGGACGTATTTTAGGGAAATTATTATGAGCTCTGTTTTGACCTATTTCATTTGAGATGCCTAAAATACAGGACATCGAGGTAGAGATATGCTGGTGAATAGGGGCAATGTAAATTGGATGTTCTGGAGATAGATTATTTCATTTTTCAAAAAGCCCACCTCTCATTTGTTTTTAATAGTATTTAATTTAACAAATTACATGTTGAGACTATTTTTAGCTTGAATTTTTTTCAAGAATTTGTGTTCCAAATTTTTATACCTCCCTCCCCTCTTTCTAAAATGATAGGGAAATGTATATACGTTATGTATGTGCCGTCAGGTAAAAAATATTTGCATATTAGTCACAGTTATGAAAGAAGAAAAGATCAAAAGAAAAAAAAGCTTGCAAAAGAAGTAAGCTAAAAAGCATGCTTCATTCTGCATTGAGAGCACATCAGGTCTTTATCTAGATGTGAATAGCATTTTCCTTAGTGAGTCTTTTGTACTTTTCTTGAATCATTTTGTTGCTGAGAAGAGCTAAGTCATTTATAGTTCATCATCACACAATGTTGCTAATGCTGGGTCCAATGTTTTCCTGGTTCCTGATCACTTTACTTTACATTAATTCGTACAAATGTTTCCAGATTTTTTTCTGAAATCTGCTGTTCCTCATTTTTTATTGCATAATAATATTTCATTACATTCTTAAACCACAGCTTTTTCATGCATTTCCTAACTGATAGGCACCCCACAATTTTGCCATCGTGAAAAGGGCTGCTATAAGCATTTTTGCACATGTAGGCCCTTTTCCCCTTTTTGATGATGTCTTTTAGATCCAAACCTAGTAGAGATATTGCTGGATAAAAGGGTATGTACAGTATGGTTGCCCTTTGGCCATAGTTTCAAATTACTCTCCAGAATGGTTCGATCAATTCACACCTCCAACACCAGTGCATTAGTGTCCTAATTTTCCCACATCCTCTCCAACATTTATCATTTTCCTTTTGATCATATTAGCCAATATAATAGGTATTAGGTGGTACCACAGAGTTGTTTCAATTTGCATTTCTATGATCAAAAGTGATTTAGAGCACTTCTTCATTTATCTATAGATACCTTTGATTTATTTATCTGAAAACTGCCTATTTACATCTTTAGACCTTTTGTCAATTGAAGAATGGCTTGTTTTCTTATAATTTGACTCATTTCTCTCTGTTTGGTCATGAATTCTGCCCTTCTCCCTAGATCTAATAGGTAGGCTATTTCTTGCTCTTCTAACTTGCTTGTGGTGTCAACATTTATGTTTAAATTATGTACCAATTTTTACCTTATCTTGGTATAGGGTGTGAGACGTTGGCCTATACTTAGTTTGTGCCCTAATTATTTTTCCAATTTTCCCAGCAGTTTTTGTCAAATAGTGAATTCTCACCCCAAGGACTGGAGTCTTTGGTTTTGTCAAACACTAGGTTACTACAAGCATTTATTACTGTGTCTTGTGTGAAAGGATGCAGGCAAGCAGACAGTTAGGTTTCATGAGTGATTGTTTACAGGAAGACCCTAGCAGGGGGGAAGGTTATAGGATGACTTGCTTCCTTGCTATAACACTGTATTATAATTTCCTTTTTGCTACATTGAGGTGTGCTTACTGGTTTTGGAATATGATTACTGCTATACTGAATTGGAGTCATTGGTCCTGGGATTTGATACTCTGGTGTCTAAAAAAAAAAAAATCTTATACTTCCTCTGCCTTCTGCCTAGAGACTTTTTCATACTTTGCAATTCCAAACCATACAGGCACATTCATGGTCATCCTCAAGTTCATGAACCTTGCCTTACTGGTACATATATCTAACTTTTCTAATAGTCTATTTACTTCCTTAGTTACTTTTTTATTTATTTTTTGGTTGGATTTATCAGGTTCTGAGAGGCTGAGGTTGAGGTCCACCACTAGTATAGTTTTGCTGTCTATTTCTTCCTGTAACTCCCTTAACTTCTTCTCTAAGAACTTGGATGAGAACCACTTACTTTGTTGCTTATGGTATCTTTTAGGAATGTGTAGCAGCTTCCTTATCTGTTTTAATCAGGTCTAGTTTTGTTTTTGCTGTGCCTGAGATCAGGATTGCTACACCTGTTTTTTTTTTGTTTGTTTGTTTTAACTTCAGCTGAAGCATAATAGATTCTGCTCTAGCCCCTTACCTTTACAATCTTTGTGACTTTCTGCTACAAGTGAGTTTCACGTAAACAACATATTGTAGGATTCTGGTTTCTGATCCGCTCTGTTATTAGCTTCCATTTTATGGGAGATTTCATCCTATTCACATTTACAGTTATAAATACTATGTATTTCCTTGCATACTATATTTCCTCCTGTTTGTCTTCTTTTTTCTTTCATGTTTTCTCTCCTCCCCAGAGTTTTGCTTCTGTCTCCTGCCTCCTCCAGTCTGTCCTCTATTCTGTCACCCCCCACCTTTACTTAATTTCCTCCTCTTCCCCTTCCCTCTTGGGTAAAATAAACTTCTATTTCCAACTCACTGTGCATATTATTCCCTCTTTGGGCCAATACACATAGGATTAAGATTCACGTGATGCCCATCGCTAACCCTCCCAACTTTCTTTCCATTCTAATGGGCTTTCTATGCCTCTTCATGTGAAATGATTTACCCCAATCTATCTCTCCCTTCTGCTGCCATTGTACTCCTGTAAAGCCAATTAGAAAGTGAAAAGATCTTTCCTGCCCATTGAATAGGCTCATGTGGGGCTTCAGGTAGAGGCAACAAAGGGAGGTCTTTCTCTAACTAGATATGAGGCCCCAGGCTGGTTAATAAACTAGTTAGCTAGTTTGAGAGAGGTCTGAAGCCCTCAGAGCACTAAGGGGAGTTTCTAAGACCAGAGCCAATGGCAAGAGGCTGAGTTCTAGTCAATCAGATGATGTCTAAGGACTGTACAAAAAGAGAGAACAGAGCTTGGAAATGGCAGAACCTAGCGTGTTGGTAAGGCAAAATGGGCTCCTTAGAATGAGCTCCTTAGCACTTCAGGAGTTTGGCTTTTGTTTACTTTGAGTGAAAGTACTTTCAGCTGTTAAGTGCTAAGGCTGCAAGGAAAAGCGAGCCAAGAGACAACTACAGTGGAAGCAGAACCTAAGCAGGAAGCTGAGGAAGCAGGAAGCTGCAGAAGCAGAGCTGACCCATGTGTAGACCCAGGAGTGCAAGCAAGGACTTCAGGCCAGTAAATATGATTTGGCTAAATACTATCTTGTTTTTCTGTGGCCTCCTGGTTACTCTTGTAAGGCGGGCTTTCTGGGCCTGGAGTCTTTTTGTCAAGATGTCGGAATGGGGAGGCTGGTTCGCAGATTTGCTGCGGTGGGGCCTAAATAAATGTTTTGTTGCGTTCTACTTAGAGAATCTCTCATACCTTGCGATTTCGAACCATTCAAACATATACACAATTATATTTGAGATTATAAATTCGGCCTTCCTACTACACCTGCAGAAACTGAGGAGCAGAGGACTAGAAGCAAGAAACTGAAGAAACTCAGAAATGGAGAGCAGCAGTATTCAGGAGCCAGGGGCCAGCTTCCAGAGTGTGCAGAATGAAGAGTGCTAAACACAAGAGGGAGTTTTGGAACTTGGAGTCAGCAGAGCCACAGGAGAGAGAATGCTGAGCAGCGTCTTAGGATTTATGAGTGATCTTATAGGAGTGCCCTAGCATTGAATGGAAGCACAAGTATGGTCTGGCTTGCTGCTGTAATATTTTGTTGTAATCTCCTTGTTACTATCATGAGTTGGGCTTATTGGGTTTGGAATGTTGTTGCCACAATATCAAATCGGGAGCATTGGTCCTTGGGTCTGATCCTTTGAAGTCTAAATAAATGTTATACTTCTTCTGCCTTCTACATAGAGAATTTATTATACTCTGCAATTCTGCACCATTCAGGCATGCTCATGGTACTCTTCGAGGTCATGAATTTTACCTTAATGATATAACTCCTCTTTCAAAACCATTGATAATTTTTATGTCATTCCTTCAAATGCACCTTAAACTCATACCCTCTGTCTATGTACAGTCTTCTGCCTATCTTATTAGTGGTATAATTTTTAATAAGTACAAATAACATCTTCTCATGTAGCAATATAAACAGTTCAGCTTCATCGAATCCCTTGTATTTTATTTTCCATTTTTAAGCTTTGCTTGGGTCTTGATATTAGAGATCAACATTTTTTGTTCAGTTTTAGTCTTACTTACCCTTATGAAAGCTTGAAATCCTTGTATTTCATTGAGTGACCATATTTCCCCTTAAATTATTAAGCTTAATTGTGCTGGGTAGGTGATTTATTGTGGTAGACCTAGCTCATTTCCCCTCTGGAATATGACATTACATGACCTCCAGTCTTTTAGTGTTGCAGCTGCTTAGTCCTGTGTAATCCTCCTTGTGGCTTTCCAGCATTTGAATTGTTTCTTTCTGACCACTTGCAGCACTTTTTCCTTCACCTAATAGCTATGAAATTTGACTATAATGTTCCTTGGAGTCTTTATTTTGGAATCTCTTTCCTGAGGTGTTTAGTGAATTCTTTCCATGCCTATTTTGCCCTCTGGTTCCAGGACATCAAGGCAGTTTTCCTTGATAATTTCTTAAAGGATGCTGTCCAGGTTCTCTTTTTGATCATGGCTTTCAGGTAGTCCAATGATTCTGACTTTGTTACTTCTCAATCTGTTTTCCAGGTCAGTTGTTTTTCCAGTGAGATATTTTACATTTTCTTCTATTTTTTCCTGCTTTTCAATTTTTCTGATTCATACTTGATGTCTCATAGAATCATTAACTTATAATTGTCAAAGGCTAATTTTTAAGGAGTTGTTCTCCTGTTAGTTTTTGTATTTCTTTTTCTGCTTGGCCATTCATACTTTTTAAGGATGTGTTTTCTTCAATAGATATTTTTATCTCCTTTTCCATTTGGCCAATTCTACTTTTTAAGCAGTTGTTTGCTTTTTATAAGCTCTTGACTTTTTTCACCATTCTCTTGCAGGACATTCATTTCTTTTCCCTAATTTTTTTTGTTTCTCTCTCACATGATTTTTAACCTCCTTTTTGAGGTCTTACATAGGTTCTTTATGAGCTTGAGAGCACATCCCGTTTTCCTTTAGGCTTTTGACCATAGGTGTTTTAGCATGTTGTCCTCTTCTGATTTTGTGTCTTTATCTTCCCTGTCACTGTAATAACTTTCTATGGTCAGATTCTTTTTTTTTCTATTTTTTTTTTTTTGCCCATCATTTTTGGCCTTTTGTTTTTCTTTTAAATTTGAGTTATGGTTCTGAGGTGGTGAGTGGCTTTCACTCCTGGAGGCAACAGGGGTCAGGAGGCTTACCTGGTGCTGAGCCACATAGTGGTGGTATCTGGCATGTGCTGGTGGAGTGTTTCTGCATTTCCCCAGGCCTACACTGATACATGGTGGTTTGACTGCTGGAGATTGCTTACTTGCCAGGATGTATTCTGAAACACTTGGAGGTACTCAAAGCAGAAGTTTTCCTGTTCCTCTTGCTATGCTGAGGCATGGTGGAGGTCCTGGTGTTGATGTTTGCCTGCTCCACTGCACTGGGGCTCAAGATCTCCCACCGGTTTGCTGAGGTGGGGCTTGCTGCTGGCTTGCTGGGATATTTCCTATCCTAAACTGTGCCTTTACCCAAGTGAGACAGCCCTTTCCTGCTGACCTTCAAAGTTTCTTGTATTAAAGATTTTTTCATCCCATCTTTTTCCTGGTTCTGCTCTTCCAGGATTTAGGGGGTGCTATTTTATGATTACTTGGAGGTGAATATAGGAGAGTTATGGTAGTTTACTGCTTATTCAGCCATCTTGGCTCCTGGAAGTTGATGTCTACAGCATGAATTTCTTTTTTTTCCTATGATAGTCATTTAAATAAATGCACAGCACACAGTTACAAATGGTTAGCTAGCCTCATATTTTGTACAACCATACTTACTAAAAATATTCTGAAGACTAATGTATTGATATTCTTTAGGTGTGATTATTTTTTATCCCATTCTTCCCTCTCTTTTCTTTCATGTATAATCTCCTTCAGATATGGTTGAAGGTATAATTTGTCCTCTTCATATTTTGCCTACAGTTTTTTAGGCAAGATCTGGTGCTTCATGGTCAGGCCCAGAGATCTCTTGATACAAAACATTTGATCATTATACAGGTTCTCTAGAAGCCTCTTTATGGCCTCTTTAACATCTTCATCTTCATAAAGTGTGTCACCACACATTAACCCAAGTTTATTGAATCCTGCAGCACTGCAATACCACTTTTGAAGACTCTGGAGCTATCAACTTGATGCTACAGTAGGTACGTTCATCACCATCTTGATCTGGAGAACTACAGCATGAATTTCTTTAGTGCACCTCTGTATGTTTCCAAGTGATGAGGGGAACTTTGGCACTGACTCTTTTAGTATATTTCTAGTAGTCTGCCAGGATTTTCAGAACATGAATATAATAAAAAAGTCACTGTATATGTCAATTATTTTTACATTCTAAATCCCAGACTCTTCATTTCAACTTTTTATGTGTTGAATCTTATCCTTCATAACCTGTTATTTCTTTATGGCCTATTAGATGGTCTCCTTGTCTTATTCCTATTATAATTTAATCTCAATAGTTCTAAAGCAAGTTCAGGTGACAGATTGTCTATATTTGCTCCCAAATACTATGCAATCAGTCCTTTATTCATTGTTGAGCACTAAAGTTTTAATAGTATTTCATCCATTTGATGGTATATTTAAATAATCCTGCTACTCTTAATTTTGTCTTATGTTGGGAAGCAAAATGGGCTCTTTAGCACTTAGTTCAACAGGTACCCTTGAGGAGTTTGACGTTTGTTTGCTTTGAGTGATTCGGCTATTTCATTGAATCTTGCTAAGTGCTAAGCCCTAGGCCCAAGATTTGGGTGTGCTTGGTGCCTTCTTGCCTCAGGGGAGGGCTTAGTTTAGACATGAGTTTGAGTGACATGTCTGGGACAGCAGAGGCTTTTAGACCAAGTGGATTTAAGTCACTCTTTGTGGTGATTCTAGGTCACGTGGGTGAGTTGCATGTGTGGCTCATCCCTGACACTGACAAAGATATAAAAACCAGGGGTTGGTCTCAGCTTCCTTGGAGCTCTTTGCTAAGCAGTGGCTCTGGGCCAGCCCTAGTTCTGAGCTCCCAGGCTGAACCTAGATGTTGGTAACTATGAATTGTATTAGGTCTGTCTGTTTGTAATTTGTTTAAGGGCTCTCAAGATGGTGTTGATGACAAGACTCCAGGCAGCTGTAGCTAAGGAGCCCTCCAGCTTATAAACTCAGATGCTGAGACTTTGTTGAACTCTGGTAACTATGTATTGGGATTTGAATCAGACAAGGTCTGTTGATGTTTGTAATTTGTTTGTATTTTGCTCTGAAGTTCAGGGTACAGTCTTTTTCCCCTGAACTAAGTGAATGATATTTGTGTGCTGAATTAAAGTAAGCTTGC
>CM053627.1:174123336-174141553 GCA_028646595.1 Phalanger gymnotis
AAGTCAATAGATTTATGGTCATAAGGAGCATGAAGAGCAATATTAGTTTCAGTAAAGAATTTAAAAAGCAAAATAAGGAGATTTTAAGACTTTAAGATCATATTGCTGGATATATGCAATTTGGTATAGTGAATGAAGTACTTTATCTGTAATTTGGAATACCTGGGTTCAAATGCCACCTCAAACATTTACTTGCTTTGTAATCCTAGACAAAGATTCTCCAAATCTGTAAAATAAGATTGCAAATAGCACTTAAAAAGGTTTTTGTAATGATCAAATGACATAATACATGTAAAGTGTCTTTGAAGACTTCAATCATTAAACATTTGAGCCATAAATATTATAATTACATATTAACTAATGTCTATAATAGTATGAAATTATTTTTTTGCCTAGGGTATAATGCATTGGAAGTATCATTTCATTAGCATAGGGAATTCCTGGTAAATAAAATCTGCAACTTCAGATTGGCACTTGCTTTGAAATTAATAATCTTAGAGAGTTGCTTGGGTACTCTTAGTAATTAAATTACTTTCCCTACATTACATAGTCAGTATATATGAGAATCTGGTTACCCAATTCTGAGCCCAACTCTTTATCTAATGCACTATATTGTCTCTCAATGATTTATCACCATCATTATCATTAACATCATCATCATCATTATTGAAAGGAAGGAAGGAAGGAAGGAAGGAAAGAAGGAAAGAAGAGAAAGGACGCCTTGTAGAATTGTGTTAATGTCCTGCCTTGGACACATACCACCTGTATGACAACCCTAAGAAAGTCATTTAACCTCTCAAGGCTCTTACCAACTCTCTATGAATATAAGTTGCAAAGAAGATGTTCACATGCATTGGTAGAATGCTGTCATTGTTAGGAATTCCCTATAGCACTGAAATCACAGGATTGATCTCATTCCCTAACAATAACAACAGCCCTTAAGACTTAATCCAATGTTGTTCAGAGAGTGAAAAACAAAAACAAAAATCTGAAACAAAATTGAAAAAAATATACCCTTGGCTGATATAAAAACCACAAGTTTCTCCATTTGGCACATATTTACTGATATTCAAATCCAACCACTCATCAGAACTCCCTCAAAACAAACAAAGAATAATACATTACAACGGAAATCTACCTTTAAGAGAATGAAAAGATCTATAGCCCCTTGTTTTTTATTTGTTTTTTTTTATTTTAATGTTGTTGCCTGTTTTCTTTAAATCTTACAGTTTTTAGAAAATTTTATTTGCATGACTGTGCAAGGTCTTATTGACTACAAATTATAGGCAAAGTCCATATAATCAAATACATATTTAGAATTCCAATTGTCTCAAAGGAACTTTGTGTGTGTAACAGAGGGGAAAATCTGGCCCTATGTGATGTGTAATGGATAAGTTATCAAATAAGAGGTTTTGAACACCATAGAAATAGACTTTTACTGGCTGCAACCATACTGATCACCATTTTAATCTGGAAAAGTGCCAGCTGCTGTTCGTAGAATTTTATTGACTAAATGAACTCACTTTTTGGTTCCTTGGTTGTGCTTGAGTTGAGACTACCTAATCAAATTCCAGATCATGAATTTTGTGACAGGAAGCACAATGAGAGCAAATATACAATGTAAATTACAAACCAACCAATCATCAAGGAGTCATTTTCCTCACACTGTGAGTCATCCAATTTACAACTTACAAAAGCAATGACAATTCATTTTCTAATTTTATTTGTGGTACTTAACAATGTTATAGACCATGTAAGTGTTTTCTCTTGATGCTAAAGTTAAAATCGATATAAATCAGATGTCTTTGGGTTACAAAGCATTTAGAGTAGAACAAATAATAAAGCTTTCCAACATCCAATTTGTGACAAAGTTTTATTTAAATAACCGAGTGTGATGCTGAATAGGTAAGCTAATTGAACCTGTTTTTAAATATATATAATGAACAGTAAGAGACAGAGGAAAGCAGTGACTAGAAAACTGAATATGAAGCCTGGAAGATCTGGCTTCAAATACCTCTGATACATATTTTCTTTATTATCTTTGGCAAATTACTTACTTTCTCATTTCTCTAGGAAACTTTCTAATTATTAATTATTTAGGTCATTAGGTATTATTATTATCAATGTAATGAGATGTATATATATAATATATTACTTATACTAATTTTATTAATATTATTTTATCTTATATTTGTAAATTACAGAGAAGGAGCTACCCCATGTCAGTAGAAAGGGATTGTCTTTGTAAAGACATAATATATACAATATTTTTGACTCAATTCTATTAAAAGTACATATATATCAAGCTATTCTATATATGCATCTGCATATGACTGTGTAACCATATATGCTAATATATGAAGACCAATGTATAAATCACTGGTCCTGGATTCAGGAAGACTCATTTTCCTGACTCAAAATCTCACCTCAGACACTTACTAGCTGTGTGACACTGGACAAGTCACTTAACCCTGTCTGTCTCAGTTTCCTCATCTGTGAAATGAGCTAGACAAGGAAATGGAAAGCCACTGCAGTATCTTTGGTAAGAAAACTCAAAATAGGGTCATGAAAAGTTTGACATGACTGAAAATGGCTGAGCAACAACAAATGCATATATATTCATATATTTGTTTATATAATACATTTATATAATACATTATATAATAATGGTTTTATATTCCTTAGATTGGTCTCATTCCAATTCAATTATTCAAGGAACATAATATCAGTGTTTTGGATTAGTAAGTTGACAACCAACAGAGTGGTAGTTTGATTAAAAAGAAAAGATGATAAGTGATGAAATTAAGATATGAACTCTCCCATGAATTTGAATTTCACAGATTCAAGATAAATAAATACAAAAATAAGATACATTCAAGATAAATAAAAACTAAATACTTTGATATTTGGCAAAGGCAGGGAGCATTAGTGATTAGTAGAATGAGGAAAGGTTTCTAGAAGGAGCATTTTAGTTGAACCTTGAAGGTAGTAGCTGTAGCAACCATTGTGAGCATTGGCATAGAAACTTAATCCAGCTATAAGCATTATATGATACTATATGCTATATAGTATTCTACATCTTGTTAGATAGAATAAAATCACATAGTCTATCAGGCTGTAGAAACTTACATGGACAACATGTGTCCATCCTCCTTGATCTGTGCAAGTGCCAAGTTCACAATATATTGTGGATATAGCAGTCTTTCATTCCAGAGAAATAATTCTTAGCAAGACAATAGTAGACTTGCAGTTTCATGTGCAATTATCCTTTTTTAATTGAAATATATTATGGAAATGCTTGATTTATCTGTAAATTAACACT
This sequence comes from Phalanger gymnotis, assembly GCA_028646595.1. NCBI lineage: Eukaryota > Metazoa > Chordata > Mammalia > Diprotodontia > Phalangeridae > Phalanger > Phalanger gymnotis. The sequence goes on from CM053627.1 coordinate 174,126,659, forward strand.
AATTTTTTTTTAAAGGAGAATAATCTCAAAGGATTCCACAGCAAGCAAGATATTCTCTTTCCCTCTAGTGGATCCTTTTTTTTTTTCTACTTTAGGGTTCTATGTAAGCTTCCAGACTTAGAGGAATACCTTAAGGATTTTTACTCTCCAGTAAAGAAAATAGTCTCGGGATTACTCAAAAGTCTATTTGTGGAGGCAGGGAAAAGATGAAGAAGTAAAGGGAGCAGCCTAGCTGGAGTCTGCCAATATTCCCCTCGAAACAACTTTGAAATGGCACTTTGTTTTTGGAGCTGCAAAGCCAACATATGATCAGGGTGAGACATTTTTCCACCTTTAAGATAACTTATGATGTTGACAGGAAAAGTCTTCAACTCTGGGGTGGGGGCTGGAGCACATAAGGTAGTAGCAAGAGTGGTGGGTCTTAGAGGCATTGAGAAAGAAGCAGCTTCAAAATCTCTTAACACAGAGATAGTAAGGGGATTAGACAATTGGTCAGAGAGACATTGTGGAGGAAGCTTAGTTGGTATTGCGTGCAGCTGGTACTGATTGGTAACTTATTTACCCATATGAATTTCTGGGTGGAGAGGAGTGCTTGTGTTCAGTCACAGAAGACCAAAAGCCCTATTCACTGTTCCAAGGCAGAGAGGAACATTAGCACATCTGGCTGCAAAAAGAGCAGGGGATCTGGTCATAGTTCCAAGCCAAGAGGAGTCACTGCTTGGAGCTATAGGGACTATAGGACCCTTCCTGGGTAAAGATCAGAGTGCCAACCAGGAAAGTAGGGACCACACCTCTCCCTAGATCACAACAGCTTGGAAGCACTGAAAGCTTGCAGACCTTCAGAACTAGCTCTGAAAATAGCAGAACAAAAAAGTCTGCAGCTTGGGACAGGGCCTCCTCATTCCCAGGTGAGCAAAACCCAATGTTAACACGAAGTTCAAAGTCAACAAAAGCCTGGAAAAATGAGCCAACAACAATAAAATAAAACGATAAAATAAAACAAAACAACAAAAAAAAAGCTTAAAAAGCTCCTTTGGTATCAGGAAAAATAAGGATATGAACTCAGAGGAAAAAAAAATAACCAATGTGAAAACAGGTCTAAGCAAAACATCAAAGAAAAATACATGACTAGAATTCCTGCAAGAATTAAAGAAAGAGATGAAAGTGGTAGAAGAGAAAGGGAGGGAAAAAAGGGAAAAATGAGAGATAAGCAAGAAAATTATGAAAAGAAAATTAACAGGTTGATAAAGGACAGAAAACATACAGGATAAAATAATACCTTAAAAAGAATTAGCCTAATGGTAAACAAACAAACAAAAAGCACAAATATTCATCAAAGAAAAGAACTCCTTAAAATGCAGAAGAGACCAAATGGAAAGAGAAGATAAAAAATTTCACTGATGAAAAAAAATCTCCTTAAAAATTAGACTAGGGAAGGTGGAAGCTAATTACTCCATGAGAAATCAAGATACAATTTTAAAAAGTCAAAAGAAAAAAGAATAGAGGAAAATGTGAAATATATCCTTTGGGGGTGGGGAGAACTGTCCTGGACATCAGATTGAGGAGATGTAATTTAAAAGTCATTGGATTATCTGGAAAGTATGATTTTTTTTTTAAAAAGAGAGAGGCTACGCATCATGATTCAAAAGATTATAAAGGAAAATCTGTCTTAGATAAAAAGTGTAACATAGAAATTGAAAGAATCTGCTGTCACCTACTGAAAGATAACCCAAAATGAAAACTAGCAAGAATGTTACAGTTAAATTTCACAACTTCCACATCAAGGAAAAAAGACTTCAATCTGCCATTAAAAATATGAGATATCATAGAGCTATAGCTAAGATAACACAAGATTTAGCAACTTCTATATTAAAAAGACTGGAGGGCTCTCCATATGATATTCTAGAAGGCAAAAGAGCTAGGATTATAACCAAGAATAACCTACCCAGCAAAACCGAACATAATCCTTCAGGGCGGAAAATGGAAATTTAACAAAATAAAGAACATTCTAGCATTCTTGAAAAAAAGACCAAAACTGAATAGAAAATTTTACATTAAAGTGCAAGGCTCAAGAGAAGCTTAAAAACGTACATATGAAAGAGGTATCATAAAGGAATCAAAAAAGTTAACTGTTTCCATTCTTACAAAGGAAGAAGATTCATGTAACTCCCAAGAACTTTATCAGTATTAAGGAAGTAAGAGGGCATCTATACAGAGAGAGGGCAGGAGTGTGAGTTAATTTTCTTGGTACAATTTCAGAAAAAAAATGAAAGGGTGAAAAAAGAGGGAAAAACTGGGAGAAATGGGAAAGAAGAAACAAAATAGGGGAAATTATCCCATAAAAAAGTCCACATGGAAGAGCTTTTATTATGCATGGGAAAATGAAGGTGGGGTTGGGAGGCAATGCTTGAATCTCATTCTTATCATAATTTGTTTAAAGAAGAAAGAATACACAAAGACATGTTTCAGAAGCAGATAGCAGATTAGGTTAGAAACTAGAATCCAATAATATGTTGTTTATAAGATATATGCAAGAGGGACTTCCAGGATCCAAGATGGCAAAGTAAGCAGTAAATTGTTTTTGCTCTCCCGTATTCACCTCTGAACAAACAAAACAAGGCTCCAGAACAAATGCTGGAAACACAGAGCTAGCAGAAAGATGGAGTGGAGCAGTCTTTTAGCTCAGGAAACTTGGATGATCAGCAAGAAAAGTCCTTTTCATACAAACAAAAGGGAAGTATATTATAGGACAGGAAGTCCTATAATAGCCAGCAGCAAGCCCCACCTCAACAAATCAGCAGGAGATCATGAGTCCCAGTGTAGTGCAGCAGGCAAATGCCAACACCAGGACCAAACACATTCCTTAGCATCTCCAGGGCAAGCAGCATATTCCAGCTTGGAAAACCACCATGTGCTTCAGCACAGCATCCCGTGAGTAGCCATCCTCCAGCAGCCAAACCTCCCCAGGCTTCAGTGCAGTCCTTGGCAGTAAGAGAACTTCCAGCTGGCAGACATCCAGGTGCTTCATTGTAGCTCTGGGGAAACAGAAAAATCCCACCTGGCCTCAGCACATGCAAGATACCATCACTAGGACTCCAGCTCAGCACCATGTAAACTGCCAGACTCTTACATCCTCTAGCTGCCAGCACCTCAGGCTCCAGGACACCAAGACAGTGACAAGGCCCCTGGCTTCCAGCACAGAAAGCTTCAGACAGTGCCCCTGTGCTCCAGCAGAAGAGTTCTACTTTACAAGCCAGGAAATAGGCAAAAAAGATGATCAAGAAACAAAAAAAATCATTGCTCATAGAAAGTTGCTATAGTGACAAGGAAGAACAAAACCATAACTCAGGAGATGGCAGCCTTGTCAATATACCTATGTCTTAAACCTCAAAGGGCCAAATGAACTGGTCACAAGCCCAAAAGACCTCCTTGGAAGAGCTCAAGAAGAATTTGAAAAGTCAAATAAGAGAGGTAGAAGAAAAACTGGGAAAAAGAAATGGGAGTTATGCAAAAGAAAGTCAACAACTTGGAAAAGGAAGGGAAAAATGAATGAAGAAAACAATTCCTTAAAAAATATGATTGGACAAAAAAATCCTTAAAGAAAACAACTCCTAAAAATAGAAAAGAGGCACAAAAGCTAACTGAAGAAAATAATTTCTTATAAATCAGAATTGGGCAAGTCTAATGTCTCTATGAAACATCAAGAATCAGTGAAACAAAATTTAAAAAGCATAAGATATATAGAAAAAAATGAAAATATCACATTGGAAAAACAACTGACCTAGAAAATACATCCAGGAAAGATAATGTAAAGATAATTGGAATACCTAAAATAAATGATCCAAAAAAAGGCTGGACAGCATTTTTCAAAAAATTAGCAATGAAAATTACCCTGATATTCTAGAATAAGAGGGTAAATAGTCATTGAAAGAATCCACCAATCACCACCTGAAAGAGAACTGAAAATGAATACTGCAAGGAATTTTGTAACCAAATTCAAAAATTATCAGGTCAAGTAGAAAATACTTGAAAGCAGCCAGAAAGACACAATTTAAATATTGTGGAACCATAATCAGGATTATAGAGGACTTGGCAGCTTCTATATAAAAGGAGCACAAGGAGTGGAAAAGGAATTTATAGGAGGCAAACAGGCTTGAATTACAATCAAGAATCAACATAATCTTTCTGGGGAAATGATAGATTAAAAACCATAACCCTGGACATCAAAGGGTGGAGCCAAGATTGTGGAGTAAAAGTAGGGACTTGTTTGAGCTTTCTTGCAAACCCCTCAAAATACCAGCAAAAATGATTTTAAACAAATTCGAGAGCAGCAGAACTCAAAAAATGACAGACTGAAACAAATTCCCAGCTCAAGACAACTTGGAAGATAGACAGGAAAGTTCAGTTGCATCTACCTGGGAGACAAATGTAATCTAGTGTGCGCTGTGCCAGCACAGACCAGGCCCCCATCAAACCTGGAACAGGGCTCAGGACATGAAATCACTGGCACCTGCAACAGTTTCCAGACTTCTTAATGCACAAATGCCAAAGACAACTTATAAGGCTAGTAGGAAATACCTGTTGGACCTTTGTGACAGAGGACCGAGGTCTGGCCCAAGCACCAGGGTGGTGGAGGCAGTGGCAGCAGTTGATGCTTCTGGAGCTCTTGGCCCACAGCTGGTGGGGGGATTGAACGACTGATCGGAGGATGATTTCAAGGATATCTTTGCTGGCCCTAAGACAGGATTCTCTTGCCTTCCCTGTGCTTGAATCTGGGTTGCAATCCTGGGTGGTGATCTAGGGCAGGGAGGAGTGCTGGCATGGAGGAGCTTGTGGTGGCAATGCAGAGGGAATCATCTTCACAATTCAAAGGCCAAAAATAGTGCTTTTGGTCAATCATGGACCAGAGCACAGGCCAAGAAAAGCGTAATCACCTCTCGTTTGATCATACCAAATGGAAAGAATTAAAAATTCACAGGTCCCTAGAAAGATCTCTGAAAAAAGCTGCACACACCCCCTGATGCTTGGGATAGTACACCCTCTACAATGGATGCAGAATTCTAACTTAACAAAGAGCTAAAAGGTCAAGTAATTGACTGGGAAAATGAGCAAACGGTGGGGAAAATCTCAGGGTATAGAATCTTAATTTGGTGACAAAGAAGGTCAAAACATACCACCAGAAGAAGACAACAAAATCAAAGTTCTTATATCTGAAGCCTCCAAGAAAAACATGAATTGGTCTCAGGCCATGGAAGAGCACAAAAAGGATTTGGAAAGTCAAGAAAATGAAGTAGAGGAAAAATTGGGAAGAGAAATGAGAATGATGCAAGAAAATCATGAAAAATGATTCAACATCTTACTAAAGGGGACACAAAAAATTACTGGAGTAAATGACACATTAAAAAATAGACTAACCCAAATGGTAAAAGAGGTCCAAAAAGACAATGAGGAGAAGAATACCTTAAAAAGCAGAATTGACCAAATGGAAAAGGAGGTCCATAAGCTCACTAAAGAAAATAATTCCTAAAAATTAGGATGGAGAAAATAGAAGCTAATTACTTTATAAGAAATTAAGAAATTTTAAAATGAAAACAAAAGAATGAAAAAATAGAAGACGATTTGAAAAAGCTCACTGGAAAAACAATTGATCTGGAAGATAGATCCAGGAGAGATAATTTAAAAACTGTTGTACTACCTGAAAGCCATGATCAAAAAAAAAGCCAGGGCGTCATCTTTCAAGAAATTATTAAGGAAAACTGCTCTAATATTCTACTACCAGAGGGTAAAATAGAAATTGAAAGAATCCACGAATCACCTCCTGAAAGAGATCCCCAAAGGAAAACCCCTAGAAATACTGTAGCCATATTTCTGTTTTTCCAGGTCAAGGAGAAAATATTTCAAGCAGCCAGACAGAAATAATTCAAGTATTGTGGAAACACAATCAGGATAACACAAGATCTAGCAGCTTCTGTCTTAAGGAAACAAAGGGCTTGGAATATGATATTTCAGAAGTCAGTGGAGCTAGAATTAAAACCAAGAATCATCTGCCCGTTAAAACTCAGTATAATACTTCGGGGGAAATATGGACATTCAATGAAATAGAGGACTTTCAACCATTCTTGATGAAAAGACCAGCACTGAATAGAAAATTTGATTTTCAAATACAAGAATGAAGAGAAACATGAAAAGGCAAACAGGAAAGAGAAATCATAAGAAACTTATTAAAGTTGAATTATTTATATTCTTACATGGAAAGATGGATATTTGTTACTCATGACACCTTTCTCAGTATTTTAGTAGTTGGAGAGATTAGATAGATAGATGGATAGATAAATAGATGATAGATAGATAGAGAGATTAAACAGACAAATATATGTAGATAAATATATAGGAATGGATATATTTATAGAGAAATATAGCAATAGATAGATACAGAGATATAGTGATAGATAGATAGATAGATAGATAGATAGATAGATAGATAGATAGATAATAGACAGAGGGCCCAGGGTGAGTTAAATATGAAGGGAGGATAATTAAAAATAAAATTAAGGAGTGAGAGAGGAATCTACTGAGACAAGGAGAAAGGGAGAGGTTGAATATAGTAAATTATCACACATAAAGGAGGAAAGAAGGAGCTTTTACAATGGAGGGGAAGAGATGAGAGCTGAGAGGGAATGAGTGAACCTTATTCCCATCAGATTTGGCTGAAGGAGAGAATAATATCTACATTGAATTGGTTATGGAAATCTATCATACCCTACAGGAAAGTAGGTATGAAAGGGATAAGAGTCGGGTGGATGATAGAAGGGATGGCAGATTGGGGGAGAAGGTAATCAGAAGCAAACACATTTGAAGAGGAACAGGTCAAAGGAGAGGAAAGAATAAATGGAGGGTGGGACAGGATGGAGGTAAATATAGTTTGTCTTTCACAACTTGACTGTTATGGAAGTGTTTTGAATGACTACACATGTATAACTTATATAAAATTGCTTTCTTTCTCAATGAAGTTGGGTGGGGAGGGAGGAATGGAGAGAATGTGGAACTCAAAATTTTTAAAATGAATGCTAAAAAGTATTTTTACATGCAACTGGGAAATAAGATATGCAAGCAATGGGGTATAGAAATCTATCTTTCTCTGCAAGAAAATAGAAGGAAAGAGTATAAGATGGGTGAGTAAAAGAAGGGAGGGCAGATTGCAGGAAGGGGTCATCAGAATGCAAACCATCTTGGGGTGGGCAGAGGGGAGAGATGGGGAGAATTTGGAACCAAAAATCTTCTGGAAGTTACTGTTGAAAACCGTAAATAAATTAATTAAAAAAGACAATGTACTAAGAAAAAAATTCAATCCTACAATGTATTCTTTCCAAGAAACACATTGGAAACAGAGAGATATATACAGAGTAAAGGTAAAAGGCTAGCACAGAATACATTACATTTCAGGTGAAGTAAATAATTAAAGGAGGGGTAGCAATCCTGATCTCAGACAAAGCAAAAGCAAAGTTAGATCTAATTAAAAGAACTAAGGAAGGAAACTACATTTTTCTTAAAAGGTACCATAGGCAATGAAATAATAATCAATAACAAACATATATGCACCAAGTTTTATAGCAGCCAAATTCTTAGTGAAGTTAAAGGACTTCCAGGAAGAAACAGAAAGCAAAAATATAGCAAGAAGAGAAGAAAAATAATTAAAGGCATTAGAACATGCAATGAATGAACAAAGCTATCATTCTTTGTAGATGATATGATGGATTACTTAGAGAATCCTAAAGAATCATCAAAAAACTGCTTAAATTAATTAACAACTTTAGCAAAGTTCCAAGATGTAAAATAAGCCCATATAAATCATTAGCATTTCAATATATTCCTAATAAAGCCCAACAGCAAGAGACAGAAAGAGAAATTTCATTTAAAATTACTTTAGCCAACACAAAATATTTGGGAGTCTACCCAACAAGACAAAGCCAGGAACTATATCAACACAATTGTGAAACACTTTTCAAACAAATTAAGTCAGATCTAAATAACTGGAAAACATATCAGGTGCTCATAGGTAGGTAGAGCTAATAGAATAAAAATGACAGTTCTTCCTAAATTAATCTACTTATTCAGTGCCATACCAATCAAACTACCAAAATTATTTGGAGAGCTAGAATAAATAAAAACAAAATTCATCTGTAAAAACAAAATGTCCATGATAACAAGGGAATAAATGAAAAAGAAAGTGAGGGAAGGTAGCCTACCCATATAAGATCTACAACTGTATCATAAAGCAGCAGTCATCAAAGCTACTTGGTACGGGCTAAGAAATAGAGTGGTGGATCAGTGGAATAGGTTAGATGCACAAGACACAGTAGTCAATGACTACAGTAATCCACTGTTTGGCAATCACAAAGACTTCAGCTTCTGGGATAAAACTCACTATTTAATGAAAACTACTGGGAAAACTGGAAAATATTATAGCAGAAACTGTGCCTAGACCAACAAGATCAAAATAGGAACATCATTTTAGACATAAAGAGTGATACCATAAGCAAATTAGAAGAGTAAGCCATGATTTACCCATCAGATCTTTGGAGAAGGGAAGAATTTATGACCAAACAAGAGAGAGAGAACTTTGTGTAATGCAAAATAGATCATTTTGATTAAATTAAATTAAAAAGTTTTTGCACAAAGCTAATGCAACCAAGATTTGGAGGTAAGCAGAAAGCTGGGAAAGAATTTGTACAACTGGTGTGTTTGATAATAGTCTCATTTTTAAACATATAGAGAAACAAATTAAATTTTTAATAATATTAGTGGTTTCCCAATTGATAAATGGGCAAAGGATATGAAAAGGCAGTTTTCATATGATAAAATTAAAGCTATCCATAGACATATAAATATGCTCTGAATCACTATTATTCAGAGAAATGAAAATTAAAACAAAAACTAAGATACCACTTCATCCCTATCAGATTGGCTAGTATGTCAAAAAAGAAAAATGGCAAAAGCTGAATAAGATGTGGGAAAATTGGAACACCAATGCATTGTGTGAACTGATCCAACCATTTTGGAGAGCAATTTGGAACTGTGCCCAACAGGCTATAAAACTGTGCATATACTTTGATCCAATAATACCACTACTAGGTCTGCATCCCAAAGAGATCAAAAAAGGGAAAAGGGCCCACATGCACACAAATATTCATAGCAGCTCTTTTTATGGTGGCAAAGAATTGGAAATTGAGCATATGCTCACCAATTGGGAATGGCTAAGCAAGTTGTGGTATATGAATGTAATGGAATACTATTGCTCCAGAAGAAATAAGTGGTGAATTGCAGAAAAACCTGGACTTACATGAACTAGGGCTGAGTGAAGTGAACAGAAATAGGAGAACGTTGCTGAGAAGAGCTAAGTCCATCAAAGTCAGTCATTGCACTATGTGGCTAATGTTCTCCTGGTTCTGCTTTTGGAATTGTCTTAGATCAGCAATGTTATGCAACGACCAACTTTATAAGTTTACCCATTCTCAGCAATGCAATGATCTACAACAATTCCAAAAGACTCATGATGTGGAAAATGCTATCTACCTCCAGAGAAAGATCTATGGAGTATGAATGCAGATCAAAGCATACTATTTTTCACTTTTTTCCCTTTCTCTTTGGTTTCCGCTTTTGTTCTGATTCTACTTTAACAACATAACCAATGTAGAATTATGTTTAATATGACTGTACATGTATAGCCTATATCAGATCGAATGCCATCTTGGGGGGGTGTGAAGGGAACAGAGGGAGAAAAAAAATCGACCTCAAAATCTTATAAAAGCGAATTTTGAAAACTATCCTTACATGTAATTGGAAACAATAAAATACTATTAAATGGAACAAAAATATATTAAAAAAAGAAGACATACACAAAAAGGAAAGACACAGAGAGAGTTAAAATAGGGGACTGGAACAGAATCTATTAAGTTCCATCTAAAGCAAAAAAAAAAAAAGAAAGGTTAACAATCATGATATAGCAAAAGCAAAAATTAACCCAATTAAAAGATATAATCAAGGAAACTAAATTTTGCTAAAAGTTGCAATTGACAGTGAATATCAAAAAATTTTGCAATGTTTCTCAGATAATGACCTCATATCACAAATTCATAGGAAATTGAGTCAAATTTATAAAAATAAGAGCCATTCACACATTCATGAATAGTCATATGATGTAAGCAGGAAGTTTTCAGAAGAAGGAAAAGCTATCTGTAGACATGAAAATTGCTCTAAATTAGTATTGATTGGAGAAATATAAATTAAAACAACTCTGAATAACACCTCACACCTATCAGAAATAATAAATACTAGAGGGAATGAGGAAAAATAGGGAGACTAATGGAGTTTTGAACTGGTCCAACCATTCAGGAGAACAATTTGGAATTATGCTCAACTATTCATACCATTTGACCCAGCAATATCACTATCATGTCTGTAATCTAAGAGATTGAAGAATAAGGAAAAGGACCTATATGTACAAAAATGTTTATTGCAGCTCTTGTTCTGGGGACAAAGAACTGTAAATTGAAAAGATTGTCCATCAATTGGTGAATGGCTGAACAAGATGTGGCATATGATTTTGATGGAGTACTATTTTGCTATAAGAAGCGACAAGGAGGATGCTTTCAGAAAAACATGGCAAGACCTATATGAACTGAAATTCATCTTCAGTCCCATGGAAGAGTGAGTAAATGCTCAAAATCTACTAGCCTGTTTACAGAAGGTAGATTTTGAAGCTGGCAGAGAGCCAGACTTGTTCAAAGCCCTGTAGGATGTTTCCCATTTCCTGTGTGTATTCTGGGTATGTAGGAGGAAACATCAAAACATTACCTAAGTTAGTGATGAAGTTGCAATTCAGGAAATCTCTATTTATGTCATTAATGAAATTTTTTGACTTTTCTGAGGGCACTTGACTAAGCAGGAAGCATTTTTCTAGAGCTGAAATTCTCGTCTGTCTGTATTTTAGAATGCTATTTCGACTCATTTTCTCAATAATGAACATAAATTATGTTGTCTTCTTCTCAAAGGTATAGATTTCTAATTGCTCTGTATGCATTGTTAAACCTCTCTGGTTGAAGAGGAGGAGGTGCCAGGTACAACAGCCTTAAAAAAAAATACGGTATTTTAATATAAAATATTAAATATTTATATTAAATATTAAATAAATTCACCTTTGGAAATATAAAATTCCCCTACCACGTGTAATATTAAAAATAAATAATCCATATAACAAATATTTATTGGTAAGTTAAAGCAAATTTCCACATGTCTTTCTCCAAAAATATGACACTCATTCTTTATCTCTTCTCCAACTCTTCCCTCTCAGAACATCAGTAACATTTCCTCATCTATCCTCTGGTGTTATGACATCATTTAGTTGATCACAGATCTTAAGTTCTTCATTTGTTGATTTTTTTAACACTGTTGTTATTATATGCTTTATCAAGTATTTCAAAGTTTTTTTTATTTAATGTGTTGTCAATAAATAGTTCTCCTAGTTTTATACACTTCATGGTCCATTGATTCATGCAAATTTTCATAAGTTTCCCTGATACTTTCTTTTTTATTATTTCTCATGGTAAATATTTCCTTACTTTCATATACCACAATTTGTTCAGTCATTCCTGAATTGTTAGGCCATCTTTTTTCCTTCTTTTCTTTTTTATAACAAAAAAGACCTTTCATAAATATTTATGTATCTGGGTCCTTTCTTTTTAGGGGGTTAACAGCTTAATATAGGTATTACTGGGTCAAATCATACACTCAGTTTGGTGACATTTCAGGAATAGTTCCAAATGTTGTTCTAGAATGGCTGAGCTAATAAACAATTCCAGTAACAGTGCATATGTGTGCCTGTTTTGCTACAAATTCTCCAACAATTGTCATGTTCTTCTTTTTTTTGGAATCTTTTCCAATCTGAGGTGGAAACTAAGAGGCAGTTTTATTTGGATTTCTAACATTATAATTGATTTTGAGTATTTTATCATATTACTATTGATAGCTTCAACTTCTTCTTTGAGGATTAATTGTTTATATCTTTTCATTATGTGTAAGTGGGAAAGTAGATCTTATTCTCATATATTTGAAGTAATTATCTATCTATCTATCTATCTATCTATCTATCTATCTATCTATCTATCTATCTACCTACCTACCTAAAATAAATGAGCTTTATCAGAGGAACAAGCTGTAAATGTTTATTTGTTTGCTCCTATAAATTGTGTGACTGGTCTGCTGCACTAATCACTCTTCTAATTTTTAAATAGTAACAATTATTTTGAAGATTATTGCTTTGTAGTATGCTTCAACAGCTGTTACTGTAGGACTCGCTTCCTTCCCACTTTTCTTCTCCCATTATTTCCATTGAGTATCCTGACTTTCAAAAGATACTTCATTCCTTTATTTTTATATTTATTTGTTCATCCAATTATTCATTTATTCATTTATTTATTTACTGGCTAATTTTTTGGTTTATTTATTTGTCTATCAGTTTATTTGTTTGCTTATTTACTACAGAGTGCATTTCATCTTTTTTCAATCTGCATGAAGTAATTTTTGGTTTATTTATTGGCATGAATATTAATTAGTTAATAAATTCAGCTAATATTATCATTTTGATTACATCACACATTATAACCATTGGCAATTAACATTTGTCTAATTACTTAGGTCTATCTATTTTTAGACTATTTATATCAACATTAATTTGTGGTGTTCTTTAGTTTCCTTTCTCTTCTTTACTTGCCCCGTGGTTTATATATAAAGGTCATATTTATCTCACAAAGGGGACTTAATATTTCCCCTTTCCTCTTTTCTACTGTTGATTTAATATTTTTAGCTCTTTGAATTACTAATAAAAATCACCTGAAAGTCTGTCTAGTCCTTATTTTTTGTTTTTGAGGAAATATTTAATAATTTGTTTTCTTTTTGTGGTATTGTGTTACTAAAACATCAATTTATTATTTATAATCAGGATATGTTTTATTTTTGTAAATATTCATCCATTTCATCTAATTTTCTGGTTAGCATATGATTCTTCAAAATTGTGAAATTTCTTTTATTTCATCTTTACTTGTTATGAACAGCATTTTCATTTTTGAAAAAGTTTTTTATCTTTTCTCTATGTCATTCTCTCTAACCTGGTTATTTTATTTTAAAAAGCTCCTAATTTTATTTATCATTTAGTGTTGTTTTGTATTCCATTCAATTTCATGAATCTTTTCTTCAATTATTATATTTTCTAGATTAATGTTATTTAGAGATTTTATATTTGTTGTTTTTCTATCTGTAACTGTTTCTTCAGTTTACTAAACTGTTCTTTCTCTCCAATATTTACTAAACCATTTAAAAGTATAAATTTTCTACAAAAGACTATTTTAGTTGAAGATCAAAGGTTTTATTCTATTATTTCATTGTTAACATTTTCTTTAATAAAAATTTCTGTTGTTTCTATGATTTTTTTGGGTTAGCAATTCTAAAAGTTTTAATTTCTTAGACTCTAATTTATCATTAATGAATTATTCAATTTTCTTCATTGTATGTAATTTTGTTGCATTTTAATCATAAAGATGTGTTCAGTATTTGTAATTTTCTGCATTTGTTTGTGATGATTTTATTCCCTACTGCATGTTCATGTCTTTTCTAATGCTAGCAGATAGAACTCAGAAATTTCTAAACTCTTGCTTTTCTTTCAGTAATCAGGAGAAAGCTACTATATCTAAATTTCTAATACTCTTTTCAAGTCTTTCATTTCTTTTTGTTCAATTATGTTATATTTGTCTAGTTCGGAAAGGAGTACTCTGATTTTCCCAGTTATTGGAATTTTATTTCCTATTACTCCTTACAATTGTGTTAATTTTTCCCTTACATATTTGTTTGCTATTCTGTGTTTGATGTACATGCATATATATGCAAGCATATGTACCAATACACACATACATATAAACAGATAAACATATTTTACACATATACACAGATATTGAGGATCATAAAGCTAATAATAGGTATCATTCACGCAATGATTAGATGTTTGTAAAGTGTTCTACTTGTGTCTCAAAGAACATAGAGGAAACTCACAGGCTATTTTTTCCTGATTCTATCATTTTTCTGGATGAAGAAACTGAATCCTAGTGTGAGTAGGTGATTTTCCCAGTTTACACAGGTACTAATCATTTGAAATGGGATTCGAAACTAGGTTTTTAACTCCAAAATCAGTGTTAATTCCACCCTACCACATTTTCTGCTTACATTCAATTCATAGTAACCTGAAGGAGGACACAAGGTTACATAATTCTGTTCCTGAGAAAGAATCAAATATTAGTTGATTACCTCATACTAACTTTGGAAAGCCCTAAGGGCACCCAAAAATGATTATTGTTCTCCTTTATGGAATCAAGATTCTAGGCTTACTAATCCCTAGGTCTCTTATTTTGTTTTGTGTGACATTATTGCAATGTGTTGCTAGAATACGACTGTGCTGAAATATTATGAGAAAGTGTTTTCCCAAAGGAAATAAGCTTGATAGAAACATTTCTGTAAGTTGTATAACTTACTGTAATCAATTATATGTTAATATTTTAGTGTTTTCCCTAAATATTTCCAAAACTCACAGACAATTGCTGATCCTCAGTGAATTTGCTTTGTATATATTTCTTAATATTTTAACTTTTATTTTCATTTATCTTATCTAATACCAAACTATCCTCATTCAACATTTTTTTTAAGAATTCTCCAAAGAGATTAAAATGTTGACTTTTGCACTACTCAGGGAGAAGCTTTTTGACTGCAAAGACTATAGACTGAATGCTTTTCCTTTATAATTATAAGAAATTAATCCATGTCTATATTTTATTTGGATCTTGTCCTTTGTTT
>CM053627.1:174142053-174164419 GCA_028646595.1 Phalanger gymnotis
TTCATTTATCTTATCTAATACCAAACTATCCTCATTCAACATTTTTTTTAAGAATTCTCCAAAGAGATTAAAATGTTGACTTTTGCACTACTCAGGGAGAAGCTTTTTGACTGCAAAGACTATAGACTGAATGCTTTTCCTTTATAATTATAAGAAATTAATCCATGTCTATATTTTATTTGGATCTTGTCCTTTGTTTGTACTGTAATATTTTTAATACTTATTCTTGTCCTTTTACAACTTACCTAAGCCTCCAGAACACTCACTCTCACTCTCTCTCTCTCTCTCTCTCTCTCTCTCTCTCTCTCTCTCTCTCTCTCAATCTCTCTCTCTCTCTCTTTCTCTCTCTTCTTTCTCTCTTTCTCTCTGGGTGTGTGTCTGTGTGTGTGTGAGAGTGTGTGTGTGTGTGTGTGTGTGTGTGTGTGTATGTATGTTGGAGAGAGAAGATGAGAATTCAGTCTCACCCCCAAGAGAGTCAGAGGCGATGAATGATTCACTTCTGTGCTAGGTTCCATAGCTTCTTTTAAAATTTTATTTAAGCCCCAAATAAGGGATATGATATATCCCAAAAATGCCTTTCCAAGGAAAATACTTCAATGATTATGTAACTGCATGTTTGTAGACTTTTCAGTTTATTTTCTCTACTTCTTTTTCTCATTCTTTCAAAATATGCTTTTTATAGTGGATAGTTTTTTTTTGTAGGGAGGGGTAGGGAGATTAATGGAAGGTGAGGTCCTTTAAAAATGGTTAAAAATGGAACTGAAACATGTACTTACTTGAGGTAGGCAATAGTCTTCATAATTATGGCTACTAACTAAAATTACTTCATGAAGAGATTTATAAACTGACGCAATGTAGAAAAAGCAGAACTAGGAAAAGTAATATACACAATAACTACAGTAATTGAGATAGGAAGAAAAATAACTAAAAATTAATATTAAGTTCTTTGGAATTATATGACAAACTTACCCACTCAAGCACAGATGAGAATGGATTTTCCTTCCTATTGATTATGAGCATAAAGCATATATATATAATGTTGGATTTTATTAACACGTTGCTTAATTTTGCTTCACTATTTTCTTTGTAAGATGCATGTTTATGAGAAGATAAGAGATATTGATAAATTAATATGATATGAAAACAAGAAATGTGTTTAAAAAAGTAATGTCCTTTTCATGCTGACTAATCCATCTTCATAATGCAGTCTTTAATCCCTCAAATGCAAGTCCTTTCTATGAAGAAATAAAATAGGCACAGAACACCTAAGACAGAAAGGATTGGATATATCAGTTCTAGATTAAGTAAAACTATCTGTAGGGTAAGAAAATGATTTTTTAAAGTGACCCAAAGGATACTACCAAGCAAGGGAATGAAATGTCTTATATTTTTTGAGAAGTAAAAGTTTCAGGACCTGCTTGTGAAAGACTTTTTTTGTAGGGACAAGCACTTTAAATGTCATGCTAATTCAAAGTGGCAAGGAATGAATATCTAATTTCTCACATGGTTAACTAAGCCAAACCTCAAATTCCCCAACTCTGTAACTCTATCCACCACTAATTGCAAAGCAAGGGAAAACTCTGGCAGTATAGTAGTGGAGAAAACTAAGTTAAAAATTCAGGATGCCTGGTTGCATTATCCTCTGTAATGGAGGAAAATTTCTACTCTTGGGGCCTGCACCTAAAAACATATTCAGTTTTTCTTGTTTCTGAGAGGTTATATTTCCAGCATAAATTTGCTCTCTGTAATTTTATCCAAAGAGTTCATGTCTATAATGTAAGACTTCAATACTTCAAGGATAAGTAATTTTATTGATGTGGAAACTTGCTACCTGACTGTATCTCAAAACATCTCTCTATGCCTTACAATTTTTTTTTCCTTTTTTTGGAGATGCTGTAAATAGGGAAAAAATGATGATTTACTTTCTAGTTTTCTTAGAATAATACTCTATTTCCCTTTGTTGGTCCTAATATAACAGACAGTTTGTTTCAGGGTCTTTACTGTTGATCCTTCTTTTTTGTAGGAAATTCCGGTGCTGACATTTGCTATTATAGTTTAAGAGTATGACTGAAAAGCATTCATTAAATGTTTACTGTATCCACAGCACTGCAGATACAGGTAACAAAGCTAACATGTATATAGCAGTTAAAGATTTGCAAAGCATTTTATAAATACTACCTCATTTTTCCTCATAGCAAAACTGGAATATAAGTAGTATTATTACCTCAGTTTTACAAATGAGCAAATTGATGCAGACAGAGGTTAAATGATGTGTTCAGGATCAAATGATTAAGAATTTTCAAATGCAGCATTTGAACTCTAGTCTTCCTGACTCCAGCTACTGTGCTTCATTCACTGTGCCACCTAGCTCCCTACTCTAGAGAATTAAGACCATCAGCTCATAAGGGAGGAAAGAACGTGTTCATACATTAGCTCTTCAGTTGCAAATATGATATGTGAGCCCAATAGATCTCAGGGTGTAAAGGCAAAAATATAAGAATATTCTTTTTTAAAAGAAATTTTTCTTTTTTAAAGATTACATTAATCCATATTTATAGAATAAAACAAGCGTTTCCATAACAGTACAATGAAAAAGATGATTGTACATGAAATTGAAAATCTACCATGTACAACTTGCTTTTCTTTTCAAATATACAAAATTATCATGAAATTTCTTTATTTTTTCTTTTTACCAACCCCCACCCTACCATAGAAGAGATGGTTACCATCACATACACACACACACATACACATGCTCACTTGCACACATGCACAGACACCTCTAGGGATTTGTAAGTGTGTGTGTGGGGTGGGTGGTTTGTCTGCGTTGGTGTAAAATTATTCTATATGTACTTCTATTTATCAATTCTTTCTCTGGATGCAGATAATGTCTTTCTTCCTAAGTCCTTTATAGTTAATTTGGGAATTTATAGTAGTCAAAATAACTTATTGACTCAGAGTCATTCTTAAAACAATATTGTTGTTACCATAGACAGTGTTCTCTTAGTTCTGCTCATTTTGCTTTTCTTTATGTGATGCAAGTCTTTCTATGTTTTTTTTTAAGATCATTGACCTCATCATTTCTCATAGCACTGTAATATTTTGTCATAATCATATAAAACAACTTGTTTAGCCAATATATTATGTTATGCCTTCTTTAATATTTCCCAGTAATTAAAAAAAATTATTTCTGATACTGAGGCATTTACTGTTGGTAACCACTTTGATAGCAAGAACTTGACACTTTCCAATAAACCTGCATCTTCAGTAGCTGCAGTTATCACTGTAAGCAAATACCAGGTCATACCTCTATTTGGTTATTTCATGGAATACTAGATATAAGACAGGGGTGAAAGCAATACTGTATTTTGGATTTTAATTGACAGTAGCAGGAGTCATAGGGTTACATGTTTTATTTTAGCAGTTGGCTAGCTGCTGATAGAAAGCCCCTCTCCACAGAGATTGCTCTACTCTATGTTGTCTATGGGCCCTGAGATAAAATTCTAGTAGTCAAGAGGTCACTGCTATCCTCAAGGCTCTTGGGTGTAAGGATTTGGGCTATATACATCTGAGGTGGTAGTCAAGGTGATGGCAATGGTTTAAGTTGCCAGGCACATGTTTCTTCCTGTCTTTTGCTCAGGATGCATTGCAATGATGACAAATCAGAATAGATTCATAAATCTATAGATAGAAGAAACCTTCAAGAGCCCTTGGTCTGATTTTAGGGTGATTTATAAAATGGTGATGACATATCTTTTTTTCTTACTAATAAATTAATAAATAGCCATGTCAAAATAGCTCAAGGAATGTTGCCTTTTCTTTTTAAAAAGCAATGAGATAGACTTCTGGGTAATTTGAGCAACAGGTGGTAGGCTAGACTTTTTCTCCAAATCCTCATGACCTCTCAGACCTCTTCAAAACAGAAATTATGTGCTAAAAATGGAGTAACTTCAATTATCCTCATGATCTAGGAGGAAATCCAAAATCCAAAAGATGAGTTAAATAAAAAAAAAGATTTAATTCACTTACCCTGTGCTCACGTAGTACTAATCTCCTACCTCCTATGCTACTGGCAGCAAGGCTACACTAGTAAATACAAAGACATGACAGGCCTATGTCAAAACTACCTATTGCTTCCTAGTTCCTCTTTCCTCTTTCTAGTTCTATGGGACCCCTCAGCTCCAGGCAGCACAAGTTAACTAAGTCCTTAAGAGCCAGATAGACCACAGCTCCTCTGGAACAAAATTATGCTTGAGCCTATAACATAGAAGCAACATCTCTGGAGATCTTTGAAGTGCCAGTGCCAGAGAAAACAGGCTTTTAGCTGCCTGTGTTGTCTCATAGAAATGAAGAACAGAGGGAGAGAAACAGGTTACCTGAGCAGGACTCTGAGTATATATGTGTGTGGAACAGATGAAAAGTGGGAGGTGAAAGAGGGGAGGGGTTATGCTGTTCAGGACTCCACCAAGCTTGAGGCAAAGAGCACAAGATCCAGCTGGGATCAGTTCTTACCACCCAAAGGTCACTTGGAGAAGAAATTTAGGCTAATGAACCATGACTAGTATGGAATCCCAGTATGGAAAGAGGTTGAAATGCTTTGACATCAAATCTACAAGGAAACCACAATCAGAGAGGAGAGACTCAGAAAGTAAATGATAAAAAAAGGGGAAAAATACTAAAAGCACTAAAAATTTTAGGAAGAAAAAAATCTAATACCTTGAAAAAAAAGATAAATGAACAGAAAAATTATTCATGTGCCAAAGAAGTAAATATGGCCTACAGGTCTGGTAAATAAATGCAGGAATATATTAATAAATATGTCAAAACAAAGGAAATTATCTAACACTTGATGAGAGGAATCTGTGGAATTTGTGGAAATCATGGAACCAGACACACTCTTCCAGAGTGGTTTAAAAGAGAAATGAAAATTATAAGGGCATACTTTATGTTCTGCACAGTAAAAATAATGAACAGAAGAGAGAAAAAATAAATCTGCAATGGCAAGCCTCACTGAAGAAATAAGAGAGAACCATAGATCAGTAATATTAATACAGATAAATGAAAGACAACTTAGAAGAGAAGCAAAAAACAATAGTATACACATAAAGTTTGCTCACTATATAAACAAAATACACTGAAGCCAAAGATAGCATGCTTAGAAACAAACTAAGGATCATAGGTCTCATATAAAACCATAACAGGACTAAAAAAATATAGAAAATAACTGCCCAAAATTTTAAAACAGAGAAAATTAAATTCTAATTGAAAGACTTTACAGACTGACTCCTGGAAGGAAAAAAAAGGACTGAAAACATCAAGGCCAAAAATGGATGAATTTAACAATTAAATTTAGAAACTTCAAGTCCTATAATCCACAGGAGAAAAGCCTTCCAATACAAAGGCATAGGTATTCTAATAATGAATGATTATTTCACACCCACTCTAAAAAGGGGGAAGGAATAGAATAATATTCTGAAGAGCAATGGACTTAAAGATGCAGGTCAAAGTGACCTATCCTGCAAGACTAACCTTAATCAAGCAGGAAAATGAAGATAACCTTTAAAAAATGAAGAGTTTGAAACATTTGTTGAAAGATCATCAGAACCGTGGGGAGAGGGGGAAGGGGAGACAAAATGGTAGAGGGGAGAAGCCCTCATCCAAGCTCTCACAAATTCCCCTCTAGATAACTCTAAAATAATATATTTAATTGAATTCTAAAGTAGTAGAACCAAGAAAAATTCAGGTGAAACAATTTTCCAACAACTCAAGACATCAACGGAAAAAGTTTCTGTGAGATGGTGGTAGGCCACTGGATCATAGCCCAGACAGCTCAGGCTGTGCCTTCAGGGTGACTACATTGGCAGTAATAGCAGCTTTGGAAGTTCTAAGCTCACAAAAGGTTGGAGGATTGGACAAGTAGCTGAAAGGAGACTGCAGCAGATCTTTTGCTGGCACTGGGTAAAGGACCCTGCTCTATTATCCCTACATAGTTCAGGTTGCAATCCCAGGGCCAAAAGGAGCAATTACACTTCTGTCTTCAGGTGAAATGGGGTCCATATCACAGTTCCAGGGTGGAGGGGAATGCTTATGGTCACTCGAAGGGGAGTAGAGACCCTGGTTCCAAGTCTTAGACAGAGGGGAGCAATTAGGAATCACAGCTGCAGGAGAGTCATGGACCTGGTTAGAGTAACAGGGCCAAGAGGAATAATGCCACTGGTGGCTACAGAATAAGATTCCTTTTTTGGGGGAAGAACAGAGTACAGACCAGAAGAATAGTGAGAAAACTTCTCCTTAGAGAATACCATCTTAGAAGCACCAAAAACCCACAGACTCACAAAGCTAGCTCTGAAAAGAAAAATAGACCCCTGAAATTTGGGACAGTGCCTTATCTACCCTAGTAACAGAGCCTAAATTTAACATTAATTTAAGCATCAAAAAAAATAGGCTAGTAAAATGAGCAAACAGCATTAAAAAAACCTGATCATAGAAAGTTTTTATGGTGACAGGGATGATCAATACACAGACTCAGAATAAAACAAAGTCAAATCAGTTACATGCAAACCTTCAAAGGAAAATATGAATTGGTCATGAGCCAAAATAAAAAAAAAATTCCATGTACAGCTAAAAAAAATAAAAATTAAATAAAAGAAGTACAGTTAAAATTGGGGAAATAAGTAAGAGTGATGCAAGAAAATTAGGAAAAGGGAATCAATAGCATGGTAAAAGAGGTATACAAATACTGAAGAATATAGCATCTTAGAATTGGCCAAATGAGGAAAAAAGGTACAAAAATTCACTGAAGAAAATATCTGCTTAAAAAATAGAATTTGACAAATGGAAAAAGAGGTACTGAATTTCACCAAAGAATTTTTTTTTTTTACAAATTAGAATTGGGCAATTGGAAGCTAATAACTCCCTGAGACATCAGGAAATAATAAAACAAAGTCAGAAGAATGAAAAAAGCAGAAGAAAGTGTGAACTATCTCATTAAAACACCTGACCTATAAAATACATCCAGGAGAGAGAATTTAAGAATTATTGCACTGTAATGATCAACAAAGAGCCTAGATATCATATTTGAAGAAACTGCCAAGGGAAACTTACTGATATGTGAGAATCAGAGGATAAAATAGAAATTGAAAGAATTCACTGATCATTGCCTTATAGAGATCCTAAATGAAAACTCCCAGGAATATTGTAGCCAAATTTCAAAGCTTACATGTCAAGGAGAAAATATTGCAAGCAGCCAGAAGGAAACAACACAAATATCATGGAGACATAGTAAAGATCATACAACGTTTAGCAGCTTTTACATTAAAGATTTGGAGGACTGGGAATATGATATTCCAGAAGGCAAAGGAGCTAAGATTACAACCAAGAATAACCTATCCAGCAAAACTGAGTATAATCCTACAGGTTAAAAGTTTGATATTTAATGAAATAGAGGAATTCTAAGCATTCCTGATGAAAAGGCCAGAGCCAAATAGAAAATTTGACTTTCAAATACAAGACTCAAGAGAAGCATAAAAATGTAAATATGAGAGTGAAATCAAAAGAGAATATATAAGGATCAAATGTTTACATGTTTATATGGGAAGATGATGCTTGTAATTCCAAACAATTTTATCATTATCAAGGTAGTTGGAAGGAACATACGTATGAAGAAGTAACAGGTGTAACATGACTATGATGGGATAGTATAAAAATAAAATAAAAGAGGATAAAGAAGGATGCACTAGGAAAAGAGGGAAAGAAGAGGAAGAATGGAGTATACTGTCTCCCATGAAATAGGAACAAAAGAAGAGCTTTTAGGGGAAGATGGTAAAGTAGACAATCTTTGACTCTTACTCTCACCCAAATTGGCTCAAAGAGGGAATAGGATACAATCTCAGTTGAGTATAGAAATCAATATGATCCAAAGAGAAGCAGGGGAAAGTGTCAGAAGAAATGGAAGAGGGCTGATAGATTGGAGAGTGTATTGAGGGAGGTAGTAGTCAGAAGCAAAACAGACTTTTAAAAAGGAAAGAGAGAGAGAGAGAGAGAGAGAGAGAGAGAGAGAGAGAGAGAGAAGGAAGAAGGATAAAGAGGAGGAAAATAGGATCAAAGGAAACACACAGTTAATATTCATAACCGTGAATGTGAATTGGATGATTCACCTATAAAATGGAAATATGCATCAGAACAATTAAAAACCAGAATAAAAAACTATGAAACAAATTTGAAACAGACACAGAGTAAAAATAAGGGGATGGGGTGAATCAATTATGGTTCAGCTGAAGCAAAAATAGACCAAATTTAAAGAGACAAGTAGGCAATTGCATTTTGCCAAAAGGTAACATATACAATGACATAATATCAGTACCCAATACACACACACACATATATATACATACATATATATATGTCCACAAAGTGCCATAAAATCTAAATTCTTAAAGAAAAACTCAAATGAATTATAGGAAAAATAGTAAAAAAAAAATTAGTGAGGGATTTTAATTTTTACCACTCAGGGAAAGGTGGAGCCAAGATGGTGGAGAAAAGGCAAAGACTTACCTGAGTTCTCCCTCAAACTCCTCCAAATAACTTTAAAAATGACTCTAAACAAATTCTAGAGAGCAGAACACATGAAAAGACAATGTAAAGCAAATTTCCAGCCCTAGACAATCTAAAAGGTCAACTGGAAATTTCTATCGCACCAGAGTGAGAAAGAAACATACCAGCACACACCATCACCAACACAGAAGAGGTCCTAACAAAACCAGTGCAAGCCTAGGGGTGACAGTGATGGTTTCCAGATGTCTCAACTCACAGACACCAAAGACAACTTGGAAGATCAGCAGCAAGGGTCTGTCACACCTGGGTAAGAGTGGAGCTCAGTCTAGCACAGGCCTCTCAAGCACAACCACAGACGCAGCAAACCAGCTGTGAATGGGAATGACTGCATCATCATTAAAGTGGCAGCAGGAGAGGTAGAAGCAGAGGCAGTAGAAATGGCTACTTTAGGAGCTCTTTGCCAACAGACAGCAAGGGGGTCAAACAACTGGTCAGAAGGAGATTAGAGGGTTCTTTTTCCTAGCACTGAAAAATTTCTCTATTGCTTTGCCCATACTTGGATCTGTATTGCTGTCATTGGTGGCAGTCCCAGGGCAAAGAGTAGCATTAGCATAGCAGATTTCATGGCCACAAAGGATGGAGGATCTTCCTCACAGTTCAAGGGCAGAAAAGATTTCTTGGTATCTCTCATAGACCAGAGCACAGTCCAGGAGAGGAGTAAACTATATTGGGGAAGAAGATGGGCTCTTAGAACCTTGTTCAATCAAGTGCCATTGAAGAGTTTGGCCTTTGTTTCCTTTGATTAATTCAGTGTCTTTGATTGAGTCTTATTAGGTGCTAAGTCCCAGGCCCAAACCCCTATCTATTAGGTGCTAAGCCTATGCGGATGTGAATTGGTAACTAAGGTGGGGCTCCAGGTGGGGCCAATGAAGCAAGGTGCTAAGACAAGAGCCAATAGTGAAAGTTAAAGTTCTGGTCGCTCAGATGATGTTTCATGATGGCTAAAGAGTGCATAAAAAGGGAAGACAGAAGTATTTGCTTAGGGCTCTCGACTCTTGGCAGTGTGCTGATGTGGAGACTCTGGGCAGCTGTAGTGAAGAGCCCTCCAGCTGAACTCAGATGTTGATGCCTTTTGGTAACTATGAATTGTATTTGGTCTGTTTGTAATTTGTTTGTATTTGCTCTGAAGTTCAGGGTGCTGGCTTTTTCTCCAGAATGACATTTGTATGCTGGATTAAAGTAAGATTGTTAACCCCTTAACATTGCTTTACTTAGTAAAGCAGATTAAAGGGCTTGCAGCTTCTGTGAGCTGGTTGTTGTTGATTTTACACCTCCACAAGCAGCTGTTAGCCAAATTGTTACAACGAATGGTGTAGTCGTGGCAGAGTCTGAATTTTAAAAATGAAAATATGGCATTTTGTGGTACTGGGGTGGTTGAATGCTTCCCAGTTTTTGGATTGCTCTTTGTACTTGGGGTAGCTATGGTTCTATGGAGCCCAAGGAGCAACAAAAGCCTGAAGGAAAACAGGCCTGTGGAAGTGGGGCCCAGAGCAGGAGATAATCCCTCCTTCCCTCTCCCCATGGTACTAGCACTCCAGAAGAGACAGGTCAGAGCAAAGGCTGTGGGAGAAAAAGCCCAAGCATGGGGGAGGGTTGGATAGCTGGAGAGAGGGCTTGAGCTTATAAGCCTGGCTCTGGGAGGACTGTGCTGAAAGGGTGAATATTTTGGGGTTGTATTGTATGTGGTGTTTTCAAACAGGAGCAGAGAACAGCCTTCTATAGACTTGAGAAAAAAATCAGAGAACTGCCTTCATGCAGATTTGGTGGGAGCAGCTGGTGAGGAGAGAGAAAAAGCTGATGTTGGCTGACAACATATTAACCCAGACAGAGCAGAAGACTGCCTGCATGAGAACTTTGGAAAGGTAAGAGTGGTGAGCTGCCTTCCAGCTGACTTTGGTGAGGTGAGCACAAAGGTAGGGAACCACCTACATCAGGATTCCTGGGGAAGCCAGGCACAGCCAGAGTTGAATGACCAGGAATCCAGGAATTTGGAATTAAGCCCTGGGGCAAGATGGAAACTTTGCAGCGAGGAGCTAAGTGTATTTCTGTGCTGCCTCTGGGGGATGGTGTGCCTTGGGCCTGTTTGGGACACAGGAGGGAGGGGTAGATTTGTTTGTGGTGGGGTGGGGGGAGTGCCTTGGACCCCCTGTT
The DNA here is from genome assembly GCA_028646595.1 of Phalanger gymnotis. Classification (NCBI taxonomy): domain Eukaryota; kingdom Metazoa; phylum Chordata; class Mammalia; order Diprotodontia; family Phalangeridae; genus Phalanger; species Phalanger gymnotis. The sequence continues at coordinate 174,152,818 of CM053627.1, forward strand.
GGCTTTATTGCCCGGCCACCCCTCAGGACTTGGAAGCAGCAACTGGAACAACATGGGAGATGGGACAAACAACAGAACTTTATTTGGCCTTATTCTTTGATTTGGTACTTTGGGTGCTGAGTGGAAGCTTGCAACAGCAGTTTGGGGAAAAGGAGACATCCCCCAAGAAAAGTCTATTTGTTTGTTTGTTTGCTTTAGGACTTTACTAACTAAAGCATGCCAGTGCCTGAGGGTACTGGGGAAAAGCCTGCAATGGCAGTATGATGCTGAAGAAGTACTTTATTTGGATACTCTGTGTTAGATAAAGAGATTAACTTGCTTTGACCTAGGGGTGGGCATTTGAATTGTAAACAAGTATTTGGGAATGGCCCTGAATGATATGTTTTCCTTTGTTGTGAATGATATGTTTTAGTTTCCTACTTGATTGCATCACAATGAATAATGCTTCTATTTGTTGGAGGATCCATGGCCATTTAATTTAGATTTTTGTTAGACCATGGAAGCTGGAAAGGGGTGGTTAAGATCCCTCCAGCTGAACTCAGATGTTGATGCCTTTTGGTAACTATGAATTGTATTTGGTCTGTTTGTAATTTGTTTGTATTTGCTCTGAAATTCAGGGGGCTAGCTTTTTCCCCTGAACTAAGTGAATGATATTTTGTATGCTGGATTAAAGTAAGATTGTTAACCAATTAACGTTGCTTTCCTTGGTAAAGCAGATTAAAAGTACTGGGGCTTGCAGTATTCTGTGAGCTGGTTGTTGTTGATTTTACACCCCCATAGCAGCTGCTAGCCAAATTGTTACAGCATAAACATGTCTCCTTTGATCATACCACCTTGGAAGAACTGATAACCTATAGGACCCTAGAAGTATCTCTGAAAACAGCTGTACAAAACCTCTGAAGATTGGGACAGTACTCCCTCCTCACTAGAAGCAGAACCCTAGTTTAACAAAGACTTAAATTTCAAGTAATAGGCTAGGAAAATGAAAAAAAAACTATGGTAAAAACCCTAAACATACAAAGTTATTGTGGTGACAAGGAAGATCAAAACATAGACTCAGAAGAAGACAACAAAGGCAATATTCCTCCATCCAAAGCCTCCAAAAAGTATTAATTGGTCTCAGGCCATGGAGAAGCTCAAAATGATTTTGAAAATCAAAGGGACATAAAGGAAAAATTGGGAAGAGAAATGAGAGTGATCCAAGAAAATCATGAAAAATAAGCCAACAGCTTGCTAAAGGAGACAAAAAAAAATACCGATGAAAATAACACCTTAAAAAAACAGTCTGGCCTAATGGTAAAAGAGATCCAAAAACCCAATGAGGAGAAGGATATCTTAACAAAAAAAAAAAAACAGAATTGGATGAATAGAAAAGGAAGTTCAAAAGCTCACTGAAGAAAATAATTCCTTTAAAATTAGAATGAAGCAAGTAGATGCTACTTCCTTCATAAGAAATCAAGAAAAAAATAAAAATAAAACCAAAAAAATAAAAAAAAAATAGAAGACAAAGTGAAATATCTCATTAGAAAAACAACTGAAAAAAAGAAAAAAAAAGTTTGGGGCAGCTAGGTGGTGCAGTGAGCAGAGCACCGGCCCTGGAATGAGGAGGACCTGAGTTCAAATCCAGCCTCAGATACTTCACACACTTACTAGCTATGTGACCTTGGGCAAATCATTTAACCCTGATTGCCCTGCCTTCCCCCCCTCAAAAAAAAAAAAAAGAAGAAAAACAGCTGACCTGGAATATGGATCTAGGAGAGATAATTTAAAAATTATGGAAATATCTGAAAGCCAGGATCCAAAAAACCAGCCTAGGCATCATATGTGAAGGAGTTATCAAGGAAAACTGCCTTGATATTCTAGAATCATAGGAGAAAATGATATTTGAAAGAATCCACCAATCATCTCCTCAAAGAGATGCCAAAATGAAAACTCCCAGGAAAATTATAGCCAAATAACAGAGCTCCCAGGTGAATGAGAAAATAGAGCAAATAGCCAGAAAGAAACAATTCAAGTATGATGGAGCCACAGTAAGGCTAACACAAGATTTAACAGCATCTACATTAAAAGATCAGAGGGTTCAGAATATAATAATCCACAGGGCAAAGGAACAAGGATTACAACTAAGAATCACCTGCTCAGACAAAACTGAGCATTGTCCTTCAGGAGAAAATGGACATTCAATGAGATAGAGGTCTTTCAAGCATTCTTGATGAAAACACCAGAGCTGAATAGGAAATTTGACTTTTATATACAAGTCTCAGGAGAAAAATAAAAAGGTAAACAGGAAAAGGAAATCATAAGAGATTTGATAAGTTTAAACTGTTTACATTCCTACATGGAAAGACGATATTTGTAACTCATAAGACCTTTCTCATTAACAGGGTAGTTAGGAGTATATATATATATATATATATATATATATATATATATATATATATATATATATATATATACATAAAGCACAGGTGTGAGTTGAATATGAAGGCATGCTATCTAAAAAAAATTGAAATTGAATTAAGGGGTGAGAGAGGAGTGTACTGGGAGAAAGAGAAAGAGAGAAGTAGAATGGGGTAAATATCTCACATAAAAGAGGCAAGAAAAACCTTACAGAGGAGGTAAAGAGAGAGGAGGTGAGGTGGAATGAGTAAACCTTATTTTCATCAGAATTGGCTCAAAGAGAGAATAACATACATATCCAATTGGGTATAGAAATCTATCATACACTACTAGTAAGTAGAAGAGGAAGAGTACATGAGAAGAAGTGATAAAAGGGAAGGGAGTTTTGGGTAGTGGGTTGTAAGAAGCAAAACACTTTTGAGGAGAGATGGGGTAAAAGAAGAGAGAGAATAGAATAAATGAGGGCCCGGATAGGATAGAGGGAGGTACATTTAGCACTAGTAACTGTGAAAAAATGTTGAAACAAATTTCTCTGATAAAAGCCTCATTTATCAAACATATAGAGAACTGACTCAAATTTATAAAAAAAGGTCATTCTCCAATTGATAAGTGACCAAAAATTATGACCAGTTTTCAGATAAAGTAATCAAAGCTATCTATAGTCATATGAAAAATTATTGTAACTCACAATTAATTAGAACAATGCAAATCAAAACAATTTTGAGTTTTTACTTTATACCTACTGGATTGGCTAATAGTACAGAAAAGGTAAATGACAAATTTTGGAGGGGATGTGAGAAAAATGGACATTAAATGCACTGTTGGTGGAGTTGTGAAGTGATTCAACCATTCTGTACGAAAATTTGGAACTATTCCTGAAATGACTATAAACCATGTATGTATCTTTTAATTTAGTTACTACTAAGTCTGTATCCCAGAGGAGATTAAAAGAAAAAAACAAGAAAAAGAGAAAAGGATATATATGCTCAAAAATGTTTATAACACCTCTTTTATTGGTTGCAAAAAACTGGAAATTGAGAGGATGCCCATCAATTGAGGAATGTCTGAACATGTTGTGGTATATGATTATGATGGAATACTATTGTGCTATAAAAAATGAACTGAATACACTCAGAAAAACCTGAAAAGATTTACATGAGCTAACATAATGTGAAATGGACTATGTGCAAAGTAATAGCAGCATTGTTTGATAGTCAACTGTGAATGACTCAGCTATTATCATCAGTACAGGGATCTAAGACAACTCTAAAAGACTTATTATGAAAATGCTATCAATAACCAGAGAAAGAATTGATGGTGTCTGAATACAGACTGAATAAAACCTTTTTTTTTTTACTTTATTTTTCTTGAGTTTGTTTTTTTTTTCTTTTTTGGCTATGTCTTCTTTCACAACATGACTGTTATGGAAATGTTTTGCATGGCTACACATGTATAACCTATATTGGATTGTTTTCCCTCTCAGTGTCGGGGGAGGGAGGAAGGCAGAGAATTTGGAACTCAAAGTTTTAAAAACAAATTTTAAAAATTGTTCTTACATGTAACTGGGGAAAAATAAAATACTAAAAAAAAGAAAGAAAGCAGGAAACATGGAAAATTTTTACAAGTTTCTCTGACAAGGGTCTCATTTCTCAACTCTATAGGAAACTGAGTCCATTTTATTTGAATATAATTCATTTCCCAGTTGACTAATTGTCAAAACATAAGGACAGACACATTTCAGAAGAAGATATCAAAGCTATTTATAATCATGTAAAATGTTCTAAATTACTATTGATTAGAAAATTGCAAATTTAAACAATTCTGAGGTACTACCTCACACCTATCAGATTGGCTAATATGACAGAAAAGGAAAATGAAAAATGTTGAAGAGTACACGGGAAAATAGAGGCCCTAATACACTGTTGGTAGAACTGCACACTAATCTAATCATTCTGTACACAATTTGGAACTATGTCCAGAAGTTCATGAACTGTGCATTCCCTTTGACCCAGAATTATTGTAATGATGATCAATTGTGAAAAACTTAACTACTCTGACCAAGACAATGATCCAAGACAATTCCAAAGGACCCATGATGAAAAATGCTATCCAGCTTCAGAGAGAAAAAAGATAAATACTGAGAGCACAATGAAATATACTTCTTTCCCAATTTATTTTTTTGATTTGTGTTTACTTTTGCAAAATGACTAATAAGAAGAAAATATGTTATGCGTGTATAATTGATACCATATTGTGCTTGAGATCTCCATAGTAATGCAATGATCTAAGACAACTCTAAAAGACTCATGAGGGAAATTCTATCCACATCCAAAAAAGAAGTACTATGCAGTCTGAATGCAGATCGAAACATAGTATTTGCTCTCTTTCTTTTTTTGTTTGTTTCTTCTTTCTCCTTGTTCTTCCTATTGCTTCTAATTCTTCTTTATGATATGACTAATGTGAAAATATGTTTAATATGAATGTATATGTAGAGCCTATATCAAATTCCATGCCATCTTGGGGAGGGAAGAGTGAAAGGAAAGGGAGAAAATTTAGAATGCAGTCTTATGGAAGTGAATGATGAAAACTAAAATTTAATTAATTAATTAAAAAAGGAATAAAAAGATAAAAGATATCATATTACTTGAATTCTCTAGGGGTAAAGGTGAGACAGGAGGGAGGGAGAGAAAATGAAACACAAAATTTTAAAAATAAATTTTAATTTAAAATGCAATTTGGAAATAATGAAATAAATGTATTTAAAATAAGGTGGGAGTAAAAGGAAGAAAAAAAGTAATAATTGGAAAAAATACTTAATTCAAAAAACTTTTAAAATAATGTATATTTTTTCTTATTTGATTTTTCACTAGCAATATCAATCACTTGCTTTCTGTATAGCCAAATTAAAAGAAAAAAAGAAAAAAAAAACACAAAGTACATGAGAACCAGGGAAGCAAAAAGCACAATGATGTCCTAAATGGAAACTGACCACTCATTAAGTCATGCCACTGTTGGTAAAATAAAAATCCCTTCTTAACTGTTAAAACGGGAGAAACCAAAGGTCCAAAAGGGGGACTTGGAATGAGCCAGAGTCTGATGATAGTCTACAAAGATTATAAAAGTTTTTATTATCTGAGAAGAAGCTTGCAAGTGGAGCAATGAGACAAAGTTCTTAGTTGCTCAAAGGGGAATGGGAAAAGAGAAAATAGAAAAGGGGAGTGGGAAAAGGTATTCAGATATATTTGAGGCATTTAAGACTTTTTTGAGATATTTAGGGCTGAGTATTAATGCAGAAACACAATAAATTGGAAATTCAGGAGGGAGGTGGGTGTCTAGGGAGAATATATTTGTAAATACAATAAATTAGAAAGTAGTTCTGATATAGAGTAGCTGTTCTTTAGATAAGCCAGGAAGGAAGATTTTTGCTTTTCTCTTTGCTCTGGTCAAGACTGTTTTCAGAAATTGCAGGCATCTCTGAGTTCAGGTAAAGTTTACTTTGCAAAGGATCACTGGTATGTCAAGCAACCCTGGGCATCAGAAGTTGTCCTAATTGAATAGTTGTTGTGCTACTCCATTTTCTGATTGCCCTATGAAAAACAGAAGCTTAGCATATTTAATTGGTAAGGGCAGTTATTGCAGAGTCCATGTTCACACCGTAGACCCATTATGAACACAAAAGGATGGTGTGTGAAATGCAAAGATGTAAGCTCTGTTTTCTGGTACTTTTACAGGATCTCTCTGTAGGAATAGATATAATAGCTCCTCCTCACATAAATGTCCCAATGATTTTAAAATAATTTAAAATTCTACTCTTCTTTATGTTACTTTAAAGCTGCAGATGACTTTTAGTTATTTCCCACCAGGTCTATTTCTCCTTCTCTTGTAGTCTTTACTGCACTTTGCTCAACTGGGTCTAAAGCTCCTATTTGTGGATCCTTATATGTTAAGTCACTGCTTTACTGAATACTGATTTACTGGACACAACACGTATAGCTTTTGGTTTAGCTAATATTCTTGATTATCACTTCCTCAAGAGAACAGTGGGTGATGTCATACCCATTTAAACCCACTAGTTCAATGTGTCTCTTTAAAAACAAAATCAAGAAACTCTTACCTGGGAACCTGCAGAAACCCTGCTCTTGTGCTTTTCTGTATTATTCCCTAGGAGAAAATTTTCAGCCCTGAGAATCCAAGCTCTGAAGAACAAAGAGCAGAATCTTATCATCTACCTAATCTCTTTAGTCATGGTCTTTGTTCTTGTAAATCTAAAGGCTTGGGACCATTTGGCAGAGAATATACTCTAGTTTAGAGCTGTCAAACTAAATAGTGGCATATGGCCAGCAAAACTCCCTCCTGCAGCCCAATAAAATTAAAATTATATTGGGAATTAAGTGACATTTTTTTACTTCCTCGCAAAGAACTTATATTCTTTTTTTCTTTTTATATATTTTATTTTTAATTTTCAACATTCGCTTCCATTGAATTTTGAGTTTCCAATTATCTCTCCCTCCCTTGCCTCCTCACTCCCCAAGATAGTATGTAATCTGATATAGGCTCTACTTATAGATTCATATTAAACATATTTTCAAATTAGTCCTGAGGTAAAAAAAAATATAGAACTAATAAAAGGACCATGAGAGAGAAGAAATAAAACAAAACAATAAAAGAAAAGGAAAGCAAATAGTATGCTTCCATCTGCATTCAGACTCCAAGGTTCTTTCTCTGGATGTAGATAGCATTTTCCATAGTGAGTCTTTTGGAATTGTCTTGGATCCTTGCATTGCTGAGAAGAGCTGAGAATATCAAAGTTCGGCATTGCACAATATGGTTGTTACTGACTTTATTTGTGTGAAAAGTGTTTTGTGATTGTGTTCATATAGTTCTTGGGTTTGTTTTGCCAGGTCGATTCCCAAATATTTTATAATGTCTATAATAACTTTAAATGGAATTTCTCTATCTCTTGCTTTTGGGTTTTGTTAGTAACATGTAGAAATTCTAATGATTTATATGGGTTTATTTTATATCCTGAAACTTTGTTAAAGCTCTTTATTATTTCAAAAAAAATTAATTGATTCTCCAGAATTCTCTAAGTATACCATCATATCATTGGCAAAGAGTGAAATATTTCTTTCTGCTTTGCCTATTCTAATTCCTTTAATTGCTTTTTTTTCTTCTTCTTTTATTGCTAAAGCTAAAATTTCTAGTACAATATTGAATAACGGGGGTGATAATGGACATCCTTGTCACCTCCCCTCCTCTCCCTGATCTTGTTGGAAAAGTTTCTGATTTTCACCATTACATGTAATGCTTACTGTGGGTTTTAGATAGATGCTACCTATCTTTTAAGGATGACTCCATTTATTCCTATGCTCTCTAGTGTTTTTAATAGGAATGGGTGTTGTCTTTTGTCAAAAGCTTTTTCTGCATCTACTGAGATAATCACGTTATTTCTGTTAGATTTATTGTTGATATTGCCAATTATGTTGATAGTTTCCTGGCATAAATTCTACATGGTCATAATATATTATCCTCCAGATGAGTTGATGTAACCTGTTTGATAATATTTCATTTAAAAATTTTCTGTCTAGGTGGTGGAGCCAAGATGGTGCTGTGAAAGCAGAGACATACCTGAGCTTTCTCACAAATATTTTCAGATACCTTTAAAAAAGTGAATCTGAACAAATTTGAGAGAGGTAGAATCCACTAGAAGATAGAGTGTGACACACTTCCAGCCCAGAAGTGTCCAGAGAGTCAACAGGAAGATTTTGTTGCACCCAGCTAGAGAGCCCTGAAGGTACAGAACTGCATCTGACAATGCTGGAGTGGGAGCAGGCCTGGCAGACCAGCTGCAGTGCCCCAGGCTTGCCAACACAGGATGGAAGTCTGTTGGAGCTAGGTGAGACAGAAGCACAGGGTCTGCAGCAGAAGCAGCAGCTACACCTGGGGATATCAGGCCACAAGCTAAAGATATGACAGTCTCCTTCTTGAACTTTTGGGAGTCATAATGATGGAGTAAACAGTAAGTACTCTCATCTTCCCTTGCTGAATTTGAATAACCAAGATAATATTGCCCTAGTAAAAACCCTGGAATAGAAGAGACAGAAGTAGGGGCAGAGCAGTCTTTTGGCTTGTGAAGCTAAGGAGATAGGCCCCTCTTGTGGGGGCAGAAGGAGACCAGTGAAGGAAAAGAGGCATCCGAGCAAACCCCACCTCAGGAGACCAGTGGAAGCTCCTGAATCTTAAGGGGATGGAGCCAGCAAGCACCAATACCAGTAACTCAGGTGTGCCTTCACATAGCCAGGGGAATTGGCAGACACCAGTATGGAAAACAGCTGATGCCACTGTTGCTATAGCACTGCCTTAGGAGAAGAAGAGACTTCTAGCAGCCATGCCACGACTCCCACACATCTCACACTGTGAGCTTCAGTGTAACCTCAGGGAAACTCAGAAAGACTTCATTGGATCTCTCCTTGACACACACACCAGTCAGCTCCAGCTTAGCATCACCTGAGCTGTAGCAGTATATAGCTTTTGGCTGACAAAAGTAGAGGCCACAGCACACAAAGCATGTAACCAGGCCCCTAGTTCCCAGCAGAAGAAGCTCTCCTTTGGGCCTCAGAAGCAGAGATCCACTTTAAAACTAGGAAAAGGGCAACAACCATGAAAAAGCAAACTTGAAAAAAATGACCATAGAATTTTATTATGGGGACAGAGAAGATCAAAATATAAATTCAGAAGAGGACAGCATTGACACTATACCCACACCTGAAACTGCAAAATGAAAGATGATCTGGTCTCAAGCCCAAAAAGCATTCCTGGAAGAGCTCAAGGAGTATTTTAAAAGTCAAATTAGAGAGGTAAAAGAAAAATTACAAAACCTAACAGGAGAAAATGTCTCTTTGAAAAGTAAAATTGGACAAATGGAAAGATTGGTACAGAAGCTATCTGAAGAAAACAATTTGTTAAAAATTAGAATTGGGCAAGTAGAAGCTAATGACTCTATAAGGCATGAAGAATCCATCAAAGGAAATCCAAAGAATGAAGAAACAGAAAAAAAACATAAAATGTCTCATTGGAAAAATAGCTGATCTGGAAAATAGATCCAGGAGAGATAATCTAAGAATTATTGGTCTTCCAGAAAGCCATGATGAAAAAAAAGAGCCTGGATAGTATTTTCCAAGAAATCATCAAGGAATATTTTCCTGAGGTCCTAAGATCAGAGGGCAAAATAGTCATCAAAAGAATCCATTTATCACTCCCTGAAAGCAATCCCAAATTGAAAACTCTGTGGAATATTGTAGCCAACTTCCAGAATTATCAGGTCAAGGAGAAAATACTGCAAGCACCCAGAAGGAAACAACTCAAATATAGTGGAACTACACTCAGGATCACACAAGACCTTGCAGCTAATAAATTAAAATGTAGGAGTGATTTTAATATGCTATTCCAAAAGGCAAAGGAGCTATGTCTACAACCAAGAATTAACTGCCCAGAAAAATTGAGCATAATTTTTCAGGCAAGGAGGTGGACATTCAATGAAATAAAGGAATTCCAGACCTTTCTGATGAAAAGGCTAGAGCTGAATGGAAAATGTGATCTTCAAATACAAGACATAAGAGGGACATAAAAAGGTAAACAAGAGGGGAAAAAGGAAAAAAAAAATGGTTATTCAAGAAGGGCAAATTGTTTATGTCCCTATATGGGAGGATGATATTTGCTAATCTTGAGAATGGTATAATTATTACTCCATTTAAAAGGGTATACAAAGACAGAGGGTGTTGTTATAAATTAACACATCTAATGATGAAAAAAACTTAATTACGGGACATAAAGGGATTGTAATGGTAGGAGAGGTAAAGAGGAGGCAGTAAACGGCAAATTATATCACATGAAGAGGTAGAAATACATATTATGCTAGAGGGAAATAATGGAGGGATTAGATCAGTTTTTGAGTTTTACTCTCATAGGATTTGGTGCAATGAGGGAAGAACATACTCTGTTAAGTATAGAAATCAAACTTGCCCTACAGGCAGTAAGAGGGAAAAGAGGAAAGAAAAATAGGGTGGTCATGGTTAGAAAGGAGGGAAGAAGTAGCAAGGGAAAAGGGAAAGATAATGGGGGAACAGACAGGGAGGGAATATGGAGGGATACGGCTGTCAAAAGAAAAACTCTTTTGATGAGGGGAAAGGAGAAGGGAGAAATAAAAGCATGAAAAGGAAGGAAAATAGGATGGAGAAAATGACACAGTAATCATAACAATGAATATGAATGGGATGAATTCTCCCATAAAATGGAAGAAGATAGCAAACCGGATTAAAAACCATAATCCTACAATATATTGTTTGCAAGAAATACATTTGAAACAGGGGGATACACACAGGGAAAAGGGAAAAGGTTAGAGTAGAATATATTATGCTTCAGCTGAAAGAAAAAAGAACAGGGGTAGCAATCCTAACCTCAGACAAAGCAAAAGCAAAGATAGATCTAATTAAAAGAGATAAAAAATGAAACCATATCCAGCTGAAAGACAGCATAAAAAACGAGGTAATATCATTACTTTACATATATACACCAGGGGGTATAGCATCCAAATTATTTTTAATTATATCTAATTATTTAATTACTTATTTATCTTATCTTATCTATCTATTTATTTATTCATTCATTCATTTATTCATCTATTTTTCTCTCCCTATTTATTTAATATTTTTAGTTTTCACCATTGATTTCCACCAGATTTTGAGTTACAAATTTTCTCTGCATTCCGACCCTCCCTCCCACCCTAAAAGGACAAAAATTCTGATTGCCCATTCCTCAGTCTGCTTTTCCTTCTATCACATCACTCCCCCCCATCCACTTTCCCCTTACTTTCTTGTAGGGAAAGATATATTTCTACACCTGATTGCCTGTATATCTTATTTCCCAGTTGCATGTAAAAACAACTTAAAAATAACATTTCTTTTTAGAACTTTGAGCTCCAAATTCTCTCTCTTCCTCCTTCCCCACCCATTCTCCTTGAGAAGACAAGCAAATCAACATAGGCCACACATATGTCATTATGCAAAACACTTCCATAATAGTCATTCTGTGAAAGACTAATTATATTTCCCTCCATCTTATCCTATCCCCCTTTATTGACTTTCCTCCCTTTTCAAAAGTGATTGCTTTTGACTATCTCCTTCCCAATCTGCCCTCCCTTCTA
>CM053627.1:174164919-174184582 GCA_028646595.1 Phalanger gymnotis
GGAGGGGAGGGCAGACTGGGGAACAGGGCAACCAGAGTGTACGCCATCTTGGAGTGGTGGGGGTGGAAATGGGGAGAAAAGTTGTAATTCAAACTCCTGTGAAAATCAATGCTGAAAACTAAACATATTAAAAATAAATTAAAAAAAGAGAGAGGGAAAGCATGGCAAGTGAAGAAGACACCCAGCCATCCATCTTATAGCTTCCTATATTAATTGATTATTCTTTTTTTTTAATTTATGGAATAAGACAGGCACTTCTATAACATGGTATAACAAAAAAGATCATTGCACAAAAATCTGCAAATCTATTATGTACAATTTGCTATTCCTTTTAAATATATAATAAAGTTATCATGTATTAAAAAAAAAGAAAACACTTTAGTATAATACCTGGTAGTTAGTAGGCATTTGATAAATGTTTGTTCCCTTCACCCCTTTAAATTCCTACTATATTCTGTGCACTGTGGATACAAAGAAAGGCAAAAAGCAATTCTTACTCTCAAGAAGCTTCATGTAAAATGGAGGAGAAAACAACAAAAGAAATTATGTGCAAACAGGATATATACAGGATTAACTGGAGAAAATTGATGGAGGAAAGGTATCAGCATTAAGGCAGATCAGGAAAGGATTCTTGTAGAAAATTGAATTTCAGCTGGGACAGTAAAGAAACTAGGGAACCCAGAAATTAGGAGAGAGAACTCTAGTCATTAAAGACAGGGAAAATGCAAATATTTGGGAGATGAATTATCTTCTATGTAGAAAAGTAAGGAGGGCAGTGTCAGTGAATTTCAGAGTATGAGAAAAATGAAAGGATGTAAGAAGACTGGAAAAGTAGGAGGAGGACAGCTTATGGAGGATGGATTGGAGGGGAAAAATCTGAGCCTATTGCAATAGTCTGGGCATGAGAGGATGAGGGCTTGAAAAACAGTGATGACTGTCAGAAGAGATATTACGAAGGTAAAATTGATAGGAATTGATTACAGATTCAATATATGAGAAAGGGGGTCCCTGTGAATGAGATGTTAAGAATAATTCCTAGATTGCCAGATTGAATTTCAAAATACTAGAGAGTTTGTGAGGAATGATAATGAGTTCAGTTTTGAACATGTGGAATTCAGGATGTATATGGGACATCTGGTTTGATATGGCCAAAATGCATTTAGTAATGTGAGCCTGGAGGTCAGGAGACAGGTTAGCACTGGACAAACAGATTTCAGAATCATCTACATGGAAATGAAAATTGAATCTATGAGAGATAATGAGAACAGTAATCCAAAATAATAAATAGTAAGAAAAGAAGAGAAGAGGGTCCAGAACAGAACTTTGAGAGACATCTAGCATAAAAAAGCATTGCTATTGGGAAATGGAAAGTTACCTGGAAAGTATGAATCTCAGTCCTCTGCTGAGGGAATCATTGAAAAGAGTTTAGCTCTCCATGCTCTATCCCTCAGATCAAAACGGAAAAGAGGTTGCCTGAGGTGAGTAGCAAAAACAGCATCGTGATGAGACTTCTGCTTATCCTGATTCAATGGGGTGAAACCAAGCAGAGTTGGATCAATCGAGCATGTAAAAATGTTTTGTCTTGGCAATGTGTCACAGTGAATAGGGAAGCAGACCTTGTTAGGAAGACCTAAGTTGAAATCCAGTCTTAGACATGTATTTTACTAGTTGTGTGATTCTGAAAATGTCACTTAACCTCTGGTGGTCTCAGTTTTCTCATCTGTAAAATGAGGATAATATTAGAGATGTTTGTAAAACTACATAGCAAACCTTATAGCACTATACAAATGCTAGATATCATCACCATTATTATTATTCATGTTAGTCAGTATTGAAGGAATGGTGGTAGAAGGCATTTGAGTTATGTGAAATGGGGAAGAGAGGAGAAGATCTTGGCAATTCATCACAATATTCTTAGTGAAATATCAGAAAATGTTTTCAACTGAGAAAGAGGCCCATGGGTGTTTAATGAGCAAAAAAAAAAAGTTTGGAAAAGCTATAGTGGTGAGAGGAATAGTAACATCAATTAGGAAAGTGTAAAAGGATTGCCTTGCTACAGTGGATGCTGATTTGAGATTATGTAACATAAATTTGTTATGAACCAATCAGCTTTGTTTTGTAATTTCTCTAGATTCATTCATCAGCACATGAATGGGAAAAAAGGTAGTGGATGGTGGGAGAAATTCATGGTTGAAGGTTGGCAGGGCAAGATTTAGGCCTGGATAAGGAAGCAAGGGAGTCAAAAGAAGATCAAAATATAAAGTTGTACTGGTACACCAAGAGATAAAGATGAGGAAGGAAAGAGTGTAGCTTTCTGCTGGGCTGAGAGGGTCTATACTTCTGTAGAGTTAATGGCTAATATCATTTTCCCTAAGTGTAATGGCTCTTGCTCCTCAAAGCTGCTTCCTATTTCACATGTCTGTTTGTATCTGTATACAGATTGTCCTCAGTGCGTCGTTCTCTTTGACTGGATGGATAGGATACCTGACGTTGGTCTAGTTTTTCAAAAAATATAGTAGGGATGGGGGCGGGGAAAGAAGGTAATTAGTTACACTACTTCCAGAATTACTCTTCTGCCTTTTTCTATCCTCTTGTAAGAGTCTGTCTCTCTAGGTCATCCCTGCCCTGGAGTCCTTCACTACCTCATTGCTTTTCAGTAAGACAGAATTCTGCTAAAATTCCTCCAGCTATTTAAAGCCTCCAGAGGCATGGTTAGCTTCTGTGGTTACCTAAGCAGCTAATCCTTTCTCCAGTCAAGTAGATTGATATTTAATGAAGAGATCACAAGGAATTAAACCTGGTATTCACAAATTTATCACCTCTTCATGCCCTTACAATAAATATACTTAACTCTGGGTCCATATACTTCCTTGGGGCACCATCATAATACAACGTATGTTATTTTATGAATTTATAAACATTTTTTATTTCTGAGAAAGGGTCATCAATTCATCAGACTCCCATAGGATTTCACGACACAAAAATTTTAAGAACACCTGTTTTATACCGATTATATTACATGAACTGAGGTGGTGAAATGAACACCCTTCTGCTACTCAATAATAACAACAATAGTAATAATGATATTTTCTTCTTAGAATTTTTCCATTACTTGGTTCTCCACATGTATGCCTCCTGTGCTTTTATGAAAATGCTTACAGAAAAAAGAAAGAAAAAGAAAAATTAATGAGCTGATTTTTTATGAAAAATAATTAGAAAAATGAAGAGATTGATATAAAAAAAAGAAAAAGAGGAAGAAGATTGTTAAATTAGTGGAAAAATCAAAATATAGATAATTTTTTTAAGAGTTATTTTTTTGAAAATGCACAAATTAACTAAAATAATCATGGCTAATATATATGTATATATGTATACATATATATGTGAATTAAACAACCAAAATCATAAATAAGAGAGTTTTATTTAATTATAACTATGAATATAAGATACAATAATAAAATAATAGAATAAAAAAAATTGTCCAATGATTCCTTAGTGATTATTTGTGACCCAATACACAATTATACTTTTAAGACATTGTTGAATTGGAGGGAACTCCTCTGCAAAAAAATTCCTTTAGCAATTTTGTCTACATTAGAAAAAGCAATAAAAAATTATTCCGATGTCCAGTGATTAGCGAGATGCTTTAAAAATCAGATATAGGAACATAAAAAAGATATTACTTCAATATAAAAAAATTTAAATGAAGACTAAAAAACACATATGAAGTGATGTAAATTAAAGAGAGCACAATCAGAGCAATGTGCACTTGGGCTACAGCTATGATAAAAAACACCCAACAATAATTGAAAAAATACATGAGAATTGTTCAGAAGGAGATAGAGAAACAAAATTATGTATCATTATCCTCATGAAAATTTTAATGTGGCTATAAATATTTTAAATCAACAAATTAAATTGAATTTATTTTCTGAATAATTTTAAATTCTATAAATTAAAAACATAACTTCTTATCTGTGAAATCTTTTAAAATTATTTTAAACATTTGTTTTTTTTTGTTAACGGTTAACAAGTTTGGGATGATGACAATGATGATGATAATGAGAAGGAGGAAGAAGAGGATTATGATGATGACAATGATGACAAAGATGACAACAACAAAACTTGTCCAAAGTGGAAAGGATTGTTTTGGTCTGGAGAGGGGAAATCTAAAGTTCCTTATCAGAAGTCTAAAATTAGAGATGAGATTACAAGTTGCTAGAAATGTTGGAGAAGGAAATCTTGGTCAAGTAAAGATGTAATTCTTTTCCCATAACACATGAATGTATTCTACCTCAGACAGTTATTCACTGTACATCCCCTTACATTAAATGTCATATAGTCTATAAGTAAGTAATTTCATTCCACTATTGAGACTGAAACAATGTAATGTTAAATCATCCAACATTTAACAAAAAGAAGTTAATTTCACTGTAGCATGGAAATAATATCCATCAATGATAGAGTTGTAATTAATTTAAATACAATTTTCTCCCTCTCTGCAATCCCCTTTGAACTCTGTCTCATTGATTGCCTCATTTCTGTTCTGAAATCCATACAGTAAAGGTGTGTTGACTCACTGTAATCATTTGTGAATTTGTAGACTGATGAATGAGAATTTAAAAGATGTGTGCTTAGGTGGGTCGGTGTCAAATGGATTCTCTTACATCTGATTCTATGTTGGGTAAATGTGCATTGAAAGAGTGGAAATTCAGAAGAAAATTAAATGAATGAAGCTTTCAGTCAATGGGAGCTGGAGGCACTAAAAAATTGGGATTTCTGACAAATCTAACATGACTTTATAGTAGAAATAAGATGATCAGACAAAGTAGTGATAGAGAAGACTTTTCCCAAGAACCCTTCCCTGATTCCTTAGTTCAAAGTTTTGTTTGTTTGTTGGTTTTCCCTCTTCAGTTTATGTTCTCCTTGTGTACATGTTGTTTTCAGCCAGGAGAGTGCAAACTCCTTGAGGTAAAATAGTTTCTTTTATTTTTCTCTTTGTATCTCTAGCACCTAGCTCAGTACTTTGCTTATAGAATCACTTAACATATGTGTGTTTCGATTCAATTTAATAAACATTTATTAAGCTTCTACTGTGTGCCAGTCACTTTGCTAAGCACTAGGCATACAAATACGAAAATAGAAAGTCCTCACCTTCAAGGAGCTTACAATCAAATGAATGAAGTTAATACATAAAAGAAAGCTGAAAAGGGGGAGTTGGAGGTGGTGGTAGCCATCTAGGTTCCACCTGGCATTCAACTCTCACCTGTGGCTCCAAGGAGCTCCAAAGAGCAGCTACACCTTGGCAAAACGATGTTGAGAGTTGAACTAAACCAGGGTGAAAATAATCAACAGGTCTCAGACCCATAGATGAGTTAAGAGGATGTCTACCCCAAGTACATGGCAGAACAAGTGAATGAGAACAATTTGTTCTAATGTCCATGAAGGTTGCTGAAGCAGGTGCTGTGAAATTCTTTGAGCTTGGTGAGACATCAAAGATACCAAAGTCATCCACTGCATCCTGGGCCATCTCCAGTCTTCTTAATTTTTGTCCTGCCACTGGACTTCCATGGTTATGAAAGAGAAAGTGAGGCTGATAAGTTTATGCAACTGTGCTTTACTTAAATCCAATTTACGCTCGATTCAAGACTTCAACCTGCAATGTCATTGGTCCTCTTTGAAAAGGCAGATTAAACAATAAGAGGATGATTATCAAGTTAAAGAGAACTTAACTCTTCTTGAGCAAGAATTCTAATGCCCTGGACACTGGGAAGCCACATCAATGGCTAGAGTTCTAGCCCTCTAAATCAATCAGGTCTCAGGGATCACATTTTTTTTCCCTTTTAAAAGAAAAATTAGTCTAGCAGATGCTACTCCTAGCATATAATCCACCCCTCATTTTAGAATTAAAGAAAGTGAATCTAAATACTTTAAATAATTTTCCAGAATTAAATAATTAATCAAAATCAGAATTTGAACCCATACCTTTTGAGTACAAATCTAGCAGTCTTTTCACTGGATCAGGAAATAAACACATGACCAGAAGCTGCAACCAAGGATTCCTTTCTCTCTCCTACCTCTTTTACATTCCTTTCTTCCCCCCACTGAAGATCACAAGTTTTCTAAAAATTTTCTCATTTATTGTGTGTATTTTAAAATAGATTCAGAAGAAGAAAATGGCCAAAAAATCAGTTCAGCAGCCAAGGAATAGGGCAAAGATTTTATCAGTTAGGAACCATGGAGAAGCAGAGTCCCTTCTGCCAACTACCCCATTAGTATATGTGTAAGAACAAATACTGTTTCAAGAGAGATAGTTTTCTCATCAGATAGCTCTCTCTACAGTAAAATTGGTGTGAGGAAAATGACAATAGGAGGGACCTCAGAAAAAGTATTAGTGTTTTTCCAGGGGAAGGGATCATCAAATTTGATTCCTTTGAGTCTGGCTTCCAGAAATTAGTTCAGCGAGCAAAAGGGTAGCTAAGAATAAGGAGAATTGGTAACAGTTTCAGGAGATATATAATAAGAGAGGTTATTTCAAGGGTCCTGGAAGAGACATATAACAGAGGGACATATGTGTACAGGCTATGGGAGCCCCCTTGAACTCTCCTTGAATCTTCCCACTCGATCTGGCTTTCACCTGATTCCATAAGCCTTCCATTATCATTAGGCCCAAATCTCTGTTACCGGTAAACTAGACTAATCCTGTTTTGTCTGTTATCTAGAAATTGCCTCCAGCTGCTTCCCACCCTTGATCCCATCAAAATTCCACTCTCTTGGTTCCTGGAGTCTGACCTCTAGTCACCCCAGTCCCATCAAGATCCTTCTTAGGCTCCCCTCAAGATCTTTCCTGGACCCCTCCTCCCATCACCCTGGACTACTTGTCACCCCTAGATCCCTCCTCATCTTGCCTCCATAGGCACTCAGATTGTATTTAGCCTGCTTACAAAGGCTGGCATTAGCCTTAGAAATTCTCAGACTCCTTAACAGTCTGCCCACTTTAGTGAATCTTTAATAAATTTTGTTTTTCTTTGGCTGAGAAGGCTTCAGTTGAAATCATCTGAGTAGGACCGAGGACCCAGCCTATTGGTATTTTGAGTTCCTGAGCACCCCAAACCCTAAAAACCTATGGTTCCCTAAACTCATAATATGGGGCCCATTCTTTCTCTCTGATAGTACCATGGACTCTCTTGAAGCCTCAGGAATATACCTTTCTTTTAAAAAAAAGAACAAATTGTACATGGGTAGAAGTTAAATACTTTACCTATGCCTATGGCCCACAATTTCCTGGGAGGAAGTCGAAAAAGATAAACAGAAAAATAGATTTAGAGAATTTAGAGTTGGAAGGTTTCAGTGGTCATCTAGGCCAAGTCTTCTTAAACTTTTTCTACTTACAACCTGTTCAGCACTTCTTAAACTGTGGGCCCTGACCTAGAATTTCTGGGCCAACCCCTATCATTAGAAAATCAAAAGGTACATCAAAAGAAGTAGAGTTTCTGAGGACCATGACTCAGAGAATTCCAATAGACTGGAGCAGAATAGGGTAGTAGTTTACATAGGCTCATACATTTAAAGTTGAAAGTAATCTTAAAGATCTTTTTAATTCAACACTTCCCTTCTCCTCCAATTTGCAGATGAGGTATTGGACATCTAAAGAGGATAATTTTTTCCATGGTCACAAATGTATTAAGTTGTTAATCTGAAATCTGGTAGTTGGTCTTTGAAAATTTAGCTTTATTCCCACTGTACCAAAATTACTTTTTTCCCTTGTCTCAGTTAAGAATTGGGCCCAGAGATATCCAACAGTGAAGCTAAAACACCACACTATACTTGAGAGTCTAGACTTCTCAGCTCCATCTTCCAAAGTTATGGGTTGTGAAAACTATATTCAGAGCCAGAGTAAGCTCTTAAACTATATTCTACATTCAGAGTGCAATCTCAGCAAAACAAAAGTCTCCTTTTACTGTCCTTGGAGGAACCTCTGCATTCCTCATGAATTTGTTTCTTTTCTGATTCCTAAAATGGACAATGAGGCCTCCCTCCAAGAAAGATCTTTTCAGCTCCCAACTCCAATCTGCATCTTGCCTTACTTGAGTAAGTTCATTCTGTGCCTCTGGGGGAAAATGGGCTCCAAGATTCAAAAAGTTCTCATGAGTTCCCAGTCTTCTGGGGATAAGTAATCAGTCAATTCAGGAGCATTTATTAAGCCCTTACTATGTGTACAGAACTATTCAATTGCTAGGAATACAATGAAAGGCCAAATAAAACAAAACAAAAAGAAATTCATTGTCTTAGCCATCAAGAAACTATTCTAATGGGGGAGACAATATGGAAACAACAACTATCATATATGAGTTCCCATTTAGCTAAATATTTTAAGTGCTAGGAACCAGCCCAGGTAGTTTGTGGTGATGAATTATGACACCCTGGGCAATTCAAAATTCAAAGATACTGAAAGAAATTAGAGAATTTACACATTACCAGCAGAATTTTCAACTTCACAATGGAGTTCCTTTTTATGGCAGCTCCCATGGGGCACTGAAGCATTTGTTTACATATCATTATCCACTTCACCAGAGAGACTTATTGTTTAAATGTTAAGAGCCATTGTCTATTTACTGAAGAAATCACTGGCCAGGGTGAGGTAAGAAGAAATCAGGTCTCAAAATCATGAAAATTATGTCTCAGAAACCAAAGGACCAAGGGACTGTCTGGTAAAAAGAGGAAAACTCAGTAATGAGATACTTATATCATAAACTTTGGATCATCAGAGAAAGTGAAAGGCAGAGAGATAAGTAAAGAGGGGCATAAGAATTCTTTTGCTTTACTTAGCTTAGTTTGAAGACTCAAAGAGGAATAAGATAATGCTTCCTCAACATTAAGATTTTATCAGTTTGATTTTATATAAACACATTTATGTGTATAAATGGGAAATACTAATAATGAAATATATATTAAAAAACATAAATTGATCTAAAATCTCATCAATTTAGGTGTTACTCAAATGATGCCTATTAATTACTCACACATCTACCTCATTTGTTTCACATCTATGTCTTCTCATAAGTTCCAGATATATATGCCCAATAGGATAGTGGATTTTTTTTCTCTACTTAACATTATAAGGATAATAGTGAAGCATTTTATTTCAATAAATGACTACATTTTATTCTTTTTGCAATCAATGGTATATTGATGTATTGCATCCTTCACACTGCTTTGTCTATATAAGTTCATGCTTATAATGTGATTCAAGTTGGAAAATGGTACCATTTGTTACTCCACTGTCTTTTGAGTGATTCTGAAAAATCAGTTCCTCAAACTACAGGATTTCAAGACTTGAAACCATAAAATATCAGTGAAACTATATTTGTATTTAAAATATATCACTTTAAATCAAAACAACTCTTATGTACCACATCACACCTGTCAGATTGGTTAACATGACACAGGAAAAGGATAAATGCTGGAGAAAATGTGGGAAATTTGGAACACTAATACATTGTAGGTGGAGTTGTTAATTGATCCAACCATTCTGGGGAACAATTTGGATCTATGACAAAAAGGCTGTAAAATGTGTACACCCTTTGACCCAGTAATACCACTTCTACCATTGTATCCCAAAGAGACCATACAAATGGGAAAAGGACCCACATGTACAAAAATATTTACAGCAATTCTTTGTGTTGGCCAAGAATTGGAAATTGAGGGGAGAGCAATCAATGGGTCAATGCAGAACAGGTTTTGGTATATGAGGGTAATGGAATACAGTTGTGCTGTAAGAAATGATGTGATGGCGGACTTTAGAAAAACCTGGAAAGATTTATATGAACTGATACTGAGTGAAGTAAGCAGAACCAAGAGACTGTTTTACACAGTAACAGCCACATTGTACAATGTAGTCATACTTTGTCAATGTTTTAACAGACATAGCTCTTCTCAGCAATGCAGGGATCTAAGACAATCCTAAAAGACTCATGATGGAAAATGCTATCCACATCTAGAGAAAGAACTATGAAGTCTGAATGCAGATCAAAACATACTATTTCTCTCTTCTTTTTATTTTTTTTTCTTTCTTTCTTGTAGTTGCTCCCATTCATTTCAAATTATCCTTACCACATGACTAATGTGAAAATATGTTTAATAAGAATGTACATGTAGAGCCTATCAGATTGCATGTCATCTTGGGGAGGTGAATAGGGAGGGAGACAGAAAAATAATTTATGGAAGTGAGTGTTGAAAACTAAAAAAAATAATTAGTTAATTTAAAATATATAGAGTTTTGTTTCAAGTATGAGGCCATTAAAGAAAAAAAAAAAGAAACCTTTACTCTCCATTTCCTGTTCAACTCTGAACCCAATTCCTCATCTGTTTGCACAGTTTGTGCAAGATATAAATATACTGTACTTAATGGTAAAAAGTCTTTTTATAAAAATCTTTGTTAACCTTTTCTATTTTTCAACATTTTACATTTTTATTGGCCTACTTAGTTTCATATTTTTTTCTATTTTTTTAGTGTTTATTTTTGTGCCTCTCTTGAGTCTTGTATTTGAAGATCAAATTTTCCATTGAGCTGTGATCTTTTCATCAAGAAGGTTTGGAAATCCCTTATTTCACTGAATGTCTGTCTCCTTGCCTGAAAGATTATACTCAATTTTGCTAGGTAGTTGATCCTTAGTTGTAGTCCAAGCTCCTTTGTCTTACTAAATATCATATTCCAATCCCTCCTATCTTTTAATGTAGAAGCTGCAAGATCCTGTGTGACCCTAACTGTAATTCCTCAATATTTGAATTTTTTTTGGCTGCTTGCAGGATTTTCTCCTTAAACTGATAATTCTGGAATTTGGCTAAAATGTTCCTTGGGTTCTTCAATTTGGGATCTCTTTCAGAAAGTGATTGGTGGATTTTTTCAATGACTATTTTGCCCTCTAGTTTTAGGACCTCAAGGCAATTTTCCTTGATGACTTCTTGGAAGATACCATCCAGGTTATTTATTTGATCATGGCTTTCTGGTAGACCAATAATTTTTAGATTTTCTCTCCTGGATCTATTATACAGGTCAGTTATTTTTCCAATGAGATATTTTACATTTTCTTCTTTTTTTTCATTTTTAGATTTTGTTTGATTGATTCCCAATGCCTCATAGAGTCATTAGCTTCTACTTGCCCAGTTGTAATTTTCAATGAATTATTTTCTTCAGTTATCTTTTCTACCTCTTTTTTCCATTTGGTCAATTTTTCCTTTTAAGGAGTTATTTTCTCCAGATAGGCTTTGTACCTTCTTATCCATTTGGCCAGTTTTACTTTTTAAGAAGTTGTTCTCTTTAGTGTTTTTTTTTTCATTTTTGTCAATTGTATTTTTCAAATCATTAGTCAATTTTTCTTCTACCTCTCTAATTTGCCCTTTAAATTCCTTCTTGAGCTCTTCCATGAATTCTTTCTGGGCTTGAAATCAGTTCATATTCCCTTTTGAGTTTTCAGATGTGTGTATAGTGTCAATGCTGTCCTCTTCTGAATTTGTATTTTGATCTTCCCTGTCCCCATAGTAAGATTCTATTGTTTCTACTTTTCTAGTTTGCTTCTTATTCATGGTGATTACCTTTTTCCTGGCTTTTAAAGAGGATCTCTGCTTCTGGGGCACAGGGGACTCTGTCCTATGGCTCTTGTGCTGGGAGCTAGGGTCCTGGTTACTGGCTTTGTGTGCTGCAGTCTCTGGTTCTGTCAGCTAGAAGCTGTATAATACTTCACCTCACCTGTTGCTCAGATGGAGCTGGCTGGTGTGTGCTGAGGCCAGTTTCTGAGTTTCCCAAGGTTACTCTGAAGTTTGCAGCATAAGGTGTGGGAGAGGGTTGGTCTGGCCATTAGAATTCACTTCCTTCCCTAGGGCTAGATAGGCTTAGCCACTGGGGGATGTATGCTTTGGTGTCTGCCAATTCCCCTGGCTGTGCAGAAGCACACCAGTGGTCCTGGAACATGCCAGCTCCACCTCCAATGGGGCTCAGGATCTCCTGCTGGTCTGCTGAGGTGCAGCTTTTTGGAATGCAACTGGTCTGGCCCTGGACCCCTTTAGCCAATGCAGGAGGGACACTTCCCTTTGATCTCCTACCCTCTTGACCCAAAAGACTACTATACCCCTAGGTTCCAATATTCCAGGATTTTTCCTGGGGCAATATTCTCTAGGTTTTACTAAGTCAACAAGGGGGGAGTGAGAGCACTTACATTTTACTCTGCCATCATGGCTCCCAGAAGTTCAAATATGTGACTTGTCTGTGGGCTGATATCCCCAGGTGTAGCTGGTGCCACTGCTACAGGCCCTGTGCTGCAGTCTTACTGCAGCAACTCCCCTGTCCTGTGCTGAGAGGTTTATGAGTCTCTACTATTACCAGTGATTGAGTTCACTGAGGCAGGACCCTCTTCCACTCTGCTATGGCCAAGTCTGTGCTGGAGTATCCCACGTACTCTCTGATTTCTCAGCCCAGCACAACAGATCCTTTGACCTTACAAGCCTGACCTGGCCTGGAAATCCCCCAGACTCTGTATCTCAGGGGATTCTGTATCCTCAAAATATCTTAGAGGTACCTGAAGTTATTTATGGGAGAACTCCAGTGATGTGCTGCTTTCACTCTTCCATCTTGGCTCCTCTCTGTAATGTCAATTAGGTTGAGACTTTCTTACTGTTTTAAAATGATTAAGTGTCTTTGATTGAGTCTTACTAGGTGCTAAGCCTATGTGGGTGTGAATTGGTAACTAAGGTGGGGCTTCAGGTTGGGCCAATGAAGGGAGGTCTGATTATATTTGTGCTCCCAAGTAGGCCTCAAACCCCTAAAAACTAGGTGCAAAGCGTATGTGGGCATGAAGCCCTCAAAGTCCTAGGGGGAGGTGCTAACTCCAGATCCAATAGTAAGAGCCTAAGTTCTGGTTGCTCAGTTGATGTTTTATGATGGATAAAGAGTGCACAAAAAGAGAAGACAGAGCTATTTGCTTAGGGCTCTCACTCTTGGTGTTATGCTGATGTGGAGACTCTGGGCAGCTGTTGTTAAGAGCCCTCTGGGTTGCCCAGATGTTCCAACTTGGTTAAACTCTGGTAACTACTGGGATTTGAATCAAACAAGGTCTATCTGTTGATATTTGTAATTTGTTTGTATTTGCTCTGAAGTTCAGAGTGCTGGCTTTTTCCCCAGAATTAAGTGTATGTTGGATTAAAGATTTTAACCCCTTAGTGTTGCTTTCCTTAGTAAAGCACATCAAAATAACCTGGGTTTGCAGTGTTCTGTGAGCTGGTTGTTGTTGGTTTTACACCCCTAAAGCAGCTGCTAGCTGGATTGTTGCAACACTCCCCTACAGTTTCATTCTTAACTATGCTCAAGATGATTTTAATAATTTTGTCTTTCTCCAGCCTTTCATAGAATCATGTACTAAAAGGTGAAAGGAATGTCAGAGATGATCTATTGTAACCCTCTTGTTTTTATGAATTATGAAACTTTTTCAACTGATTTTTCCCTCTACTATTTTTTGCCATTTCTCCTAAATCGTTTAACTTCAATATTTGTGTTCAAACTGATTTCACTTAGTCTTTTTCAAAGACTAATTTTCCATACAATCTTGTCTATTTTATTTCTACATAGGTTCCATAACATTATATTTACTGTTTCCATGATATATTGTACAATATTTCTCCCTTAACTGTGTCAACCTGTAACAACAATGCTACTTGCCACTACTGTGGCTGTGTAAGACCAATAACACCAGAACACAGGAGGGATACTAGCACAGCTTCTTTAATCTTCTTTTCTAAGGAAAGCAACTTCAAGGGGTTAACAATCTCAATTTAATTAAGCATACATATAGCATTCAGTTAGTTCCGGGGAAAAAGTCAGCACCTTGAACTTCAGAGAAAATGCAAACAAATTATAAGCAGGAATTACAAGCAGAGAAAAATAACACAAATCAACCGAAAGGTTTCTAACTGTCTGATCATAGGAATACACACATTGTTACCAGAGAGAGAAGCACAAAAATCTGAGTTTTCAAAGCTGATGGGCTCCTTAATGGCTACCTACAGTCTCCACACCAACACTCATCCAGTTACTGTGCCACAAACGAAATGCTAGCCTCAGGGTATAATACACTTCTTCAGGGTCAAAGGGCTTCACACCTCCCCAGGGCTTCACCCCTTTTGTGACCTAATTAGCAAAAGGATGTGGGCCTTCCTACAAACAAAGGCAAGACTCAATCAAAAGCACTTGATTGCCTCAGTGCTCAAAATCACTCTAAAATAAAAGACAACAAAAAATCCCACTTTGCTTGACATTGCACAACCATCCACAAAGTTTGGTCTAAAAAAAATCAAACAAGGTTAGGATGTCTGATTCCATGTTTTGTTTCTCTCAAAGAGGTTTGCATGCATTACATGGAAGCTGCAGTCCAGAACTTGGCTCCCCAAGGGAGCTAGTCTGGTAATGGCCTCCTTTGGGGGTTTGGAAGCACAGTTTATATACCCTTTCAACAGGGGCTAATGTCACCCCATGATCATTTAACACTAAACAGAGGAAATACTTCTTTCATCAGACTACTCCCAGGATTTGGGTTATCTAGACACAAGAATCTGTCTCTCCCCAAGCCTGAGCAGAACACAATGGAACTCCCTACCTTAGATGAAACTATTTCCAAGAAGCTTGGTTTGGGCTTTGACCAGGATAAGGAGAGTAAATGAAATCTCATTATCAGAAATGTCCTTCAGAAGAAAAACTGAACTTAAAGACAGGACTTTGGAAGAAGGGGGTTGGGAGAAGCTCTGAATCCCCAAGACAATGATTATTCAAAAGGAATTTTCACATTCTCCCTTCTGATTCTAATGAGAAGCACTCTTCCTCACTGCATCACTAACTGATCAAGGGCTTTGGGACTTATGATGGTTAATAATGTTGGGAGTGGGGAAAGGAGAAATTGATCAATGCATTGACATAATCAAGGGGGCAGTCCTCTTTTAATAAGTAGTCTGTACAGATAAAAGAGGCAAAGGAAAAAAATTTTAAAAATGAATAAAATTTTCCATTTAAGGCTCAGATGTTTCATCTCATCTCATCTCTGGTTTTTGGGACACCATCTGATGAAATTTTCTGGTCTGAATGTGGTTTACACAGTTTCTAGAAGACCGTTATCTTTAGATTCCTTGTAGAGATCTTCTGCCTTTGTTAAAATCTTCTACGAAATTGATTGTAACACAATTTTAAATTACCTTTCCAGTACTGAGGTCAAATAAAGAAAGTTAATTCAACCCTTATGTCTCTATTATAAAATGAAATTTGGAACCTTGCCCAATTTTCATGTTGATATATCTAAGAAACTAAAATGAAACAGAAAAAATAGAACCCAGTTTTTATACTACACATTATTCATTCTCCCATTAGGAGGATGAGATTCTACTAAGGAATTAACCAGAAGATATTTTATAAGAAGATAGACTCAAATACATACATAAATATGTTGAGTAATGGTTTTAAAATAATATATATCAAGTAAGTTAGTTATAATAAAACATTTCTGAGGGGCAGGGCCAAGATGGGGGCTGGAAAGCAGGGACTTGCTTAAGCTCCCCACTAGGTCCCTGCAAACAACTATAAAATAGCTCTGAACAAATTCTAGAGCTTCAGAACCCACAAACTAGCAAAGCAAAACAGGACTCCAGCCCAGGAAAGCCCGGATGGTCACAGGGAAGAGTTTATCACTTAGAGCTGGGAGCAGAGCAGAACAGAGCCTAAGGTGGGCTGAGGTAGGACCAACCAGACCAGCAGGTGGATGAAACAGGCCTTAGTGCCCTGAATCATTGAGCTGTGGCAGTTACCAAACTTCTCAACCAAAAAAATGTGAAAGACAACAGAGAAGGTTAATGGGAAAAAATGTAGGGACAGAGCGAAAAGAGTTCAAGATTGGCCACCATCCTAGGGGCAGCAGAGTTGGTGCAGCTTTGAGGCTGCTTCCAGAGCTATAGCTGTAGTTGCTTCTGGCCCCAGGCCCACCTGGTGGGAGGAACTAAGTGGAGGACAAGAGAAGGAGTGCAGACTCTGTTTGGATCTGAGTAGCAGTCTGAGTTGGTGGTTCTTGGGGGAGGAGGAGCCTTCGTGTGGCAGTGCTGGCTTTGTAGAAGTAGCTCTGAAAACAGTAGCACAGCTGCTCAAGCTTGGGACGAAGTACTCTCTACTCTACAAGCAGTAGTGCCCTGATGAAAAGTTCAAGGATCAAGTACTTGGCTGGGAACATGAACAGGCAACAAAAACAGTCTCAGATTCACACACAGACTTCGGAATCTTCTTTTGGTGAAAAAGAGGAGCAAAACATACAGCCAAAAGATGTCAACAAAGTCAAAGAGCCTACATCAAAAGCCTCCAGGAAAAATATGAATTGGGTTCAGGCCATGGAAGAGCTCAAAAAGGATTTGGAAAAGCAAGTAAGAGAAGTAGAGGAAAAGTTGGGAAGAAAAATGAGAGTGATGAGAGAAAACCATGAAAAACAAGTCAATGACTTGCTAAAGGAGACCCAAAAAAATGATGAAGAAAAAAACACCTTAAAAATAGACTAACACAAATGGCAAAAGAGCTCCATATAGCCAATGAGGAGATGAATGTCTTGAAAGGCAGAATTAGCCAAATGGAAAAGGAAGTCCAAAAGACCACTGAAGAAAATATTACCTTAAAAATTAGATTGGAGCAAGTGGAAGCTAGAGGCTTGATGAGAAATAAAGATATTATAAGATAGAACCAAAGGAATGAACAAATGGAAGACAATAATAAATATCTTCCTGGAAAAGCCACTGACCTGGAAAATAAATCCAGGAGAGATGATTTAAAAATTATTGGACTACCTGAAAGCCATGATCAAAGAAAAGAATCTAGATATCTTCTTTCAAGAAATTGTCAAGGAAAACTGCCCTGATGTTCTAGTGTCACGGGGTAAAATAAAAACTGAAAGAATCCCCTGATCACTTCCTGAGAAAAATCCCAAAAAGAAAATTCCTAGGAATATTGTTGCCAAATTCCAGAGCTCCCAGATCAAGGAGAAAATACTGCAAGTAGCCAGAAAAAAAGCAATATGAGTATTGTGGAAACCTAATCAGGATAACACAAGATCTAGCAGCTTCTACATTAAGAGATCAAAGGACTAGGAATATGATGTTCTGGAGGTCCATGGAGGTAGGATTAAAACTAAGAATCATGTAACCAGCAAAACTGAGTATCATGCTCCAAGGAAAGATATAGATTTTCAACAAAATGGAGGGCTTTCAAGCTTTCTCAGTGAAAAGACCAGAACTGAATAGAAAATTTGATTTTCAAACACAAGAATTAAGAGAAGCATGAAAAGGTAAACAAGGAAGAGAAATCATAAGAGATTTACTAAGAACTGAATAGAAAATTTGATTTTCAAACACAAGAATTAAGAGAAGCATGAAAAGGTAAACAAGAAAGAGAAATCATAAGAGACTTACTGAAGTTGAACTGTTTTGTTTACATTTCTACATGGAAAGATGATGTGTGTAATTCATAGGACCTCATTATTAGGGTAGGCGAAGGGAATATACATGTATATGTATATGTATATACATGTACACACACACACACACACATATATATATATATACATGCATATGTACATATATACACACACATACATAGACAGAGGGCACAGGGTGAGTTGAATATGAAAAGATGGTATCTAAAAAAATATAAAATCAAATTAAGGGTTGAGAGAAATATATTCTCCCTTTCTCAGGGAGAAATGAAGAGGTAAAATTGGGTAAATTATCTCACATAAAAGTGGCAAGAAAAAGCAGTTTGTTGGAAAGGAAGAGGGGTCAGGTGAGGGGGAATGAGTGAATATTGCTTTCATCGGATTTGACTTGAGGAGGGAATAACATACACACTCAATTGGGTACCTTACCCCACAGGAAAGAAGGAGGAAGGGGATAAAAAAGAGAGAACAATAGGAGGGAGGGCAGATAGGGGGTGGAGGTAATCAAAACAAATACTTTTGACAATGGACAGGATCAAGGGAGAAAATTTTGTAAAGGAAATTTTCCATTTGGCTGGATAGGAGAGAGCAAAATATAGTTAGTCTTTCACAACATCATTATTGTGGAAGTGTTTTGCATAACGATACATGTGTGACCTATATTGAATTGCTTGCCTTCTTATGGAGGGTGGGTGGGGAGGGAGGAGGAGAGAGAATTTGAAACCCGAAGTTTTAAAAGCAGATGTTCAAAAACAAGTTGTTTTTGTATGCAACTAGGAAATAAGGTATACAGCCAATGGGATATAGAAATCTATCTTGCCCTACAAGAGAGTAAGGGAAAATGGGATGGGGATAGTGGAGTGACAGATGGGAGCTCTGACTGAGGTATGTGGCAATCAGAATATATGCCATCTTGGAGTGGGGGAGGGTAGAAATGGGGAGAAAATTTGTAATTCAAAATCCTGTGGAAATCAATACTGAAAACTAAAATATTAAATAAATAGTAAAGTTTAAAAAATAATAAAACATTTCCAAATTCTAGACTCTTTGAACTGTATATTCAAAGAAATAACCCCTAATTTAAGTAACTGTTTCTTTAAGGCCTTTACGAAATAGACCACATGCCACTCTTCTTCTAAGAAGAATGTTACTAATTGTAACAGAACTGAGACAGTTATGATATTAACTAAATAACAGAATCATATCCTGATCTCACAAGTCTTTGATCTCATTATCCCCATACCATTATGAGGTTTTAAAGAGGCCTAACTTATACAATATCATATAGCTAGTAAATAAAGGCTAAATACTGAATTAATTAGTTATTTGGAATATAGAAAGTACTAAAATTCTAGTTCAAATAGCTCAATCTTATAATTGCATCTTACTATAGTAACTCAGCATTCCAATATCAACCTATTATTTAAAAGATTTAATATTGTGTTAATAAAACATTCTCATTATAAAAATTTGCCATAAAAGCATAGCAACACAACCTTAGTAGGGAGCAACATTCCCTAACTTTATGTCAATTCCAGCCAAAAGTTATGTAGATGGCCAATTTCTTTGAGTCAGTCTTAAAGTCAGCCAGGTGTCATATTGGGGAAATTGAGTCAAGAGAATCTTATTTCAGCTTTTGATAGTATTCATTCTCAACCTTTCCCATGAAAACATCCACTGTGGTTCATAGATGTAACCCCATAGGGTTCTAGCATTTTGGACCATTGGCTCAATAGCATTCTGTGATGATCATACCTGGAGTCAGACTCAGAACAGCATTGGTTAACACTACCTTAAATTCTAGAATAGCAAGTTCCAATAATCAGATTTAAGATGGGTTCAGGTCTCAAAGATTACATATGTGACTGTAATCCCACATTGGTGACTATAAAAGATTCACCACAAAAACATACTTGTGCTCTCAGAATCCCTTAAGCAATGTGAACATCTTTGCATAAATCCTAAATGTGTTCTAGTTCACAACAAAATAACAAACATAAATAAAATCAAATTTCCCATTAATATAACATATGGCAACTCATAAGTTACTACTCTTCACTATCATAACTGTATTGAAATCCTACTCCTTAAAATGGAAAAAAAGAGGTTCCTGACTTTAATATAATTGATTTACACCTCTGTTTCTCAAGCTTGTTTACCTT
>CM053627.1:174185082-174206750 GCA_028646595.1 Phalanger gymnotis
GACCATTCAAACATATACATGATTATATTTGAGATCATAAATTCGGCCTTCCTACTACAGTGCCGGGAAGGGTCTACCACTCAGTGCTGGGAGTGGAGCACAATCCATCATGGACCATGCCTGGACAAACCAGACTGGGAGTCAGCTTGCTAGAAACAGCCCTAGGGCCATGAATCATTGAGCTGTGCAGTTACCAGATTTTTCAACCCACAAACACCAAAGAGCAGGTTAGTGGGAAACTGTGGGATCGAGTTGAGACCAGTCTGGCCACCAGCCCTGTGGGTGGTGGAGGTAGTGTAGCTGTGGTGGTGGTAGTGTCAACATCAGGCAGCTCATGAGGCTGCTTCCAGGGATCTAGGGTCAGCTGCATCCCAAGTCTCTGGCTCACACAGTGGGAGGAATCTAGCAGCTGATAAGAGCAGTGATGCAAGGAGCACTTTATGGGCATAAAGGAAGGTTCTTTTGCTGTGTCCTGCTTGGATTTGGGGTGGGGGAAGGTTCTTGGGGGGAGGAGGAGTGCTGCTGTGACAGAGCCTGGGGTGATGGTGGAGTAGAAATAGCTCTGAAAACAATAGTGCTTGGACCATAAAGCTTGGGACAAAGTACTCTCTACTTTACAAGCAGTCCTACCGTGACACACTGACAACAAGCTCAGGGGTTAGGTAGATAGCTGGGAATGTGAACAGGCAGCAGAAACAAACTCAGACTCAAACTCAAACTCTGGATTAATTTTTTGGTGACCTAGGGGATAAAAACATACAGCCAGAGGAAGGTCAACAAAGTCAAATAATGTACATCAAAAGCCTCCAAGAAAAATATGAATTGGTCTCAGGCCATGGAAGAGGATTTGGAAAAAGGATTTGAAAAGGCGAGTAAGAGAAGCAGAGGAAAAATTGGGAAGAGAAATGAGATTGATGTGGGAAAATCATGAAAAACAAATCAATGACTTACTATAGGAAACCCAAAAAATACTGAAGAAAATAAAACCTGAAAGAATGGATTAATCCAAATGTCTAAAGAGCTCCAAAAAGCCAATGAGGAGAAGAATGCCTTGAAAGGCAGAATTAGCCAAATGGAAAAGGAGGTTCAAAAGACCACTGAAGAAAATACACCTTAAAAATCTAATTCGAGCAACTTGAAGCTAGTGACTTTATGAGAAATCAAGATATTATAAAACAGAACCAAAGGAATGAAAAAATGGAAGACAATGTTTAATATCTCATTGGAAAAATCACTCACCTGGAGAATAGATCCAGTAGAGATAGTTTAAAAATTATTGGACTATCTGAAATCTATGATCAAAAAAAGAGCCTAGACATCATTTTTCAAGAAATTATCAGGGAAATCTGCCTTGATATTCTAGAACCAGAGGGCAAAATGAAATTGAAAGAATCCACTGATAGGTTCCTAAAAAAAAATCCCAAAAAGAAAACTCCTTGGAATATTGTCAAATTCCAGTTTTCAGATCAGGGAGAAAATACTGCAAGCAGCCAGAAAGAAACAGTTTGAATGTTGTGGAAACACAACCAGTATAACACAAGGTCTAGCAGCTTCTATATTAAGGGATCAAAGGGCTTGGAATATGATATTTTGAAGGTCAAAGGAGCTAGGATTAAAACCAAGAATCACCTACCCAGCAAAACTGAGCGTAATGCTCCAAGGAAAAATATGGAATTTCAATAAAATAGAGGACTTTCAAGCTTTCTCAATGAAAAGACCAGAGCTGAATAGAAAATTTGACTTTCAAATACCAAAATCAAGAGAAACATGAAAAGGTAAATAAGAAAGAGAAATCATAAGGGACTTACTACAGTTGAACTGTTTTGTTTACATTCCTACATGGAAAGATGGTGTATGTAATTCATGAGACCTTTCTCAATATTAGGGTAATTGAAGGGAATATACATATATATATATAGACAAAGGGTACAGAGTGAGTTGAATATAAAGGGATGACATCTAAAAAATAAAATAAATTTAAGGGGTGAGAGAGGAATATACTGAGAGAGAGAAGAAGGGAGAGATAGAATGGGGTAAATTATCTCACATAAAACTGGCAAAAAAGCAGTTCTGTTGGAAAAGAAGAGTGGGCAGGTAAGGGAGAATGAGTGAATCTTGGTCTCATCAGATTCAACTTGAGGAGGGAATAACATACATACTCCATTGTGTATCTTACTCCACAGGAAAGTAAGAGGAAGGGGATAAAAGGGGGGATGATAGAAAGGAGGGAAGATAGGGGGAGGAGGTAATCAAAAGCACCCACTTTCAAAAAGGAGCAGGATCAAGGGAGAAAATTGAATAAAGAGGGTCAGGTTAGGATGGAAGGAAATATAGTTAGCCTTTTGCAATATGAGTATTGTGGAAGTGTTTTATGTAATGATACATGTGTGACCTATGTTGAATTGCTTGCCTTCCTAGAGAGGGTGGCTGGGAAGGGAAGAGGGTAGAGAATTTAGAAGACAAAGTTTTAAAAGCAGATGCTCAAAATTTGTTTTTCCATGCAGTTGAGAAACATGATTTATAGGGAATGGGGCATATAAATCTATCCTGCTCTACAAGAAAGTAAGGAGAAAGGGGATGGGGTAGGAGTGGGGTGACAGAAGGGAGGGCTGACTGGGGAACCGAGCAACTGGAATATTTGCCATCTTGGAATGGGGAGGAGGGTAGAAATGGGGAGAAAATTTGTAACTTCAAATCTTGTGGAAATCAATGTTGAAAACTAAAATATTAAATAAAAATGGGAAAATTAAATAATAATAAAATAAAAAAGAAATAAAATGAAAAAATATGGTGTATATTAAAAATATAAAATGATAGAATTGAATTAAATAACCCATTAGATTACTTTAAGATCTAAATTTATAATCTTATATGAGTGATTTTCAATTTTTTCAAGTATGACTAGACAGCTAAGTGGTACAGAGACAGGTAATGAAGTCAATGGTACACTGCACCTTGGGTTAGGTAAATATAAGTTCAAATCCTGAAGCTTTTTTCTTTGTGGCTGTGGACAAGAAACTTCTTTTGATAAGCATGGCATATGAAAAAAAATCCCTAGCATATATATGGGAAGATAAAAGTTACTTCTCTTTTACTAAAATTAGAAATTAATTTCATAAGAGTACTCATTTATGAATATCCAGAGGGCATCAAGACAACACGTTGTAGGTCTTACTCATTTTCTCTTAACGTCATTAGTTTCCCAATAGAGGAAGTGAGTCTTCTGTTACATTTGCCTCAATGTAGTCATGTGACTACCCCTTCATTTTAATGCATTTGATAGGAGGTTTTACTGTATATCTCCTTCATCATTCATTACTTGCAACATGCTTTTTCTCCCTCTCACATCCAATGTTTCTCTCCTTTGACCTTCATGTGACTAGGAAAGGTGACTATAGAATGAATTATTTGCCTGTAGCAAAAAGACATTTTAAAGGACTTTGAAGCCAATAGCCAGTGTAATGAATAGTATAATTGTGTTTTTTAAAGTGTACAGAGGAGATAGTGATGTTTATTAAATAATTTAGGAAAAACAAAAATGGAAAAAGCCATGGAATTCCAGAATTGTAAGGGACATAAATAACCCTATGGTTTTAGGTTTGTGAAGCATTGGACATATGATATCTCAGCTTGTTCTCTCAACAGCACTGAGAGATAGATGCTATTATTGTCTCCAGTATATAGGTGATGGACCTGGGGTTGAGAGAGGTTAAGTGACTTTCCAAAAATCATGCTATACATTCTTGTTTAAGGTAGAATTTGGGTTCACCCTTCCTGACTTCGAGTTTAGTAGTCTATCCACTGCACCACCTTCCTGTGTACACTAAAAGTTTCACCTTTATACCTTACACAACAAGAGGATTATTAAATATCTGCCCATAACTCTCAAGTAAAGAAGGTGTTTAAATAACTGAGATGATCAAAGACAATGCTGAAGTATTTCAAGAAAGACAATATCAGGCTTTAGGTAAAGGGAGAGGTAACAAATTCAGAAGGAACACATTTTAGGAGATATAAAAGAAGAAAAAACAACAATTTTAAACAACTTATTGCATGTTAAAAGAGAGAGAAGAATCCAAAAGAACTTAAAAATTCTTCTACTTTGAAGATGGGAAAGATAAAAGGAACATGAAAAATTCACTTGCAGTGGAAGAAGAAAAATGGTACTTAGAGTATAAATAACTGAAACATTTATAAAAATTCATATATTACAAAACTAGCGTTTCCATTGTAAACCCTGTCCATAGGAAATTTATCACAGAAAAATGAAAATCTGAGCAAGTGCACCTTTTCAAACCAATGTCCTGAAATATTGGTTTTGCTACCTTTGAATGATGTGTGTATAAAACCAATAAAACACTTGTACCAGTTTAATACTCGTTTTATGCTAGTATACCTACCTACAACTTTAATTTATAAAAAGGAAACAAGAAGCCCTTGTCTCTTGAATATCTTTACAAGGAAAAGAGTGAAAACAACTATGCTAAAGTGACATGAATGATAGAAAATGAAATACAGATATGTCAGAAAAAGGCTATGATTCTGTTTTGCTTATTTTGTTTATGTCAACTTTACCAAGTCTGTCCACTGTCCACTAGCTGCAAAATGTGTCATTCAATTTAGCCAGAGAAATATACTTAATATATTTCCACCAATACCTGCTGTTTTCTTCTCTCCACTCCCCCAAACCTTTATTTAACTTACTGTTTCCCTTTATTGCAGCTGTGTTAATGTTGGGCAAACACAGCACAATAACTCTGATACATTCTTATTCCAAGACAGTGTGAAGCAACAGAAAAGACAACGGATTTTGAGTTAGGAATTTGGTTTTATTGTCTAGCTCTGATCATCTCTTTCTTTTGCCATGGACCTGAGTTTCCTCATTTCTAAAATAAGGATTGATAGTATGTGTATAGCATTTTACTGTAAGGTTTTCCTTAACTAAAGTCCATAAATTTGAGATTGATATCTAATTTTATTCTCTTCCATACATTTAAAAATCTGTTTCTATGACTTTAGATAATTTTGTCACCAGTATTCCAGGTACTTTAAAATACTATTTGTTGGCATGTACGAGATTGAGTCAGATATTTATTGGAGTCTGGGGACAGTTAAGTGAGTCAGTAGATAGAGTGTCAGGCTTGGAGTCAAGAAGGCTCTTCTTTGCAAGTTCAAATCAAGTCTCCAACAGTTACTAGCTATATGACCCTGAATAAGTCACTTAACCTTGTTTTCCTCAGTTTCCTCCTCTATAAAATGATCTGGAGAAAGAAATAGCAAGGCACTAAGGTATCCCTACCAGGAAAACCCTAAATGGGTTCACAAAGAATTAGGCACAACTGAGCAACAGATATGGTCCATACCTTGATGTGATCATTATTTATTACAATATAATTTTTTTTCATCTAGATCTGCATCTTTTAGTTATATTTCATTTAATAATTATAATTTGAACTGTTTTATATTTTGAATGAAAAAAAGAGATCCAGACTAGGACAAAGGACTCCTAGACCTTGAATTGTCATGCTATGTGACTATTGGCCTATTGACTGTCAGAAATAGTGTTATGACATCTAAAGGGTAGTTTTAATGTGGCTACATTTATTTACAAGGTTTTTTTTAATGGTCTAGAACATTTTTTCAATAAATGAGATCATGAAAATAATTATGTTCTTAAATTTTCATTCAGTAATAAATATCTATTGAATCTAGACTTTTGTTTCTGTTTTTTATTTTCTCCTCAATATTGGCTTGTAGGCAAAAATTTATTTCTTTATCTTTATGGTAGACTTGCCAAGTTCTGAAAGTGGAATATTAAAGATTCATTAGGAAAATAATAGCATATTATGTAGATCTTTTGGCATTTTGATTAGGTTTTGCTTGAGGTACTGGCTTGTAATGATATTTGGTTCGTAGAAAATTAACATAAATTTCATTTAATTGTATATGCCTTTAAGCATAAAACATGAATTGCTTCATGATTTTTTAATAAATCTATTTTTAGTTTTCAACATTCACTTCCACAAGATTTTGAGTTTGGAATTTTCTCCCAATCTCTTCTCTTCCTCCAATCTTTCTTTATGTAGACTAGACCCTGATCAGTTTCTTGCACTTTATTTTTTCCCATTGAATTCCCCAGTTCTGATTTCCCTCTAACTTTGTTTCCTTTCTCCAAAATCATCCCTTGACTTAAAACCTGAGCTCCCCAATTACTCTTCACATACTGAATTGAACATATACTTTTCTTATCTGTGTCTTCAAATCTTTTTTTTTCTTCTTAATGCAGATAAGTTTCATGAAACAACCACTTTTCTCCATGTTTTTAAATTCTGATTATGATACAAGATAATTATGAGAAATAAGATGTTCCTTTCCCTTCTCTCTCATTTCTTAATCAGTGGATTCCTTTTTTTTTCTTTCCTTATCTATTTTCTATTCGAACTAAAACAAACTAAACAACAGAATTAAACCATTTGAAATCAAAAATCACTCATTAAGCATATACCTTACCTCCACTTTCCTGTATTTTATTTCTTTACTCCTTCTATTGCACTTGAAAATAGTGGGCTTCTAAATGGACATTTTTCTGTTCTCCTTTTTGTAGAACGTCAGCACTTCAGCATCATTTAGCTCCTTACGGTTTCTCAAAGTATTTATCTTTGAGGCATATCAAGGACGTTCCAATATATAGTCTTTTAATCACAAATCCTTGAAAATCCTCTATTTTATTTGAAATTTGTTTTTCCCCTAAAAGCATTATACTCATTTTTGCAGAATATTTTTTTTCTTGGCTATATGCTTCTCCTTTATCTCTCCACCCTTACCCATGCAAGACCATATTATAATTTTTCCCCTAGTTGCTTGCAGTATTTTTTTAAACTAGCCTACAGTTTTTGAATTTTGATTATGACATTACAGCACAGTTTTAACTTAATTTCTCAAGATACCTGTTGGATTTTTTATTTCTACTTTTGTGTTTTTTTATGCCTGGACAGTGTTCTTTTTAAGATATATTGAAATATGCTAGCAAGTCTTTTTGTTTGGGCACAGTTTTCAGGAAGTCAGATTATTCTTAAATTAATTCTATTTTACCTCTTTATTATCATCACTGGTTTAAGATAAGTGCTGTCTTGCATATAATAGTTTTTCAGTCTTTTATTCCTATGATTCTAGTTATCTCATAGGATAATTGAATTATTTTTATCTATTCTTTTTTTAAGGGACTAAACTATTTAGGTGACGTTTTCTACATTTCATTCCATATTTTTTCTTCCCATTTTTTTCTGAAGATATATAATTTCATTTTAAAATGCCTTGTTCCACTTCTCCCTATCATTTTCCCCCAAAATCCTTTTGGCAATTACATTCTTTTTGTGAGCTTCTAGTTTTACTTATTGTAGAATTAATTTCTTCTTCTGATTTAACTTTTGGCTTGCTCTCAACCCATAGAAATTCTTCATTGTATTATTTTTTATAATTTTATTTCCTTACTTGTCCATATCCAGTTCTTGGATTGGTAATTATAGCCAGGTCTAGGAGTCCCTTTCTATAATTATGATTGTATGGACAGGCCCTGATTCATTCTTTTCCATCTGTAATCTTGGTGGCCATTTTGGATAGGGTTTCTGGGACCAGGCACTGACTTCTGCCATGATACTTGGCTTCTACCTCTGTTTTCTGGTAACTCAGTTGGCCTTAGTTGGCCTTATCCCATCTCTGCCTCCTTCTCATTGAGAAATCCCAAACTGGAAACTAGATCCATTACCGCTGAGCCCCTGACAAACCCTAAATAGACATTATTGTTCAAAGTAGTCTCAAATCTCCTGGATAAGCTGTTGTCAAATACAGACTTATTGACTTTATCTTCCATTACAAAGAATGAAACAAATGGGTAGATGAACATGGAGAAAGAAATTCGGGAGAGAGAGAGAGAGAGAGAGAGAGAGAGAGAGAGAGAGAGAGAGAGAGAGAGAGAGAGAGAGAGAGAGAGAGAGAGAGAGAGAGAGAGAGAGAGAGAGAGAGAGAGAGAGAGACAGAGAGACAGAGAGACAGAGAGAGACAGAGACGAGACAGAGAGACAGAGAACAATATTAAATTATCCAATTGGAGCATCTAGCTTTGTCTCCTGCTGAAGTTTTGAGAAGTCAACATAGAGACAACCCAAGCTTTATGCCATATGTATTGCAATTGACAATTAGTTTCCTTTTCACCTCCCTCCCCACCATACCACCTAAGGTCCTACTCCAAGTTTCTAGGGTCTTCTGACCATCTTCTTCTTCAGTCTTGGCTTACATGGAGGAAATTACAAGTGAACTTTTAGTTTTCTGGTCTTTTCGATTACTATTTCATCTGTATGCCTTTCTATTCTTTATTGTAGTATTTTGGGGTATAGTAGGTTTCCATCAAGAACTTTAAAGTTACCATCATAGCCACCATCCCAGAAGATGATGTTTCTGAGAAATTATGTAATTGTGTTAGGTAAATGTATTCTAGGTCTATTCATATAAATAATTAGATGATATAAATCTGAGGTTGCTCTTAAAGAGCTGGTCTTCCCTGCCCATTTGCAGTAAAAGTTATAACATTAATCTTAATAGATCTATTTCTAGAAAACAGTTTTCCTAGGCACAAAATCATGACCAAGAGATTAGTAAACCCATATCAAAAATAAAGGTCATTCAGGGAAAAAATAAAGCAAATTCAGATAAGTTTTCAACAGAAGAGGAATAATTATACAATTTAATGAGAACAAGTAAATTAACTATGGACAACTGTTCAGTTTTATGAAAATTTTATACAATTTTATTACAATGGATATGAGGTATTCTCTTTATAATTCCCTTACTAGAGAATAGAAGGAGTATAGTAACTGGTGAAACAAATGTTTGGTTTACAGCCCAGTGATTTTGATTTGATGAGGGGAATCATATGGTAAAATGGAAGAACTCTTTCTGTAAAAAAAGTATCTGGGTTCAAATCTGGTCTCTGTTGATAACTCCCTGGGTCAGTTACCTAAATAGTAAAAGAAGAGAGTTGGACTAGATTGAACCTGATGCAGCTTCCCATTCATTGGTCCTATGATCTCAGATCTGATATTTAATGTGTGACCAAGTATTATTGAAAGACTTTTCCTTCACTCCCCTGTACTTTTTCCTGCTTACCTATGTCATAAATAATATGTATGTGTATGTGTGTGTATTGTGTATTCCAAGTTACAGAAGTAAGGGGAAAAATCCTTTTAGAGAAAAAGAGCAGTTTCCCTCTACTTCCCTACTTCCCTCCTAAATATCTGTTGTTTTACAATTGTCATCTAGAGCTCTTTCTC
This sequence comes from Phalanger gymnotis, assembly GCA_028646595.1. Taxonomy (NCBI): domain Eukaryota; kingdom Metazoa; phylum Chordata; class Mammalia; order Diprotodontia; family Phalangeridae; genus Phalanger; species Phalanger gymnotis. Next base: position 174,194,408 of record CM053627.1, read on the forward strand.
CCCCTCACATCCCAGACCAAGTTTATATGATGAGTCACCCCTGTGAGTGTACACACACACACACACACACACCAGTACACTACTCTTGTTCACTTTCTCAAAGACTTGGATTTCTTGAAGGTCATGAAACATAAACTTTGGAGTGGAGGTAATAGCTAAATACTTTATCTCTGTGAAATAAAATTCAAGAAAGCCTATAGAAAGATCAAGGATTGAGGTAAAATATAAAAAAGAAGACAATAGCTCATATATGTTTTCTCCTGTACTTAAACGAGGATGATAAGTACCCCTACTTAAGCAATGGCTTTCATTGTGAGCCTGAATCACAGATATTGGGGCATACAGTGGTGGTATGAGCAGAAAGTGGCATCAAATTCAAAGATCCATCAAGGTCTAGTTGTATATGTCTACACCTCTCATACAAATGAAAGTGCCTAGGTGGGAAAAGAATCCATAGTTTTATGCAACTAAGAGCTCAAGGCTACACACCAAAATGTCTTACTAATAAATTTGCTTTCAGAAATGTAAGATTTGTATGTGAGTTTTCTTGAGTCATTCTGCTGTGGCCATAGAGTTACTGCTTATACACCAATTGTAGAAAAAATGCTGCTAAATGGCAAGAAATATCAATAAGCCCCCAAAGCCTTAATTTACATGAGAAATCTCTTCATATTTTCTAGCTTCAGTTTTCTCACGTGATAAATGGGAATCATGATATTTGACCTACTTGCCTTATATGGTTGGTGAGAAGTGCTTTGTGACTTTTAAAGGATATAGAAAAATGAGTTACTAATGCCATTAAAAAGGAGGTTAATCACACCACAAAGCATAAGAATAAATGGACATTTTCTTCCCTGAAAACAGTAAACTACTGAAAACAATGAGGTAACATTATTTGCTATGGAAAAAAAAAGCATTAAAATTCTCTCTAGTTTCTCATTTGTGTAATTTCTCCTTTTCCATTGTCAGTATCAGTTGTCTTGTTCTTTTTTTTTAATTAACTAATGATTTGTCTAATATATTAGTCTTTTTCAGGAAACCAACTTTTTGGCTTTATTACTGTGTCTTTTCAATTCTGATTATTATATTCAAAATGTCGACTCTTTTGTTTTTTGAGACTTTTTATTACTAGTTTCTCCATTTTCCCCACTTTTATTCCCCATTCATTTATCTCTTATTTCTCTCAATTGTTGATAATCATATTTAGAATCATAACTTTCCCCCTCATTTACAGATGAGGAAACTGAGGTTGAGAGACTTGCCCTCATCACACAGCTAGTAAATGTTAGAAGGACAATTCAAACAATTTTTTGTGACTCAACATCAGCACTCTCTTTTCACTGTGCAACTTGGAATTATAGGTTGAGATCTCAAATTAACTTTAGAGCTTGTCTCATCCAAACTGATGCTTCATAGATAAAAGAATCTAGAAATTATGTTTTTTTAAAGATTACACAGCTACAGAGAAGGTATTTTAACCTACTTACATGTCAGCTAAATTCCATGGCTTTGATTTCTTCTCTCAGAAAACTGATCCTCCCATCACTGAGTCTCTCCTCCCTAAGTCCTGGATCTCCCTCCTTAAAGTATAAAATTACTTATGGATTATGCTTTAGACAGTCATAGAATATCCCTGTATATGAGTGATTTTTTTTTTTGCTTTCCTACATTAAAATTTTCTTCTCATGTATGATACAATGCTTGTGCAATAATTTTGGCCACTATGTGTTTTGTTCTTGATTATGGATCAATTTATATTGAGTAGATGCTTGGTACTACATAGAACAAAGATTTGTCCACTATGTTATTGAGAGCATTATACAATTTTAGGAATATTTAGAAAATCCAGAAAAGACAACTTCATGCAATATTTCCTTTTCTCAGAGGAAGAAAGAATGAATAATCAAACTGAGACACACCTGTTATTTGGAATCAGAAGCCAATATCATCGACTTAACCATCCAGCATATGCAGGTGCTACTAGAGGTCTCCCTTCTATCAATTATTAAGGGAAATGACAATTAACAAAGACATCATTTAAGCCAACTTCAATTGGGTGGTAATAAAACAGTTGTAATACTTGTCCTTTGAGAAAAGAGATGGGAAGGTACTGAAAATAACATTTTTCACAGGAACATGTCAATTTACTAAAATGATTGTTTAAATCTTTTAATTCATCAAATGTTTAAAGTAGCTTGTTGAATCTTGTAGTTACATCAGTCATTGCAACACTGATGTATGTGGGAGAAGGGGAAAAATAAGCATCAATTATTCAATTCAACTCAACAGCGATTTACTTAAGACTGTTTCATTTAAATGACAAGAAAAACAGAGGTAGAGTACTAAACTGAGTATGGGAGAAACTTGGGACTCAAGGCCTGACTCTGGCACTTAAAAGCTGTGTGATTTTTCATGTCTCTGGAATACTTAGATCCTCTATTTTGGAACCTATAAAGTGGAGATATAAAGATTAAATTAGTGGCATAATGAATAAGAACAATAGGAACAACAACACCAATAAAAGTAGCATTTATACATCACTTTAAGCTTTAAAAAGAGCCTCACATGGCTCATCTCACCTCATATTCACAATGTCCCTGTGAGGTAGATGATATCATTTCCAATTTATCTTTTCCCAAGCTCATTTTATATGTTATTATTATCCTAATTTTACAGATAAGGAAACATCATCTAAGAGAAGTGAAATGACTTGCCCATGGTCACAGAGCTATCGAATTTCAGAGGCAGGACTAGAACTCATTTTTTTAAAAAAAAATCTGTCATCCAGAACAAGATTCAAATTGAACTAGATTTATATTACATTCTGCCTCTCTGTCTCAATGTCTCTCTATCTCTCTATCAATTTATCTGCATCTCCCCTCCCTCTCTCTCCTTTCTACCTGTCTATTGTCTCCTCTCCTTTCCTCTCCCTTCCATTGTAAATCCCCTCCTCTCTTCTGCATCACCCTGTTGTATCCTCCTTTCCTCTCTCATCGTTTGCATGATATCTACGTAACTATAATCCTTAATTCAATATAAGTACAAACTTTTTTGTCATCTGTACTAACTCGAACAGCATTTAACACAAAGGGTTGTGAATAGTCTACCAATTGAAAATCAGCTTTTTTAACAAACAAAATCTTAAAAATGAAGTAATTTAAAAGTTGGCTTGGCAACTAGCCATCTTTTTAAAGAAGTGTTCATATAGTCAGGGCTTTTTTAAATAGTATTTTCCCCCAATTACATGTGAAGATAATTTTTACCATTCATTTTTACAAGATTTTGAGATCCAAATATTTCTCCCTTCCTTCCTCTCTTCCACTCTTCCTAAAATGTTAGGCAATTTGATATAGGTTGTGCACATGCTAGCATGTAAAACATATTTGCATATCAGTGTTGTGAAAAACAGATACAAAGTGGGCAAAAACACACAAAGGAAGAACAAAGCAAACAAAATAAAGTATGTATTGATCTCCATTGAGAGTCCATAATTTCTTTATCTGGATGTGGAGAGCATTTTGGTTCATAGGTCTTTTCTATTTGTCTTAGATCACTGTGTTGCTAAGAAAATCTGAGCCATTCACAGTTGATCATCACATAATGTTGCTTATACCGTGTAAAATGTTTTCCTGGTTCTGTTCATTTCACTTGGCATCCTGAGGCCACAGCATAGAAAGCCAGTAGCCATGCCCCAAGCTCCCAACACAAGAAGCTTGGGACAGAGCCCCCTGGGACCCAGAAGCAGAGATCCCACTTAAAAGGAGGAAAGAGGCAACCACCATGAAGAAGCAAACTGGAAAAGGAAAAGAAAAAGACCACTGAATCGTATTATGGGGACAGAGATCATAATACAAATTCAGGAAAGAACAGCATTGATACTATACCCACATCTGAACCTTCAAAAGACAATATGATCTGGTCTCAAACCCCCAGAAATACATTCCTGGAATAGCTCAAAGGGATTTTAAAAGCCAAATTAGAGAGGTAAAAGAAAAATTTACAAAATCTAAGAGGAGAAAATGAATCCTTGAAAAGTAAATTTGGCCAAATGGAAGGCGATGCAGAAACTATCTGAAGAAAATATTTTGTTAAAAATTAGAATTGGGCAAGTAGAACTTATGACTCTATGAGGCATCAAGAATCAGTCAAACAAAATCTAAAGAATGAAAAAAAGAAGAAAATGTAAAATATCACATTGGAAATACAACTGATTTGGGAAATAGATTCAGGAGAGATAATCTAAGAATTATTGGTCTTCCAGGAAGCCATGATAAAGAAAAAAGAGCATGGACAGTATCTTCCAAGAAATCCTCAACAAAAATTTCCTGAGATCCTAGAACCAGAGGGTAATTAATCATCAAAAGAATCCACTGATCATCCCCTGAATAAGATCCCAAATTGAAAACTCCAAGGAATATTGTAGCCAAATTCCAGAATTATCAGGTCAAGGAGAAAATACTGCAAGCAGCCAGAAAGAAACAATTCAAATATCATGGAACCACACTCAGGATCACACAAGACCTTGCAGCTTCTACATTAAAAGATCAGAGGGATTGGAATGTGATATTCTGAAAGACATAGTAGTTTGGACTATAACAAAAGATCAACTCCCGAGCAAAATTGAGCATCATCTTTCAGGCAATATAGAATTGGGTTACTGAATGAAATAAGGGAATTCCAGACCTTCCTTATGAAAAGGCCAGAACTCAATGGAAGATTCAATCTTAAAATACAAGACTCAAGAGAGGCATACAAAGGTAAACAGGGGGAGAGAAGTAAAAAAAACAAACAAACCTTGTTATAAAACAGGCACAAACTGTTTACATCACTTTAGAGGAGGATCATATTTGTTAATTTTGAGAATGGTATAGTTTGTAGGATATCTAAAAGGGATATACATAGACAGAGGGTATAGGTATAAATTAACTGATGTTATGATATAAAATTAAATAAGGAATGAAAAGAGTTTGCAATGGGAGAAGTGGTAAGGAGAATTCAGGAAAGGGTTATTTACATCACATGAAGATGCAAAAAAATACATTTTACTAGAGCGAAAGAAGGGATAGAGAAGAGCAATGTTTGAGTTTTACTCTAGTAGGATTTGGTTCAGGAGGGAAGAACATACTTTATTAAGTACATGAATCAAACTTGGCTATAGGCAGTAGGAGCAAAGAGGGAAAATGGGGGGTAGTTAGAAGGGAGGGAAGAAGTAGTAAGGGAAACAGGTAAGATGGGGGGGTGCTGAAATGGAGGGAGTATGGAGGGAGGCAGTTGTCAAAAGCAAAACTCTTTTGAGGAAAGGAAAGGAGAAGGGAGAAATAAAAACATAAAAGGGAAGGGTGAAATAGGATGTGAAAAAAGACACAGACAGTAATCATAACTGTGAAAGTGAATGGAATGAACTCTCCCATAAAATGGAGGCTGATAGCAGACTGGATTAAAAATGAAAACTTTATAATATGCTGTTTACAAGAAATGCATTTGAAGCAAAGGGGTACACACAGGGTAAAGGCAAAAGATTGGAACAGAATATATTATGCTTCCACTGAAGTAAAAAAAAAAAAACAACAAGGTAAGCAATTCTAATCTCAGAGAAAGAATACTCAAAGAGATCTAATTAAAAGAGATAAGGAAGAAAACTATACCTGCTAAAAGACACCATAGACAATGAAGTAATATCATTACTTAATGTATATTTACCAAGTGACATAGTATCCATATTCTTAGAGGAGATGTTAAGGGAGCTACAGGAAGAAATAGCAAAATTATAATAGTGGGAAACCTGTACCTTCCCCTCTCTGAACTTGTTAAACCTAACCTCAAAATAGCAGCGGTGTATGGCACATACACAAAAACTGACCGTGTACTAGGGCATAAAAACATAACAGTGTAGTGAATAAAGGCAGGAAGAGTCAATACGTCCTTTTCAGAACATGGTGCAAGACAAATTATTTGTAATAAAGGACCATGTAACATTAGACTAAGAATTAGTTAGAAACTAAATAATCTAATCTTAAAGAATGAATGTGTCATAGAAAAAAACATCATAGAAACAATCGATAACTTCAAGAAAATAGCAATAATGAGACAACATACAAAAACTTATGAGATGCAGTGAAAGCAGTTCTTAAAGGAAGTTTTATATCTCTGAATACTTACATGAATAAAATAAAGAAAAAGAAGATCAATGAACTGGACATGTAACTGATAAAGCTAGAAAAAAAAACAAATTCAAAACCTCCAATTAAACACCAAATTAGATATAATGAAAATCAAAGGAGAGATTAATAAGACTGAAATCAAGGAAATTATTGAGCTAATAAAACTAAGAACTGGTTTGATAAAAAAAAAACCAATAAAATTAATACACCTTTGCTCAATGTGATTAAAAAAAAAGAATTACCAGTATCAAAAATGAAAAGGGTGAATTCATTTCCAATAAAGAGGAACTTAAAACAATAATTAGGAATTATTTTGCCCAATTATATAGCTACAAATTGCATTATCTTAGAGAAATGGATGAATATTTACAACAATATAAATTGCCCAGACTAACAGAAGAGGATCTAATATACCCAAATAACCTAATCTCAGAAGAAATAAATTGAGCAAACCAGCAATGAACTCCCTAGGAAAAAATCTCCAGGGCCAGATGAACTTACACATGAATTCTTTCAAACATTTAAAGAACAATTAAGCCCCATACTTTATAGACTATTTGGGAAAATGGTAGAAGAAGGGGTACTACAAAATCTTTTTATGAGGCAAATATGGCACTAATACCTAAACCAGATATATATATATATGGAAAAATTTTAAATGAAATATTAGCAAAAATATTGCAGCAATTTTTCACAAGAAAAATACACTCTGACCAGGTAGGATTTTTTTTTTCCAGGAATTCAAGGCTGGTTCAGTGTTAGGAAAACTATCAACATAATTGATCATATCAGCAACAAAATTAGCAGAAACCATATGATTATCTCAATAGAAAAAGCTTTTGACAAAATGCAACACCCATTCTCATTCAAAACCCTAGAGAGCATAGGAATAAATGATGTCTTCCTTAAAATGATAAGTAGCATCTACCTAAAACCACCAGGAAGCATTATATGTAATGGGTATAAGGTAGATATATTTCCAGTAATATCAGTGGTGAAACAAAGATGTCCATTATCACTCCTATTATTCAATTTGGTACTAGAAATGTTAGCTTTAGCAATGAGAGAAGAAAAAGAAATTAATGGAATTAGAATAGGCAAGGAAGAAACTAAGTTATCAGTCTTTGCAGATGATAGGATGATTTACTTAGAGAATTCAGTATAAAACTACTTGAAATAGTAAATAACTTTAGAAAAGTTGCAAGATACAAAATTAACCCATATAAATCCTTGACATTTCTTTATATTACTAACAAAACCCAACATCAAGGTATAGAAAGAAATTCTGTTTAAAGTTATTGTAGATAGTATAAAAAATTTGGGATACCTGCCAAGACAAACCCAGGACCTATATGAACACAGTTGCGAAACACTTTTCACAAAAATAAAGTAAAATCGAAATAAATGGAAAAAAATCTCAGGCTGAGCTAATATAAGAAAAATGAAAAATTTAGCTACATTAATTTACTTATTCAGTGATATAGCAATCCAACTACCAGAAATTGTTTTATACAGCTGAATAAAATGATGACAAAAGTCATCTGGAAGAACAAAAGGTACAGAATATCAAGGAAATTAATGAAAAGAAATGCTAGGGAAGGTGATCTAGCAAAACCAGATATTAAACTGTATTATAAAGCAGCAGTAATCAAAACTTCTTGGTACTGGCTAAGAAATAGATCAATGGAACAAGTTAGGTTCACCAAATGCAGCAGTTAGCAACTATAGCATTCTACTCTGATGAACCCAAAGAGTCCAGCTTCTGGGTTAAGAATTCACTATTCCGCAAAAACTGTTAGGAAAACTGGAAAATAGTATGGCAGAAACTGTGCATAGACCAATATCTTACACCATATACCAAAATAAAGTCAAAATAGGTTCATGATTTAGGTATATAGGTTGATACTATAAATGATTTGGGAAAGCAAGGAATAGTTTTCTTATCAGATTTATGGAAAAGGGAAGAATTTATGACCAAAGAAGAGATAGAGAGCATTACAGAAAGCAAAATGGATAGTTTTGATTATTTTAAATTGAAAAACTTTTGTACAAACAAAGCCAATGCAATAAAGATTAGGAGGGAAGCAGAAAATTTGGAAAGAATTTTTTCAACCAGTGTCTCTGATAAAGGCCTCATCTCTAAAATATATAGGGAACTGAGTCAAATTTATAAGAATACATGTCATTCCCCAATTGATAAATAGTCAAAGGATATGAACAGGCAGTTTTCAGAGGAAGAAGTTAAAGATATCTAGTCATATGAAAAAATGTTCTTAATCGCTATTGATTAGAGAGATGTAAATCAAAACAACTCTGAGATACTTCATCTCTCCTGTCAGGTTGGTTAACATGACAAAACAGGAAAATGATAAATGCTGGAGAAGATGTGGGAAAATTGGAACATTGTTACATCATTGTTGTTGTGAACTGATCCAGCCATTCTGGAGAGAAGTATAGAACTATGCCCAAAGTGATATAAAAATTTGCGTACCCTTTAACCAAGGAATACTTCTTCTAGGGTTGTATCCCAAAGAGATCCCACTATTGGAAAAGGGACCCTTATGTACAAAAATATTTATAACAATTCATTTTGTGGTGGCAAAAAATTGGCAATCAAGAGGATGCCTGTCAATTGGGGAACGGGTAAAGGAATTGTGGTATATAAATGTAATGGAATACTATTGTGCAATAAGAAATGAGGAGCAGATGGACTTCATGATAACCTGGAAAGATTTATGTGATCTTATGCTGAGTGAGGAGAGCAGAACCAGGAGAACATTATACACGATTACAGACACACAGTATCTGTGATGACTAACTTTGATAGACTTGATTCTTCTCAGCAATACAAGATTCAAAAACAGCTCCAAAAGACTCATTATGGAAAAACCCATGCACATCCAGAGAAGGAATTATGGGGTCCGAATGCAGATTGAAGCAAACTATTTGCTCTCTTTTTTTTCCTTCTTTTGTGGTTTTGTTTTTTTCTTTTACATGATTCATTCCATTGGTTATAATTCTCTTTACGACTTGACTATTGTGTAAATAAGTTTAATGTGAAGGTATATGTAGGACCTAAAAAGGAATTACATTCCATCTTGGGAGAGGGGAAAGGAGGGTGGAGAGGGAGGGAGAGAAAATTTGGAACTCAAAACTTGTTGAACTCAGAGTTGTAAATTAAAATGTAAAAACCTTCAAAAATAAAAAAAAAAATAAATGCGTTAGTGTCCCAATTTTTCCCCATTCTCTCCAACATTCGTCCGTTTCCTTTATTTTTTATAATATTAAGCAATCTGATAGGTATGAGATGGTGCCTCAGAGTTGTTTGAATTTGCAGTTCTCTAACCAAAACTGATTTAGAGCACTTTTTCATATGCCTATTAACAGCTTTGATTTCTTTATCTGAAAAATGCCTTTTCTTATCCTTTGACTATTTGTCAATTGGGGAATGGCTGGTATTCTCATAAATTTGACTTAATTCTCTATATATTTGAAAAACCAGGCCTTTATCAGAGTCATTTTCTATAAAGGTTGTTTTTCCAGCTTTGTGCTTTCTTTCCAATCTTGGTATAATGGTAATCAGGGTGGGGCTTTTTGCTGCTCTTCTCTTAAATGCCTTTAATGATTCTGGCCTTTGTTTGAATGGGGCTGGTAAAGTGGGATCTTGTGTTGCAATGTTTCTCAGCATTACTACAATCAGGAGTCATTGACTTCTGTATATTGTGATGCTAGAGGAGGGGAACTTTCACACACCCAGCCTAGGTGAGGTCAGAGTCCTCAAGGCTCTGAACAGGATAAAACTGAGGGGAACTTGGTGTTTGAATTTTGGGGCTCACTCAAGGAAGGAGTATTGAGACTCTGGGCAAGCTGTTGTAACTGCCCCCATCCTGTTTTGTAACCTGGATAGATGTTTCTGCTTCTTCGGTAACAATGAATTGTGTTTTGAATCAGACAAGGTCTGTCTGTTAATGTTTGTAATTTCTATTTGTATATGCCTTGAAGTTCATGAGGCTGATCTTTTCTCCCCGAACTAAGTAATTGATATATGTATGTTTAATTAAACTGTGATTGTTAATCCATTAAAGTTGCTTTCCTTAGAAAAGCAGATCAAAGAACCTGTGTTAGCAGCCTTCCATGTGTGGGTTGTTGTTGGTTTTACACAGACACAGTAGCTGCTAGTAGATTGTTGTTATACTTGGTCACATTGGTTTTGTTTGTGCAAAAGCGTTTTAATTTAATGTAATCAAAATTATATATTTTGCATTTTGTAATGCTCTCTATCTCTTGCTTCATCATGAACCTGTATCTCCTTTAAGTATTTGTATACTATTCCACTTGATGTATGTATGTTTAGTAACGATACTACTTTATTGTCTCTCATGCCTTTTAGCAAGATGTAGTTTCCTTTCTTATCTCTTTTAATTATCTCTGCTTTCTCTGAGAAAAGAACTGCTCTATTTTTTGTCTGTTTTAGCTGAAACATAATAAATTTTACTCCAGTGGTCCCTTACCTTTACCCTGCATGCATCAATCTGTTTTCAGTGTGTTTCTTGTAATGAATTTGTTATAGGATTCTGGTTTTGGATCTGCTCTGCTATCAGCTTCCATTTTATGGGAGAGTTCATTCCATTAGCATTCATCGTTATGATTACTATTTGCATATTTCCTTCCATTCTATTTTCCCTACTGTTTGTCCTCTCTTCTTTCCTTTTTTTTAAAAGTAAATATAGATTTATTTTTAGTCCAGTTTTAGTTTGTGGTGAATCTCTTGGGGTCACTCACTTGGTCCTTCTGCGCCCTGTACAGAAGTGGGCTAGGATTGATCCATCCAACTCAGGCCACAGCTATTCCCATGCCCCCTCCCACATAACTATCCCTGTGGGGTATGGTAGGAGTATGGTAGGATGGGAGACTTGGCTGAGAAACTTTGGCAAATGTTCTCTGAAGACTGACGTACACTTCAGGGCAACCTGGGCTATGACAGCATTTGGTCCATGCAGAAAACCAAGAGCCTACCTGATACTCAGGCCACTAGTTCCATGGTTAGAAAAAGTCAATAGTCACTGCTACCAGGGTCTCCTGGCTGGATTGCCAGCATAGGTACTTTCAAAATAAGCTAGAGTTGCTATCCAGGAAAATTGACACCCTGGGGATCCCCTCCAAAAAGGGTCTGAGGATCCATTTCATGAACCTACCATTGGCTGCTGTTTTTCCAAAAAGCAAAGGAATCGATCCACTCACTCAGGTGGAAGCCCCCCACCCCCAGAGGGTGGCACTGGTGGAGGGGGGGGAGTGAGGGAATCAAGAGAAGCTTGAGTGGGAAGATCATTAAAATGAAAAAATATATGTAAAGGTCTTCATAAACTATGTAAATGTTAACTATTATTATATTAAAACATTAATTTGCTACTTTAAAATATCCTACGCACAACTGAGAAATATAATAATCAGGAAGGTGCTTGAATCTTAACACTAAAAATGTAGGGATTTCCCCTTGGGAGAAGAGGACTGAGAACTGCCTCTGCTTAGCTGCTCATAGACCCTAGGACTACAGAAGGAGAGGCCTAGGCTCTTTAGGAAGAAAAAAGAACAAAGACATAGCTGTCCTGGGAATGAAGAAAGCTGGGAGGCCCAACTCAAGCATCTAGAGCCAGATTCTTGTTCTCAGCAGAGATCCACGGCTGAGGCCAGAGTAGGTGGCTAGGTAGCAAAGCCAAAGTCAGCTTTGGTGATGCCCCTATCCAGGCATGGATCATGGTCTCTCATTTGTCTGTGAGAGAGACGTTGATCCTGAAACAGCCCAGACATGTATCACTATTGCTAGAAAGATCTGAACATTGTAGTTGCCACTGCTGAGAGAAGGCAGCAGCTTCACAGCAGGTATTTGGAAGCTGGTCTTGGGCAGAGAGTAGGTACCCTTCTTAAAGGGTCAATGAAAGGGAAGGCCATAGGTATGAGAGGATCAGGGCAGGATGCCCCAAGTGGAATGAAGTTTTCAATTTTCTCACATATGTCTTTATAGGTACAGCTTCCTATCTTTTTAGTACAGGGGATTTGCAACCAGATCCCAGGAACCATTTCTTTATCCAAAATTATCACTATCTTCACAGAAGAAATGATGGGTACATTCATCTTGGTCTCCATGCCAATGGTTACACTTTCAGGGATGCTGATAGGAACTG
>CM053627.1:174207250-174224586 GCA_028646595.1 Phalanger gymnotis
AAGACATATCACAAATTTGTGTATGAGAACTTGGCTGTGGTGGTCCCCAGCATTCCTTCCCAGTTGCATTGACTCATTTTTCACTTTCTCCACCCCCAAAAGGGAGAGAACACTGATTCTAATCTTTTCCCAATTGTAAGAAGAAAGCAAGTATAACTTTGGGGAGAAATATACCACAAACATAAAATAGACCATATAAATTTTGAGGGAATTATAGCTAGAAGGACATTTTTATTTTAAATAGATTTTTGATATCTTTTTATTTTCATGTTTTCTATATTTCCCCTAATATCTCTCCAAGTCAAGTCAGGTCAAATCAACAGGTATTTATAAAATGTTTGCTATGTGGCAAGAAATATGTTAAAGACTGTGAATATAAGCACATAAAGTAAGAAAAGCAATACAAGTTAAGTCTATGTAGGTTTTATGTTGTGGACTATAAGGTCCACCAAATTAGATTTTATGAAGATGATAACTCATTTATATTTGTACTGAATACCAACTTTTCCACATACAAGCAGTTATAGGAGGTGCTTTCTTTGCAAAACCTGTGGGATTTCATTTTTAGTTTGTGTGTGTGTGTGTGTGTGTGTATTATTTAGCTTTTAAGGAAAAGAAGTGCAGTGGGAAACACATAAAAGGAAATTGCAAAGGGGTGGGGATAAGGAGGCACAGGTAGCAGAGAAGGGGGGACATAATGTAGAAAGTTTGGAGTACAGCCTGGATAAAAATGAAGATATGGCTGGCTTGGGGGCTTTTCCTTAAGTGGAGGCTCATAAAAGAGATAATCTATCAGAGGTGGAAGACACAGAGGCACAGGGTACATCTAAAGTGTTAATCTCAGTGCTGGAGTAAACTTTCAGGATGAAGAGAAAAAAATTCTGAGGCATAGTATAGAAATTCTAGAGTATGGAGAGAGAAGAGACAAAGTAATTCAAGAAAAGGAAACTTTTTTTAAAAAAATCTCATAAAGAATGTTGTACACCCTCACTCCGGAAAGGAGAGGAGAAGTATCTTTTCATATCTCTTTATTGGGTCCAAGGTTGTTATTATAATTTTGCTACAATCATTTTACATTGTTTTATAGTTGTTATTGTTGTTTTCCCTTTATATTGTTTTAGTAATTAAATATATTGTTTTCCTCTCTCTGGTTGGTTCATTTTGTATTACTTTGATTTATGTCTGTATCTCCATGTTTCAACTCCACTAAACATGATACCCCTCCTAGAATAAGCTCATCATTTCAAATCTCAATTTTATTGTTATTGTTCAATCATTTCAGTGGTGCTCTGACTCTTCATGTCTCTATTTGGAATTTTTTTTTCTTCTTGTTTGCCATTTTTTTCTCCAGTTCATTTAACAGATGGGGAAACTGAGGTAAACAGGGTTCAGTAACTTTCTGAGGTTCACACAGAAAATAAATGTCTAAGGCCAGATTTGACGAAGATAAGTCTTTCTGGCTTTTCACTGAGCCACCCAACTGCTAACTCAAGATAACTCTTTTCACCATGCTGCTAACTCAAACCTTAGATGCTTAATGCTTTTTCACCTCCCTCTCCTTCTTCTGGCCTGTGATTGGAAGAGTGGATTGTAGAATATTAAAATCCTTCCCAAAGGCAGAAATTGAACTTAAAGTTGCCTGGTTTCAACTCCACAGAACAAGATGTTGGCCTCCAGCCAGCTTCCCGCTGGTGTCTGTTCTGCCTTGCTTTCATGCTTCCTTTTGTGTGTTGTCTTCCCCTATTAGATTGTAAGTTCCTTGAGGGCAGAAAATTTAGAAAGCTCCTATATTTATAAATTTACTATGATATTTTAATGTAAGTTTAAGTTTTAAAAAAAAATGAACTTCGCATTCTGCACAATAGGAATGCATAATGACCAGTCTCACATTAGAATATGAATGAAGTGTACATTAAAGGGGAAAAAGCTCTTCTAAAAGTTAAATTTGCTCCTTTAAGAGAAAAAATAATCATTAACTAATTGAACATTTTAAAGTCATGGTTCTTTTGATAAATTCACAAGTAATCAATATTTGTTTTTATATTTGACAAAAGTTCTTTGATTTACTGCATCAAGTTTCATTTTCTATTAAGTTGTTTATTCAGTCAAAACAGAATATTAGAAAACATATAGTTTCTTTCTATTTATAAATCTAGCCACATACTTTTTTTTAATATTCTTCCCAGAAATGGCAATAATACTGGAAATAATTTGTATATTGGGCAAAGTATATTGCTGTTCCAGTCTGTACTGCACTTGAAAATTGCAAAATATTGACTAAAATGCCCTACTTTTAAGTATATGGTTATGAAAGGATCCAAGCTACATTTTAAAATGTTTATGTTCATGAACTGTATAAGAAGTTCTAGGGTTGGGATGTTTGTCTGGATTTAACCATTTATTCCCCTTTCCAATTTCTATGATGAGAAAACTTCCTTGTTCTCTCAGAAGCAGCAATTGTCTTACTTTTTATTGTTCCTCTGTCAGAGAGGGACCTTCTGCTGAAATTCCTTTGGGAACTTCTGTGTCAGAATAATTTATTAAAAATTTTAGGAAAAATGTATTCTCATATTTAATCTAGCTGGTAGGCCAGCAAAAACAACAACAACAACAAACAACAACAACAAAAACCAAACTAATAGGCAGTGAGAAAACACTAGAGGAGAAAAAAATATCGAAAATGAAGGGAGAAAAAAACTTTATTTATTAAAAGTTATTTTGTATGCGGTCAATAATAGTAGGTTGATACTAGCTTTGTCCAGGTAGGTATAGATAATAATCTAGTAGAATTTTTAAAATGTGTAATACTGTGATAACTAAATATGTATCATTAAATAGAGCAATTAATGGCACTTAGACAACATAATTTGCCCTTCCTTATTTGTTTTTAAAAGCTAAGAATTTTTTAAAAATTCTTAAACCTGAAATTTAGATCAGGTGAATCAGTAAAAAGATATCCAATATTGATCAAATAGTTGAAATTAACTTACAACAAACTCAAAGTGTCACAGAAGAAAACATGAGGTAGAAGAGGAGGAAGAGGAGGAGGAGGAGGAGAAGAAGAAGAAGAAGAAGAAGGAAGAGGAGGAGGAGAAGAAGAAAGGAAGGAAGAGGAGGAGGAGAAGAAGAAGAAGAAAAAGAAGGAAGAGGAGGAGGAGGAGGAGGAAGGAAGAGGAGGAGGAGGAGGAGGAGGAGGAGGAGAAGAAGAAGAAGAAGAAGAAGAAGAAGAAAGAGGAAGAGGAGATAATGACAGACAATATGTATACGAGAAGGGTAGTTGGGCAGAAGGACTTTAGCAGACCTTCCTCATAGATCTGTCTAAAGAAAGGAAAAGGACTTTCCAAGAAGTTCACAATTCTTCCACTTTTTTTATAAAATAGGAGGCTGAGGTAGGAGTAGACCACCACTAGTGTTTATGTGTCTATGCTTACTCCATAGCTTCACTGGCCATAGTAATCTTGTGGCTCTCTCAGCACATGCCAGACACTACCACTAAGACCACAGCTCAGGACAAGGTAAGCTGCTAGACAATTCAATATCATTGAGGAACAATCATGATTACACAGTTCTTGGCAACTGAAACATGAAAGGATCAGATGTCATGCAACATGATATTCCAGGAGGCAAAGGAGCTAGGACTGCAACCAAGAATCACTTACCTGGCAAAATTTAAAATAGTACACCAAGAGAAAAAAATGGTTATTCAATGAAATAGAAGGGTTTCAGGGTTTCATAAAGGGAAGGCCTGAACTAAACCAAAAATTTGACTTCAATATCAAAACCCAAGAGAAGCATAAATAGGTAAAAGGGGAAAAAGAAAACATAAGGGATTCAATAGAGCTAAACTCTTCATACCTCTACACAGGAAGATGATACTTGTAATTCTTAAAAAAAACTGTATCATTAATAGTACAGCTAGAAGGAATACACACACACACACACACACACACACACATATATATATATACATACATATGTGTGTATATATACATATGCTCGTGTGTGTGTGTGTGTGTGTGTGCAGGGAACGGTAAGGATATAAGGCAAATTTAAGGGAATCACATAGGGAAAAAAGCAATGAGAAAGAGGAGTACACTGGTTGCAGAAGGAATGTAGAAATAGAACAGGACAAATTATTTCACATGAAGAGGGAAGAAAGACCTATTATGGTGAAGGGGAAAAGAGGATGGACAATAAGCATCACCTGAACCTTGTTCTCATTAGTATTGGTTCAAAGAGGGAATCATATACATGATCAGTTGAATATAGAAATCTGTCTTACCTGTCAGGGAAGTAGGAGGGGAGGAGATCAAGTAAAGGGGAGTGGGATGGGGACTGACAGAAGGGAAGGAAGATTGGGGGAGATGGTAGACAGAAGCAAAATACTGGTGATGTGAAAAAAGGTCGAAAGAGAAAGAGGACAAACAGGAGGAAGAATAGATGGAGGGAAAATATAGAGGTAGCAATCATAACTGTGAATGTGAATGGATTGAACTCTCTCATAAAACAGAAAACAGTAACAAAAACCACAATCCTAAACTGTGTTGTTCACAAGAGACACGCTTAAAGAGGAGAGACACATGGAGTAAAGGTAAAAGGCTAGAGCAGAATCTATTATGCTTAAAGCTGAAGTAAAACAAAAAATATCAGGAGTACCAATCCCAATCTCAGACAAAGTAGATGCAAAAATTAGACCTAATTAAAAGAGATAAGGAAGGAAACCCCATATTATTAAAAGGTACCACAGACAACGAAGCAATTTCTAAACATATATGCACCAAATGGTATAACATCCAAATTCTTAAAGGAGGAGTTAATTGAGCTACGGGAGTAAATAGACAGCAAAATTATACTAGTGGGGGACCTCAACTGTCATTTCTCAGAACTCAATAAATCCAACCAAAAAATAAGCAACAAAGAAACTAAGGAGGCAAATAGAATATTAGAAAAGTTAGAGATGACAGATCTTTGGTATGGTTTAGAAATAAAGTGTGACACCATAAGCAAATTAGAAGAGCAAGGAATAGTCTACCTATCAGATCTATGGGAGGAGGAAGAATCCATGACCAAAGAAGGGATAGAAAGCATTACCAAATGTGAAATAGATAATTTGAATATATTAAATTTAAAAAGCTTTTATACAAACAAAACCAATGTAACCAAGATTAGAAGGAAAGCAGAAATATGGGAAACAATCTTTACAGCAATTTTCTCTGACAAAGGTCTCATTTCTCAAATATGCAGAGAACTGAGTCAAATTTGTAAGAATACAAGCCATTCCCCAATTGAAAAATGGTCAAAAGTTATGAACAGGCACTTCTTAGATCAAGAAACCAAAGCTATCTATATGCTTAAGAAGAAGTACTCTAAATCACTTTTGATTAGACGAATGCAAATTGAAACAAGTCTGAGGTACCACCTCACACAAATCAGTTTTGCTAATATGATAGAAAAAGAAAATGATAAATGCTGAAGAAGATGTGGAAAAACTGGGACACTAATGCTTTGTTGGTGGAGTTTTGAACTGATCCTAGCATACTGAAGAGCAATTTGGAACTATGCTCAAAGGGTAACCACACTGTCTGTTCATTCCCTGTAATCCAGCAATACCACTACTAGATCTGTATCCCAAAGAGATCATAAAAAGGAGAAAGGACCAACATAGTCAAAAATATTTATAGTAGTACTTTTTGTGGTAGCAAAATATTGGAAATTGAGGAAATGCCTGTGAATTGGGGAATGGCTGAATAAGTTATGGTATATGAATGTAATGGAATAATTGTGCAATAAGAAATGATGAACAGGCAGATTTCAGAAACACCTGGAAAGACTTGTATGAACTGATCCAAAGTGAAATGAGCAGAACCAGGAGAACATTGTACACAATATCAGCAACATTGTGTGATGATGAACTATGAATGACTCAGCTCTTCTCTGCAATGCAATGATCCAAGATAAGTACAAAGCACTCAAAAAGGAAAATGCTAACCATATCCAGATAAAGAACTGATGGATTCTTAATGCAGATTGAACCATATTTTTCTCACTTACTTTGTTCTTTCTTGTTTTTTAATCTTTTGATTTTTTTTCTTTCACAACCGTGACTAATATGGAAATATTTCTATGTGATAGCATATGTATAAACTATATCAAACTGACTAGAATTTTCAGAAGAGAGGAAGGGAGAGAGGGAGGGAGGGAGAAAATTTTGGAACTCAAAATTTTGTAAAAATGCTAAAAAATTTCTTGACAAAGAAGTAGGGAATAAATAAAATACTACTTCTCTTCTATCTTTTCTCTCTGTGTGTCTATCACTTTGTCTCTTCTTTTTCTTCCTCATCTAGACATTTTGGGGTGGGGGAAGGGAAATAGGTTATCAGCATCAAAGTATACTATGTCAACACTGAACTTTTAGTCTAGAAGGATATATGATACATATTTATGAGTAACAATATGAAGCAATTGAACATGGTATGGTGAAAGGAGCATCTAACTTTGAGTTAGAGAAGCTGGACTTGATTCTGAGTTTTCAAAATGCCTGGTTGTCTATCTGTAGGTAAATAATGTAGTGTCTCTGAACCTTAGTGATCTGATTTGTTAAATAGTTAAAAAATAAATCTTTGCTCTGAGTTCTTCACAGGGTTTTTGTGATGCACAAGTTTAAGAAACATCAATACTAGTATCATCACATATTATCAGTATTATCCACATAGACAGGAGATTTATTTCATGAGATCTTTTAAAAGGAGCATGGAGTACAAATCTAAGGGCTGTGTTTTTTGCCCTCGTCAGGGAACATCCTTAGAATTATGTCCCTTACTGCATCACATTTTAGAAGGGACACTGTTAATCTGGTGAGCTTCTAGAGAATGATGAACAGGCAGTTCGATATAATAGAAACCAATTCCAAAGACCAGTGTTTAAGGAACCAGAGATGTTTAGTCTGGATCAGAGAAGATTTAGAGGGGATATAATATCTATTTTAAAATATCTGAAGAAATTTTGATCATCTGGTGACTGCAAGTCTAAAGCTGTGTATGTGTATGTGTGTGTGTGTGTGTATGTGTGTGTGTACGTGTGTGTATGTGTGCATGGGGCCAGGAAGAGAAGAATTAGTACCAATGGATGGATGCAACTTATTTTTATCTATATAAGACATAGCTTTATTTTTCACTTCTCTATTTAAAAAAAAAAGCAATTAGGGTTATCCAAAAGGGCAATAGCCACAATATGAATAACTTTCATTTTTATCACTATTTGATTAACATCCCTCATTACTAGGGACATAAAAGTAGGAGTTAGCTCCCCACCTATCCATATATTATAAATCAAAATCATGAACTGTATAGGGATTAAGCTCCTTGCCATCTGAAGTCTTTTCTGACTGCACAGATCTGATTCCATGAGACTAAATGATGCATATGTTAGACATTCTGTTCTTTTGCCTTCAAGAGACAGATAGTTATAATCCTAGACTTACAAAATATGAAAAAGGATCTTCCAAGATCCTTCGTTCCAACTCTCTGATATTACTGATGTAGAATCTAAGGCTTGCTGTGCTTATTAACTTCTTCAAGGTCACTAGCAGAAACATGAAGAGAAAACATGTCTTCTGGTTACTTATCCATTATAAATCTCATGACACCAAAATTCCTTTTTCTTATTTTGAAATAAAATTCTCTTTGGTGTGCTACACACCTTAATTCTTTATCTCTTTTGTGAGTTCAGCTCTGATAAGCTTGATAGCAACTTTCAGACAAATAAGTAAAATATTGTTGCAATTGCATCACTTTGTGAAAAACTTAATGTTTCGAATTTTACATCTCTTGCCCAGTACTATATGGAAGTTGTAATAGAAAGAAATGATAGAAATTGGTGTTCCTGACCTAGCAAAACTGAATCCCCACATAGTTAGTTAGAGAAGGATGATTATAAAACATATTAAAAGCTATCCAAGCACTTGAGAATAAATTGATTCCTGTATCCCTCAAATAGGCAATCTTGAAACAAAATCAGAAACTTGGCAGAATGAGTTTAAATACTTAAATGAAAAGACTCAAATACTACAATTTGAACTAGAGACCTCTAAAGCTCTCTCAGGAGTTTTAATTAAGGATAATACTGTTTTCTCCAAGATAAGAGATACACTTTAAAACTTTATGGAAAATATATATATGTATAAATATATATATGCATATATATATATATATATATATTTGACATATCTTGAATCTGAGTGTGAAGTTTGAAAGAAACGCTATATACTAATCCTGCTTCTGAAATTGGACCTATTTTGAAGATTAAATTCTCACCCCTCCCACTGTACGAAAACCTAATGCCTTTTGCATACAAATAACAAAAGTCAATACCAATAAAGGCTCAGAGATGTCTTCCTTAGAAGTCTAGTAATCAATGGAATAAAGATAGTATAATCTATTATGCAATATATTTATGGATCTGTAAAGCCTTCTGCAAAGTTCAGGTGCAGTTATTACAATGTCTTCTCTTTTCAACAATTTTCCTACCTTTTATTAAAAAAAAATAAAAACCTCCTCCAAAAGGAAACTATCTACCATAAACCTTCTTTACTTTCTGTATGGATCATTACAATACCTTCCTTTAAGGTCTTCCTGGCTTTATTCTCTTCATCTTTCCAATCCATCCTTCACACCTATGCCATGATAATCTTTCTTATGCAAAAAAACTAACATCATTCCTCTGCCAAAAATCTTCAATAATCCTTTCTACATTACCAGGAAAGTTCACACTCTTTTAACTGCCACTGAAAGATTTCAATAGTTTGAAACTACCTTATTTCTTGTCATATCCCATATTGTTCTTCTCAATGCATGCTAAGTATAGCCAAATTAGACAACACATAGCTCTCTGAAATATGCTTGAACTCCAAAGTTTCTGAGCCTTTTCTCAGGATAATTTATGTAATTGGAAATATATTCATCTTTTTCTTTGTTTCTTGTAGACCTTCCCATTTTTTAAAACTCAATGTATATATGGTAGAAAGAAAAATGACACATTGGATTTGGAATCAGAGGACTTGAATTTGAAGGTCAATTATAATAAATATGTGACCTTGAAATTCATCTAAACTCTCTATGATTCCACTTCCTCATCATTGAAAAGAATATATTGACTTCATAGCCTGGCATCTGAGATCACTTCTAGTTTTAAATCTGTTATCCTTTGTCTTTCTCCCTTATATATCATAGGACACTTTAATTTGGATAAGTTCATTAAAAAGATTGAGAAATAATATATTAACATTATCAAATAATATTTCATAAAAGACCACAAGATCATGCTGTTTTGCCTGGTACCATAACAACATTAAGTAAACAGATAAGCAAACATATTATTCCTGTTTTGAAATTACATTTTAAAGTAGAGTACATTGAAGTGAATGAAACAAATCATACAGTATTTAATAAAATTCATTTATGAAACAATAAAGGCAAGCAAAACTTTTTTAAAAAGCAAATGCTTATAATACATGTAAGTAAAATGCTTTCTAATAACTTGAAGTGTGAAACAGGTGATAATATTCTGAGTCAGATTTCTAAAGGACAAGGATAACTGCCCAGTGATAGATTTTTGCTGAGACAATGCTCCTCCTACCTATCTACCTCTTGCATCTCTGGGTTTAAAAGTATCAGCATCATGGGAACAATTATCACATCTAAAAGAGTAATGATGTGATTCTAAAAGCATAATCATAAATCAGCCAATAATGTATTATTTTGCTCTGATTGAGAAAACATATATACCCACCCAACCCCACACATATGTGTTTATATGTATATACACACATTATATACATATGTAGCAAGTTTTGTGTGTATGTATATGCATGTATGTATAAATACACAACTGTCACAAAAGTCACAATTAAAAAATGTGAAACAGAACATCTGCAGTCGTGAGATTTTCTGAATTTGAAGGCAAGTACTGATAGTTATTTCTTCAGTTCTTTACCAGAATGTCACAAAACTCCTTGAAGTATTACATATCTAAGATTACACTTGAAAGGAAAGAATGACAGAGACTCTAGCGACCTAGATAGAAATTAACTGAATAAAGAAGACATGAGATTTGCACCAGTTTTACATCATTGGCATCCAAAAATAAGTCACAATTTGGCACCAAGTAAATGTAAGTACCAATTCTGAAAGCTTCTATAATTGACTTTTTCTTCATTGGATAATAACCATATGATTTACTCTCTTCCCTAATAATATTTCTTTCTTTAGGACATAAGCCATAGGAGCAAGGACAACATCAATGACATATTCATATAGTGTTTTATGGTTTAATTACCCCTATTTTCTAAATGAGAGAAGTAAGACTGAGTTATTAAATGAATTAATAGCTGTAGAGAGATAGTTTGTCAGTGATCTAAGCTTACCTTACAAAATCTGCCACATTATCTCCACTTAATAGTATCAAAATGGTAGGTGGGTGCTTTTGCTTTCAACTTTTTTTCTTATTATTTATGATTTTGAACATTCCTTTTAAAAAAAATTTAAGTTTCAAATTCTTTCCCTTTTCCCCATTCTTCCCCCCACACTGAAAACCAGAAGCAATAAATCTATGATACATGTGAAATCATGCAAAACACATTTCCATATTAGCCACACAAAAAAAAAACCGAGAAAAATAAAGAAAATGAAAAATTTACATTCCAGTTTATACTCAGAATTTATCAGTTCTCTCTTGCCGGATGTAGATAGCATATTTCATGAGACCTCTGGAATTATCTCAAATCATTGTGTTAACCAGAGTAGCTAAGTTATTCATAGTTGATCATCCCGCAATATGGCTGTTACCATTTACATCATTCTCCTGGTTTTGCTCACTTGCCAGATTTTTTCCCCAAAACCATCCTTTTCGTAATTCTTATGGAACAATAATATGATATCAAAATCATATGGCACTACTTGCTTAGCCATTCCCCAACAGATGGGCATGACCTCAATTTCTAATTCTTTGCCAACACAAAAAGAGCTGCTGTACATATTATTGTACGTATAGGACATTTTCCTTTTCTTTTGATCTCTTTGGTATACAGACTTAGTAGTAGTGTTTCTGAGTCAAAGGGTAGGCACAGTTCTATAGCACCCTGGACACAGTTCAAAATTATTCTCCAGAATGGTTTGACCATTCACAATCACAAATAGTGCATTAGTGTCCTTATTTTTACACATCCCCTCCAGCTTCTGTCATTTTTCCTTTCTCTTGTGTTAGCCAATCTATGATATATGTCAGGTCATACAGCAGAATTTTTCACATTCTTTAGTTATTTGTCAGTTGGAGGAAGATTCTTTTCATAAATTTGTCTCAATTCCTTGTATATTTGTGAAATAACAACCTTATTAGAGAAATTTGCTTTAAATTGTTTCCCCAGTTTCTTGCTTTCTGTCTAATTTTGGCTGCATTGTTTGTTGGTATGTGTGTGTGTGTGTGTGTGTGTGTGTGTGTGTGTGTGCATGCATAAAACCTTTTAATTTCATGTAATCAACATTATACATTTTATTTCCAGTGGTCCTCTCTGTCTCTTATTTGGTCGTAAATTCTTCCCTTATCCATAGATCTGACAAGAAAAATTTTCCAGGCTCCCCCAATTTGCTTATGATATCAGCCTTTATGACCATCATATACCAATTTTGACTTTATATTGGAATGTTTTCACCTTATCTTGGTGTACATGAGTGATATTGGCTGACCTACGCATAGTTTCTGTCAAATTGCTTGTCAACCGATCCAGCAATTTTTGTTAAATTGTGTGATCTTGCCCCCAAACTTTGGATCTTTGGGTTTATCAAACACTAGATTACTATGGTCTTTTATTAACATATATTATATAACTAATCCTTTCTGTTGATCCACCACTCTATTTCTTAGCCAATATCAGATTACTGCTTTGTAATACAATTTGAAATGTGGTGTAGTTAGGTCACCTTCCTTCACATTATGTTTTCAATAATTCCCTTGATATTCTTGAAATTTTATTTTGCCATATGAATTTTGTTATTATTTTTCCTAGCTCTGTAAAATAACTCCTTGGTGCTTGATTGGTATGACACTGGATAAGTAAATTAATTTAGGTATAATTGTTATTTTATTATATTAGTTTATTCTACTCATAAGCAGTTAATATTTCTCCAGTTTTATTTTTTTTTCTACTCTGATTTTTTATATAGACTCCAGACACACACTTATTGTACTATCTTCTGTGAATGGGGTCTAGATCTAAACTGATTTTCAAGTAACAGATATTTCAAAATGGGAGAGAATCAGGTCAATCTCTATCCCATTGGGTTATTCTATTCTTTCTTTTAGAAAGCAATCCATCTTCATTGGTGGTATTGGAATTTTATAATCTGATTGGTGTTCTAATTTTTAATATAAGATTTTTATTGATGTGTTTTTTTTTCCTCACCATACTTTCCATCAGTAAACTGTTGATTCCCCTTTCAGAGAGCAATTCTGTATAGCCAACATTAAGACAGTAAGACATAAAAAGTAGAAAAAAATAAGAATTACTGTTAAAATGAATTTCATTCTGCCTTTTTCAACACCTCCATTTGGCTCCTCGCCCACTCTCTTTTAGGCTCTCTTCTACTTGAGAAACTACAGGAGATATTTTCCTTTCATTTGTAGCCCATTTTATTAATATATATCACATATTCCCCTCATTCTTCTTCCTTTCTTCCCTCCTCTTATGTGTCTTACCATTCTATAATTTACTCCACACAAAAACACACACATGCATACACACACATGAACTTTTGTTTCACCTGGAAGTAGGGTGTTGTGAGTTTTAGTTGATGCTAGTTGAGGCCCGTTTTTCCATTATCACTTCTATTTATTTTTGCTTTCACTATTTATAAATAAATGTCTTGATGGCCTCTCTGTTTTTTTCTTTGGTTACTGTATTTGTTGTCCATTCCTGCAGTATTTAGGGTGTTTGAGAAGCACATAATTTCTTCAGGTCTGGTTTCCTTTCTAGGAATGTTTGAATAACTCTTTTTAAAAAAAATATCTATCTTTTTCATTTACATTTATGTTCAGCTTCGAGATATCTTTGTGAAATTTATCTTCAGCTCCTTTCCTCTTTCAAATCCCTTATTTCTGGGATTATATAATCTCCTGCACTTTCTGGTGGTGGCAGACTATTTTAGTATTAAACAGATTTATTTTCCTTTATAGTCGAAGGTCATATATCTTGGACAATTACAGAATTTACTGTTTTTTCAGTAGAATTATTTAATTTAGCCACTTTTAAAATTTTGGGGGGTGTTTTCTGCAAAACCATGTTTTTTTTTGTTTGTTATCCTGGAGTAATTCTGTGGATTCTTTCAATTGACACGTTGTCTTCTATAATAGGAAGTTCAGGGGTTTCTCTCCTCTTCTTTCTTTCATTATACTGCTCTGCTTTTTTGAAGTGTGTTCTTCTGAGAGAACTGGTGTCCTTAAATTATCTCACTAAATTCCTAATTTAAGATCAGCATGTTTTGCTTATATAGAAATCCCGTTTTCTTTTAATATTATTGCTTTTTGCTTCTCTTCTACATCGTCTGTCACATCTATCTTTTTGCATGTTGCAATGGTGAGCAAAGTGGGACTTTTTGTTGTCTTTTCTTTTGGAGTGCTTGTTAGTACTAAGGCAATCCATTGACTTTGAGTCTTGCCTTTATTTGAATCAACTGTCATTGATTGAAAACAATATATATGATTTTTGTTAAAGTAGATGTTTTTTGTTAAGTAGATGTTAAGTAGTTAAGAACCTTTTTGTTAAGTAGATGCTAAGCCTCAGGCCAACATTCTTTTTCTAAGTAGCACCTAAGCCCCAGGGTCTTAAACAGGGCATATGCTCTGAGGCTAGTATTTTGCTTTGGGGGCTTACTCACAGGAAGAGTGTTCATGTGATTTGTCCAGACAAGACTTTAGGTAGCCATTAAGGAGCCTCCCCCATCCCTCACCTCTCCCTGGCTTTGAAAACTCAGATGTTGGTACTTTTCTCTTTGGTAACTATGTATGTAATTTCTTGGTCAGGCAGCTAGAAGCCTGTCTGTTGATTTGTGTTATTTGGCTCTGTTTATATAATTTCTGCTTGTAATTTCTCTGAAGTTCAGGGTGCTGACTTTTTTCCCCTGAACTAAGTGAATGATATATATATGTTTAATTAAAATGATACTGTAAACCTTTGAAGTTGCTCTCCTTAGAAAAGCAGATCAAAGAACATGTGCTATTAGCCCTCCTGTGTGCTGGTATCATTGGTCTTATACTCCCATAGCGGCTGCTAGCAACATTGTTGTTACACATGCCAATGAGTTACCCTCTGTTGTTTCGTTGTTGAAGTTTGCCATGGTGGATTCAGGTTTTTTTTTTTTTCCTATTCTGCCTTTTTTTTCTTTTTTTTTCTGTTATGCAGGCTATAAAATCTGATGTCATTTCAAACTTCTTATTTCTCTTTTAAACCATTCAAGAATATCTTACTTTGGTTACATGACTTTCTTGGTAGTCGTCAGAGTCTTCTGCTACATCAAGTATTTATACATTTTCTTTTCTCTTACAAAACACATTCATTAATGCCTGAATTCTTTTCTCTTACCTTTAGGACATTTTTTTTCCTCTTGTTAATATAATACTCATTGATTTATCTCCCTATTCTTAAGGACTTTAATTGAGTTTTCTTCCTCCTGAAGTCTTGGTAATTTCAGTGCTAAATTTTTCTTTATTTTTTCCTATTGCCTCTGTCTGTCTCCATCCACTTTCATGGTACTTTCCTTGGGGACTGAATCCCAAAACTATGTCAATCATCTGCACTGCAAAATATGCACAGTTCAGCAGCCCAGGCTCTTGCCTCAAATAAATTCTAGTAGTCTAATAATGCCTGACCCTTGCTGGATGCAGAGATCTTTTTTTCAGGATTAGTTATATTCCACACAGTCCACAACACACATGTCCTATCCCAGTTCCCTTTGTTTCTCGGATCTCTGGTGAGCTTGTTGCAGCACAGAGTGCTACCGCTCCTCACTGCTGTCACAACATAAGCAAATTTCCTCAAATCACAGCACAGCAAATCTTCACAGCACTGAGAAGAAGGGAGGCTTGTTGAGTTAGAGTTAAGATTTGTTCTAATTGAATGGATCAGCTAATATCACTCTGTTGCCTGGAGCACAGTGGGTGGGGTCGGGTGGGTCATTTAGTGAGCACGTTAGAGATTAGGAATTTGTCTTCTTTGCTTTTGGTTCAAGTTTTTACATTGCTTGGATTCTTAGTGTCCCAAGATCCTGCAGACAGCTGAAAGTGTTTTGTTTTGGGTACATAATTCCATTTTTGGAAAAGTTTAAGAGGTTGTGAGGTTGCAAATATCTCCTCCTCAATCTTATTAGTCAATATCTTTGCCAAAAAACAAAGAAACAAAAACCCAACCAAATGGGGTCATGAAGAGTTGGATATGACTGAACAACCACATATTTACCATTTGAAGCTGTTTGCAACCTAGCTCTTTTCTATCTTTATCATTTTCTTACACCTTCCTCTACCATATATTCTTCCTTCTGGTAACACTTGCCTTCTTATTGTTTCATTAACAAGAAACTTCATCTCTTGACTCCCAGCATTTCTCTGGTTATCCCCTATACCTTGAAAGCTTTTTACCTTCATCTTTTCCTAATAGCTTCCCTGGCTTCCTTTAAGTCCCAATTTAATCAAATCTCCTGGAGGAAAAATTTCCCAAACTTTTTTTTTTAATTCTAGTGCCTTACTTTTATTATTTTCTATATAGCTTTTTGTCCATATTTATTTGTTTGCTGTCTTCTCCTTCCCATTGTGAGGCTTTTGAATGAAGGGACTGTCTTTTGAATTTTTTTTTCTTTCTTTTCTTTTTTTTTTGATATTCATAGCACTTAGCACAGTGTCTAGTACTTAATGAATGCCTTAGTGCTTGATGAATGGTTAGTGAATGACTGAATGGGAGATATTTAAATCATCATTTTCACACCAACTCTTTGTGTAACCATGAACGAGTAATGTGATCTACTTGGGCCTCAGTTGCTTCTTCTTTAAAAAGGGTGCTTTAAATAAAATGGTCTCTTGAAGTCCCTTCTTACTTGAGAACTGTGATCCCTACAATGCAGTTGTAGAAGATGCTGGCTTCCCTGCCAGTAGTCAATTTCACATTCATTGATTTTCCTAGGAAGTATTTTGACTCCTGAAATGTAGCTGGCTTGAAAGCTATGGGGAACAGAAGATGAGATGGATCCTTGCTTAAGAAAATATCCCTCAAATAATCAATAAGCATGTGACATAGGTATAGAATAAAAATTCCACCTTGTACTTGTATTGTCAGTACATTCTTCTACTTTAAGAGTTACACTATTTCTCCTGCCTAGAGACACTCTTTCCTGTAAGCTATGATCGAATCTAGTGTTATTGTAATGAACCCTCCAGTCAACTGCTTCTCACTTAGAAGAAATTTTTATTTTTTTTTTCCCTGACATATAGGTAATAAAATCTCTACTGGAGATAACAAATGATGTGTAAAGTGTTCTTGTCCTGGAAACAATAATCAATATCATTCTAGATTATTGCATTTAAAGACTATCTCTGCCATTAGAACAAGTTTCCTTCCTTTCCCCATCTCTAATGCTTATTTTGTTTTGTTTTGTTTTAAAGGAGAAGGGAGGAGTTTTCTTTTAGAAAGAATACTGTAATCTTTGTGAATACATTGAGAAAATTTTGAAGTCTCCCAAGACTTAGGAAAAACTCCTGAATTTCTTTTTTATTTCAAATAAAACACAGCTTTATTATATACAATTTTAAATTCTTAAGCCAACTATGGTGAAAAGGATTTAGGTCTCAAAACGTACAATTCAATAAAGACCATTCTAAAGTAATGATTCTCATACTTTCTGGTCTCAGGACCCCTTTATATTCTTTTTTTTATATTTAACTTTTTAATTTATTTTTAATATGTTTGGTTTTCAGCATTGATTTTCACAGGTGTTTGAATTACAAATTTTGTCCCCATTTCATCCCCCCACCACTCCAAGATGGCATACACTCTGGTTGCCCTGTTCCCCAGTCTGCCCTCCCCTCCGTCACCCCATTCTCCTCCCATTCCCCTTTCTCTTCCTTTCTTGTAGGGCAAGATAAATCTCTATGCCCCATTGCCTGTGCATCTTATTTTCTAGTTGCATGAAAAAAAAAAAACTTTTTTATTTTTGAACATCTTTTTTTTTTTAAAACCTTGAGTTCCGAATTCTCTCCCCTCTTCCCTTCCCATCCACCCTCCCTAAGAAGTCAAGCAATTC
>CM053627.1:174225086-174246187 GCA_028646595.1 Phalanger gymnotis
TTTTTTCCCTGCCTCCCCAGCTTCCCAAAATTTGATGTTCATTATATGTGTGCAATTATGTAAAATGTATTTCCATATTAGTCACAGTTGTGAAAGAAGTTGTATACCAAAAGGAAAGAAAAAAATTTAAAAAATGAAGTGAAAAAATATACTTCAATCTACATTGAGAATCCATCATTTCTTTTTCTGGATGTAGATAGCATTTTCTATCGTGAATCCTTTTTACTTGTCTTGGATCACTGTGTTGCTGAGAAGAACTGAGTCATTTATAGTTAATCATTGCACAATGTTGCTGATACTGTGTATAATGTTTTCCTGGTTGTGCTCATTTCACTTTGTATATGTTTGTACAAATCTTTCCAGGTTTTTCTGAAATCTGCTTGTTCATCATTTTTTTATTGCACAATAATATTCCCTTACATTCATATACCATAACTTGTTCATTCATTCTCCAATCGATGGGCATCCCTCAATTTCCAATTCTTTGCCACCACAAAAAGAGCTACTATAAAAATTTTGTATCTGTAGGTCATTTTTCCTTTTATATGATCTCACTGGGGTACAGATCTACTTGTGGTATTGCTAGATTAAAGGGTTCACACTGTTTGGTTGTCCTTTGGGTATAGTTCCAAATTGCTCTCCACAATGGTTGGATCACTTTTCAACTGCACCAACAATGCATTAGTATTCTGATTTTCCCACATCTTTTCCAATACATATCATTTTCAATTTTTTCTGGCCATATTTGCCAATCTGATATATGACGTGAGTTGGTATCAATTTTTTTAACTTACATTCCCCTAACCAAAAATAGTTTAGAACACTTCTTTATATAACTATGGATAGCTTGGTTTTCTTCATCTGAAAGCTTACTATTCATGTTTTTTGACCACTTGTCAATTGGGGAATGACTTGGAGCAAGTGTTGTTTAAGCACCTGTTATGTTTCAGACACTGCACTAACAGTGGGGAAATTAGGACATTAATTCCTCTTAACAACCCTATTAGGTAGGTGTTATTAAGATCTTTATTTTTTGTTGAGGAAACTAAAATGGACAGAGGTTGTGTAACTTGCCCATGGTTCCACCATTAAACATTTAATTTTAGATTTGAACTCAGGTCTTCCTGACCTCATGCCCAGTGTTTCTATTCATTGCATCACCCATCCACTGTAAATATTAAAGACAATAAAGAATCCTCTGTCACCCAAATTAGAAATTTCAATAAAAATCCCTCTGGAAATGAGGTTTGGTGTAAACCACAAACCAATTCATATTCCTTTCACAATAAGTTAATTTAAGCAGCATAGTAATTTTGGTGATCGAGTAAAAATATTGATCTGAAGAGAAACAGGAGACTACTTATCCAAAGGCTTTACACAGAAGAAAATATATTGAATCTTTAATCTTTACTGTAGTGTGTTTTTAACTTCCAAATTATCATTCAAAGTAATTATATGATGGTATAATATAATTCCTTAAGTATTTTAACTATATTTGGAAAAAAGAAAGGGAATTGATCTGTGATTTCAAACTCCTAAATTAGGTAAAACCTACCGCCTTTGCAGATCAGTACCTTCACTGCAATTATAATATTAGAGTTTCACAGAGCCCTAAGAGATTGGAGGGGCTTACTGTTTTCTCTGTGTTATCAAGCTTTTTCAGCTGGGGCAAAAGCTCTAAGCTTTTAGGCAAATTCTTTCTCATTCAAAAATCCCTTCCCTCCTTAAAACACTCCGTGTTGCTGTAGGGGTTATTAGTTTCCAATTCAGTCATTTACACCTCTTTTACTCTTTTAGGGATCTTATTCAGAAGAATGGCTAGGGACAAGGGCACATTGAAAAAACACCAAAAAATTCCTATTTATGCTTTGGAATCATATTTTTCCAATAATAGTGTCTCCTTTTCTCTAAGGAAACAAGAAACTTTCAAGGGACAAACAAAAATACCAAACTCTAAGCATTTATCTCCTAATTCTTTTCTTCTTTTATTCCCTCTTTCCAGGAAAAAGAAGAAACACAGATTCTCTATTTTTTTTTCATTTTAAATAAAGTTATTTTTCAATGAAAACTGAAAACAATTAACTAGCTATTCTTCCAACTTTTAATGGCTAACTCTACAAAAGGGTCTATGTGGTTTCAACAATAAAAACAATATTAAAGATCAAACATTAAAAAGTAAAACTAAGAAGTTTTTTTTTCAAATATTTAAAATAGTTTCATGACATGGTGGCATTAATCAGCAATGCAATTCTAGATAAAAGTTAAAATATATTTATATAAAATTCATTTGAAATCCTTGGGGGGAGAATGGAAATGTTTCCCAATAGACTACATAGCCCCTTTCCAAAAATTTAGAAATTCATATTTAAAGACTGAACTAGTGGTGAAATTAAAAATTTCAGGAAAAAAATTGAAAATTTATTGATAGATTGTTGGCAAAACATGTTTATAATATTTAAACTCACTCTTTATCACTTATTTTGTCCTTATTTTTTCCTCTACATTCTAGATCTTAGTTAATATAATATTAGTGTTTAAAAGTACCACAGAGATTAAATCATCAACACTTTTCGTTTTGTAGGTGGATATATCATGACCCCCTGAGAAATATTGTACACAATGTAAGGAAGCTAGCTATTGACAAAGCCAGGAGTAAAACTAGATTCTCTTCACTGCCTTTAATATGATTTTTTTTTCCAAATTGCAAGAGAAGAAAAATTTTAGCATTCATTTTACAGGATTTTGATTTCCGAAATTTTCTCCTTCCTTGTGTCCCTTCCCTACCCTCTTCTGAAAATGGTAGGCAGTTTGATATAGTTTATACATGTGTTATCATATAAAACATATTTCCTTATTAGTCACAGTTGTAAAAGAGGAAACAGCAAAAGGGGAAAAAAACCACTAGGAAGAATAAATTAAGTTAAAAACTGTGCCTCAATTTGCATTGAGAGTCCACGAGTTCTTTGTCTGGATGCAGATAGCTTTTTCCATCATGAGTCCTTCGTACTCGTCTTAGATCACTGTGTTACTGAGAAGAGCTGAGTCATTCATAACTGATCATCACACAATGTTGCTGATACTGTGCACAGTGTTTTTCTTGTTCTACTCATTTCATTTTCCATCAGTTTGTATAAGTCTTCCCAGGTTTGGTTTTGTTTTGTTTTTCTGAAATCTGGATGTTAATCATTTCTTATTGCACAATAGTATTCCATTATATTCACATAGCACAGGTTGTTCAGCCATTCCCCAATTGATAGACAACCCCTGCATTTCCAATATTTCACCACCACGAAGAGGCTGCTATAAATATTTTTGCACGTGTATATATTTTTGCCTTTTTTGTAATCTCTTTTGTATACAGACTTACTAGTGGTATTGCTGGACCAAAGGTAACAAAATTTGGTTGTGTTATTGGCATAGTTCCAAATTGCTCTCCAGAAAGGTTGGATGAGTTCACAACTCTGCCAACAGTGAATTAGTATCTCAATTTTCCCACATCTCAATCAATTTTTTTCTTTTAAATAGTATTTTTTTATAATTACATGTAAGGACAATTTTTAAAACATTCTTTTAAATGAAATTTAGAGTTCCAAATTTTTTGCCTCCCTCACTTCCCTCCTCCCTAAAATAGTAGGGCAATTTGATATAGCTTATATAGGTATAATCAAGTAAAACATATTTCCATATTAGTTACATTGTAAAAAATTATATAGAATAAAAGGAAAAAAACTACAAAAAAATAAAGTGAAAATAGGATGTTTTCATCTGCACTTAGACTCTGTAAGTTCTTTGTCTGGATGTGGAGAGCGTTTTAAGGATGTATTTATTAGACAGCTAGATAACACAATGGGCATAGTGATGGATCTGGAATCAGGAATACCTGAGTTCCAATCTGGTCTCAGATGCTAAAAATGACACTGGAAAATCACCTAATTTCTGTCTGTCTGTCTAATCACTTGTAAAATGGGGATAATACTCACAGCTACCACCCAGAGTTGTGAAGATCAAGTGAGATAGGATTTGTAATTGTTGAAATAATGCTAGCTATCATCATCATAATTCCTACTTATAATCAGGAAATCAAATATTTACAGATGTGACACTGTTAAGAGATGTGAATTAAACTTTTAATCTTTACATTTAACCCCAGAATTAATGGAACGCTATCTTGGGCCTAGATTTATTATGCTTTACACAGCTTAACATTGAGTCATTCTCCATCTGTGCTTAATTTTGATGGACTCAAGTTGGTTGAATTTTGTCTTAAACTGGTGTAAAAAATAAAATTATCAGGTTTGTTGATAAAATGAGATTACTAGTCGGTCAAATATTCCATTAAAAATCACATTTAAAATATATAGCATATTTGGCATTATAAAGTGCTTTCTTCTCAATAACCCTGTGAGGTAGGTGATACAAGTGTTTTTACCCTCTTTTTAAAAATTATTTTATTATTTAATATTATTTTTTTTTTAGTTTTCAACATTGATTTCTACAAGATTTTGAGTTACAAATTTTCTACCTCCGACCCCAAGATGACATGTATTCTGATTACCTGTTTCCCCAGTCTGCCCTCCCTTCTGTCACTCCATGCCCCCCTTCCTCTTTCCCCTTGCTTTCTTGTAGGGCAAGATAGATTTCTATGCCCCACTGTTTGTATATCTTATTAACCAGTTGCATGTAAAAACAACTTTTTTTTGAGCATTTATTTTTAAAACTTTGAGTTCCAAATTCTCTCCTTTTTTCCCTCCCCACCCACTTTCCTCGAGAAGACAAGCAATTTAACATAGGCCACACATGTATCATTATGCAAAACACTTTCATAACAGTCATGTTGTGAAAGACTAAGTATACTAACCTCCATCCTATTCTGTCTCCCTTTATTCAATTTTCTCCCTTGAGCCTGTCCCATTGCAAAAGTGTTTCCTTTTGATTACCTCCTCCCCTGCTCTGCCCTCCCTTCCATCATCTCCCCTCTCTTTTCCCCTTTCCCCTACTTTTAAGTAGTGTAAGATACCCAATTGAATGTATATGTTATTCCCTCTCTAAATCAAATCCAAAGAGAGTGGGATTCACTTGTTCCCTTTCACATGCCTCCTATTCCATTCCAATAGAACTGCTTTTTCTCGTCACTTTGATGTGTGATAATTTACTCCATTCTATCTCTCCCTTTCTCATTCTCCCAATATTTTCCTCTCTCACCCCTTGACTGTATTTATTTATTTATTTTTAGATAGCATCCCTATTGAGAAAGGTTTCATGAGCTAAATATCATCTTTCCATGTAGGAATGTAAACAAAACAGTACAAGTCTAGTCGGTCCCTTATGATTTCTCTTTCCTGTTTACTTTTTCATGCTTCTCTTGATTCTTGTATTTGAAGGCAAATTTTCTATTCAGCCCTGCTATTTTCACAGACAAAGCTTCAAAGTCCTCTATTTCATTGAAAATCCATATTTGGCCCAGGAGTGTTGTACTCTGTTTTGTTATTTAGGTGATTCTTTGTTTTTAATCCTAGCTCTTTTGACCTCCAGAATATCATATTTCAAGCCTTTCCATCCCTTGATGTAGAAGCTGCTAGATCTTGTGTTATCCTGACATCTACCTGTCTTTGAGAGCAGAAGCAGAAGCCTCAGACCCAGGAAGACCCTGCCACTGTGCCTCCCCTCCCCCAACCCAGGGAACCCCTCCCCCCTGCCCCTTCCTCTCCCAGTCAGGCCACACGGAGAGAGCGCCTGAAGACACAGGAGGAGGCAGCCAGAGCCCCCAAGCGAAGCTGCCCACCACATGTGGTGTGTGAGGTGAAAGGCAGCCACCTGCCTACCTCCCCCCCATCTCCCTGGAGCCAGTGAGTGAGGAAAGAGCACCACCATGTTGGCACCAGCAGCCAAAGTCAGTGAAAAGGATCTCAACCCCAACCACGATAGAGCTGATAAGACCTCAGAAAAAGAGCAACGGGAAGTAATTGAACATATTGATGAAGTACAGAATGAAATAGACAGACTGAATGAGCAAGCCAGTGAGGAAATTTTGAAAGAAGAACAGAAATATAACGAACTCCACCAACCCTTCTTCCAGAAGAGGTCAGAATTGATCTCCAAAATACCAACCTTCTCAGTAACAACATTTGTTAACCACCCACAAGGATCTGCACTGCTTGGGGAGGAAGATGAAGAGGCACTGCATTATTTGACCAGAGTGAAGTGACAGAGTTAGAAGATATTAAATCAGGTTACAGATTAGATTTTTATTTTGATGAAAACCCTTACCTCAAAAATAAATTTCTCTCCAAAGAGTTTCATCTTAATGAAAGTGGAGATCCATCTTCAAAATAAACTGAAATCAAATGGAAATCTGGGAAGGAACTGAAGAATAGTTCAAGTCAGACACAGAATAAAACCAGCAGGAAGAGGCACCATGAAAAACCAGAAAGGTTTTTCACTTGATTCAGTGACCATTTGATGCAGGTACCGATGATTAAGAGAGGTCATCAAAGATGATATCTGGACAAATCCCTTATAGTACTACTTGGTTCCTGATATGGATGATGAAGAAGGGGAAGGAGAAGAAGAAGAAGATGATGATGATGACGAAGAATAAGAGGAAGGTTTGGAGGACATTGATGAAGAATGTGATGAAGATGAAGATGAATTGTTTCTTTCTGGCTGCTTACAATATTTTCTCCTTGACCTAGGAACTCTGGAATTTGGTGACAATATTCCCAGGAGATTTATTTTTGGGATCTTTTTCAAGAGGCAATCAGTGGAGTCTTTCCATTTCTGATTTACCATCTGGCTCTAGAATATCAGGGCAGTTTTCCTTGATAATTTCTTGAAAGATGATGGCCAGGTCCTTTTTTTTTTTTTATCATGGCTTTCAGGTAGTCCGATAAGTTTTAAATTATCCCTTCTAGATATATTCTCCAGATCAATGGTTGCTTCAATGAGGTATTTCTCATTGTCTGCTGTTTTTCATACATTTGGTTCTGTTTTATAATGTCTTGATTTCTCATAAAGTCACTAGCTTCCACTTGCTCCATTGTATTTTTTAAGGCAGTATTTTCTTCAGTGGTTTTTTGGACCTCCTTTTCCATTTGGCTAATTCTATTTTTTAAGGCATTCTTCTCTTCATTGGCTTTTTGAGATCTTTTGCCATTAAGGTTAGATTATTTTTAAAATGTTATTTTCTTGAGCATTTTTTGGATCTCCTTTAGCAAATCATTGACTTATTTTTCATGATTTTCTTGCATCACTCTCATTCTTCTTCCCAATTTTTCCTCTACTTCTCTAACTTGCTTTCCCAAATCCT
The DNA here is from genome assembly GCA_028646595.1 of Phalanger gymnotis. NCBI lineage: Eukaryota > Metazoa > Chordata > Mammalia > Diprotodontia > Phalangeridae > Phalanger > Phalanger gymnotis. The sequence continues at coordinate 174,232,393 of CM053627.1, forward strand.
TTTGGAGCTGTTCCATGGCCTCAGACCAATTCATATTTTTCTTGGAGGCTTTTGATGTGGGCTCTTTCACTTTGTTGACTTCTTCTGGCTATATGTTAATTCTTCTTCATCACCAAAAAAAGATTCTATAGTCTGAGTCTGAGTCCTTTTAGGCTGCTTGCTCATGTTCCCAGCCAACTACTTGACCCTTGAACTTTTTGTCAAGGTATGACTACCTTCAGAGTGGCGAGTGCTTTGTCCCAAGCTTTAGGGGCCTTGCACTGCTGTTTTCAGAGCTACTTCTACACAGCAAGCTCTGCCACACCATTGCTCCTTTTCACCAAGAATTGCCACCCAGGATCATGACCCAGATCCAAGCAGGGCAAAGCAAGAGAACCATGCCTCTGTGTCAGCAAAGCTCTCTATGCACTCCCACTCTAATCCGATGCATGATTCCTCCCACTAGATGGGCCTGGGGCCAGAAGCAGCTGCAGCTGGAGCTCTGGATGCAGGTGCCTGAACTTACTGCTGCTGCCTCCACACCACCCCCACTGCTCTGGGGCTGGGGGTGGACCACACACTTCTCTCATCTAGATCCAACTGTTTTCTCACTGACTGCTTCCCTCTGTTATTTCATGGGTTCTGTAGGTCTAGAATTTGTTCAGAGCTATTTTTTACAGATGTTAAGAGGGATTTGGGGGAGAACTTAAGCAAGTCCCTGTTTTCAACCTGCTATCTTGGTTCTGCCCCTTCTCATCCAACATTTATCATTTGCTTTTTTTTGCCATAGTAGCCAAGCTGTTAGGTGTAAGGTAGTATCTCAGAGTTGTTTTAATTTGGATTTCTTTACTTAAAAGTTATTCAGCACACTTCTTCATACACCTATAGATAGTTTTGATTTCTTCTTCTGAGATGTATCTGTTCATATTATTTGATCATTTATCAATTGGGGAATGGCTTGTATTTTTATACACTGGACTCAATTCTTTATATATTTGAGAAATGAGGCCTTTATCAGAGACACTTCCTGTAAAGATTGTTTCCCACCTTTATACTTTCCTTCTAATCTTGGATGTATTGGTTTTGTTTGTACAAAAGCTTCTTAATTTAATATACTCGAAATTATTTATTTTACATTTTGTAATACTCTCTGTCTCCTGTTGATGATGAATTTTTCCCCTCCCCATAGATCTGTAGTGGAATATTGCTTACTCTTCTATTTTTTTTTGACTGTACCATGATACATTTTGGGGTAGCGAATCTATTTCATTGAGACATTTTCAAGCTAAGAATAATTTCCTTAGAAAATTCCACTGATGTGCAAGTCATTAGTGATAATTTTTTGTAATCAAAGTAAACTAGAAACTGAATTTTATGTGATAATTTAAGAAATCTAAGCTAAAATACAAATAAATTTTTAAAAAAAGAAAATCTCATTCGTGGAAGTAATTTATATATATATATATATATATATATATATATATATATATATATATATTATATATATGTGCAGGGTCAGTCAGAGTAACCAAACAAGGTTTTTAAAACTTAAGACTGTAGGAACTCTAAGTACTTCATATTTGGGAAAAGTAATGAGAATATATGATAACACATATTTTACAGTTAACATTAATTAATGGTAAAAGAATGATAACAAAATCAGTAGAACATAAATATACTCAGACTAGTCTTTCTGTGCTATGAACTAAGAATAATATTCTTCGTTGATGTCTCATTACAGTGTTGAAGTGGCTTTGGGTTCTTGAAAACCATAATAATTGAGTATATTCTCTATCAGGTACTAGTAAGCTAGAAAAGCTTCAAGTCTGAGCTGGCAACATTTGTCTATACTCTGAGAAACAGCTAAGCTAAATTCAAAGAGACAGTACCAAATGTGTCACAGGGTGAATATGTTTTCTTTATAGTTATTCATGCATTGTATCTACTAAAGCATAAAAGGATTGCAATGTATGTGGAGGAAAATCCAATACTGAAGAACTAGGCCCACTGTATTAGTTAAGTAATATATATATATTTTTCAAAAATTTATCTCAGGTATTAAGGCACTTTATGAGTTTTGTGATAGGGGAGGTATTTAACTATTTTTACTTTTATAGAATTGCTTTTTTATGCATATAATTTCACAATAATCTTTCCCTTTTATTGACTACTCATTGATATTAAAATCAATTACATTTATGAAATGTTAATTAAGCAACTACAAATTGTAAAATAAGAGCAGCATGGTATAATCTGTAGAAGTTTTGTCTTGGAGTCTGAAATACCTGAATTTACTTTTTTCCCCTAATATATGCTAGGTATATGATCCAAAGGCAAGTCAGTATGTCAATGTCCCAAGCAATTTTATAAGACTACAAATTACAAAGCACGTGCCTAATTTATTTTTTATATGGTGTTTCGTTTTCGGGAATTTCTTGTACCAATTTTTTCTCCATAAATGACATTAGGAAAGTATGCTAATTTCTCTGTATAGATATTTGTTGCTAAAAAGTCATTCTTCAGAACCTTAAAGACAAGACATAGATAGGTCATCTATAAATACAATCTAACTTATCATGCTTCTCTTATAGATCAGTGTGCTCTCCAAAATAAAGGAAAAAAATCCTGAATGTTAGCCACTATCTTCTGTGGCTCTCCATATTGAATAGGAAGGAGAAGAAATTAAACATTTATAAAGTACCTACTATGTGCCAAACACTATAAAAATAACTTTTTACAAATATTTTCTCCTGTAATCCTCACAACAGCACTGTAAAAAAGGTGTTATCATTACCCTCATTTTATAGTTGAGGGAAATGAGACAAAAGAAGTCAAGTAACTTGCCCAAGGTCACACCGCTAGTAAGTATAAATCTCATACTTAAACTATAAGACAGATATAAAATCAAGAGTTCCTTTCTCCAGGCCCACCACTCTATCTGCCGTACAATTAGCTACCTCAGAATGGTAGATTTTATTTATTATTTGTTAGAATTGCTTCAAATTAAAAGAATTTTTAAATTTCAGTTTTTTTTTTCTAGATACTTTGATACTACAAAATTTATAAATAAACAAATGATATGTCATCATAAATATGGCAGAGTGATTATATAGCAAAAGGAATTGACAACCAATGGACAAATTCCATTTCTTTCAACACTGTAATGAGAATTTCAGGAATTCTGAGTGGACCTCCTTTGGTAGATTTATTGGAGAGCATAGAGAAAAGTAATGAAGAATTTGCAGACATGGATGAGTTATTAAACAGCCATTGAACAAACCACAGATCCATTGAATTATTGGAGTATAGCCATCAGGCATTTCAGAAAGCAAAGAAGTTTTGGTCTTAACTACTATCTAAAATCCTCTAATTACCTCTTTCCCCAAAATCTCTGTCCTTTTATTTTTTCTCCAATATTCTTTCACTGAAAAGAAAACTTCTAGGAGATATTTGTCTCACAATCCTTCCTAATGCCTATAAACTACTAGTAGAGTCCCACAAAAGTAGATTTCAAAGCTAAGATTAATTGATTTATTCTCTCCTGCTTCAGCTGTTATTCATTACTAGAACAATAAGTGGAGACATCTACATGGTAAAGTGAATTGAACAATAAACCTAGAGTGAGGAAGAACTAAGTACAAATCCCATTTCAGACACTAGCTGTGTGACCTTGGACATATCACTCAACTTCTGTCTTCCTCAGTTTCCTCATCCATAAAAGAGAACAAGAATAGCACCCGCATTTCAAGATTGTTGCAAGGATAAAATGAGATAATTATAAAGTGTTTTGCTATGCTTAAAGCACAATGAAAATCCTAAGTATTATTATTCCTTACTACTAAAGAGGATTGTTTCTTGTTTTATCCATTAAGTTTGATTATGTCATCCAATCTTAATACAGCCCTCTCAGAAAAAGTACCCCATTTACAAATCTGTTTAATTTTCTGTCACAGATTCATCTGAATCAAATTTTATATTTTTAATTCTTTAATTTCTAAATTTCATATTTTAGCATATTTTATCTAGAGACAGCTACCTGGCTCAGTGGATAGAGTGCTCGGCCTGGAATCAGGAATATTTGTGTTCTAATGTGGCCTGACACACTTACTATCTCTGTGACTCTGGGCAAGTCACTTGACCTCTGTTTGCTTAATCTGCCTGGAAAGGAAATAGCAAACTACTCTATTATATTTGCCAAGAAAACCTCATAGACAGTATGGCCTATGACTGGAGTCATGAAGAATTAATGATTTAATGACTGAACAATAATTTGTCTAATCCTTGTATGTCTATACAAATCTATTTTTAGCATATATGAAAATAGGGTGGATGGCTGGTGCTTTGTTTCAAGACAGAAAAATTTAAAGCAATGCTAATGGTAGGTTTAGTTCTTTAAAACATAGACATAATTGAGTTTAGAATCTGGATAGTGAGGCTAATTACCTGAAATAGTAAAGTATCATATGTATGGCGACTTCCTCCCCCAGGGTCTATATTCCAGGTGGATGTCTTTCCAGGTCAGTTCTGCTTCAATCTCCTTGTGAAACTCTTCCAAACAGGGTGTATCTGCACTGTCCTTCAATTGAATTGGGACCGTGTTTAGTAACATTTAACCTTGCAAGAAATATTGCTGGTTATGGCTCTGGTGTACAGCACATAACTCAGTGGCCCATAAAGTTAAACACATGTTTTTTCATGTGAATCTAGAGTAGCATAATAATGTTGTGGATTTATTTATCTGAATAATGAAATTGATTACAGATTTGGCTTGTGGAACCCATTTCATTATCACAAAATCTCATGCATAGAAGGCACCGCAGCACTCATATAGTCTACTGAATTGTATATCATTACGGGAAAATAAACACTCATCTTTTATTTTCTGTTTATAGAAATTCTTAACAGATTTAAGGAAAAGGCAATTTCATATTCCATTCCCCTATGCACATGTGTCAAACAACAATATTACATCTATTTTATGATATACAAAGTTATCCTTCTGACACATTTGTTCAATTGTTTAATGCCCCCTTCATGCATGATATAGAATTGTGAGTGAATTTCTCATCCATAATAGCATTACCTAAACATCTGTTGCACTTTTAAACTTTCTTTAACAAACAAGTCAAAAAATGAATGAACAAATACATTAATAAAGGGATAAGCAAACAAGAAAATAAGAACATACATAAATGAATGTCTGAAAATCTTGTAATTTGGAAAGAGTTTTCGGACTCATGAAATTCTTAGAGAAATTATTCCTCATTAGGTTAACTCAACAGTTCATCACACACACACACACACACACACACACACACACACACACACACACACACACACACACACCACAAGATCCAAAAGTTCAGTGTTAACAAGAAATTTATGCATTATAAGAAAAAATAAATTATTCGGGCTTATATTGAACTGACTTCCCTACATGAAAAAGATTTAGTTTGTAAGAATATACTATTATCCATACTGTTAAATTCAGGAACTAAGCATATTGATGTTTTTAAGTGCTATAAAGTTTATAGAGCTAGGAGCAGGATGAGCAGAATAGAAGATATTTTCATTACCCTAACCACAAGACAAAACTTTAAAAATTATAAATATTTTACATTAAAAGAGCTCTCAATTTTTACTAAAAGAGATGAAGAATTCAAAAACAACCCAGGTCATTCTGTAGATAATAAGGTAGCATTTTTTTTTAAAGCAATGGAGAACTTTCTTTCCATGGCAGCCTTTGTAAATGCATTATTCATTTGTCTAGTCAAGAGAACCTCAAGAAATTTCATACAGTAAAGAATTGGCCATTTGGTATATATAGCAGTTGGGGAAAATGTCTGCTGTTCCAATCTGAGAGGCATCTTCTTGACATTCTTCTATATTTAAAACTTCACCTCCTTCTCTTTCAGCAATAGAAAATATAAATGAATATGATAATACATGTCCAATGGCTGAACCTTTAGTTTTACCACTTCAATGACTAGAACACTATAGCATAAAATTCATTCATTAAAAGCAGTGATGGCTTCATGGATAGAGCAGGACTTACATGAGTCAAAGTTATAAAATCTTGGACTTCTTTCTTGAAGATTAAAAATTATGTCATACCCATTTTACAGGTGAAAAAATAAAGTACCATATAAGTATTATAATGTCAAATGTTAAGAAATTGTCAGAATAAGATATATCTTATTCTGAATAAGATACATCTATCTTAATTTCTTCTAAGAATTATAAAGTATTTGAGGTGAAGAGAACCTTGTAAAGTATGGAGTACAATTTCTATTGAGTGTTAAAAATCTTTTCTACATCATTTCTGACAGATAGACATCCTTTTAAAATTTCTTGGTGTCTAGTGCCTTACTGATTCTTGAGATATTCAATCCCATTATTAGGCTGACTTCATGCAAAACTATTTACTCACCTTTTTTTTTTTTTAACTTCTATTATAGAACAGAGAAAATCTGGTGTTTCTTCTATATGATAGTCCTTAAGATTTTTCAGGATAATCTTAGTACCCACTTCTCTGTGTACTCATCTCAACTCCTTTAACTCTTCTTTACTTGAATGATTTCCAGAGAATACCCCATCTTCTCACTGCCCTCCACACGTGTCTTATACAATATGTTGCCTAGAATCAATCACAACTAGATATAATATTCCAGATGTGTTTGCATAAGCTCTATGGGATGATTATTTCATATGATTTAGAAATTAAGTAATTCATTGAAGCAGAATTTGTTAAACAACTACCATTTACAAAACACAATTTTAGAAAATGAGAGAGATATAAAAACAAATGGGAGGGGGAAATGATCCATTCTCTTTAAAGGACTTTTAATATAATGGAGAAAGATGTACAAAAGTAACTATACAACAAAACAGGACCTAATTAATTGCATTAGAATTATAGTCTTATGAGAATTCCTAAGGAAGAAAAAAACATCATTTGAACTAAATGAAACTCTTAATAGAGGAATAACATTTGAAGTGGGTTATTTTGGGGCCCTCCTCACTCAGAGTGAATGTAAACAGTAACTGTTTCTCTTATAGCCAACAACCCTGAGGGTCTTCCCCTCCCAGTCTGATTTTTTTTATTATTAAAGAGACCAACTCCTGGACTCACTTCTTTAAGAGTCCTATTCACTGAATGGGTGTTGCCTCACTCAAAGTGAGAACCTAAAAAGACCTTAGCTTTAAAGGGCCAAGGTCTCTCACTGCATCCTGGGCCATCTGCAGTTGTCCTGATCAATATTTGGCTACTGGATGCAGATGGCTGTGGAGGAGAAAGTGAGGCTGGTGACTTTGCACAGCATCCCCTCACTCAAATCAAAGACAATTACAGGACATGTCATCATCTACCTGATGTCATGGTCTTCTTTGAGAATAAAGGACAAACCATACCACAATCACAAGAAGAAAAAACATAATTTCTACAGACAGAGACAGGATCTGGACAACCACTCCAGGCCTTTTGATTATCACAGAGGAAAAAAACTGAAGGACATATTGTGGATAATGGTAAGCAATCAAATCTGGAGAGAAAAGGGAGTAATCTGAAATATGAAAGTTAAATTGTAAAGGGCCTTTAATACCAAGAAAAAAAAAAGAACATTTCCTCTATGGATCTTAGAACTTGTTACTCCATATTTCACTAGGTACTCAATTTTAAGGCTACAAAGAGATTAAGACCACCTGAATAACTATTACAACATTAACTCTTATATTTTTAAAACAGAAATTTTAGTGCTATGGGTTTGCACAGCTGTTTAGCCAAGGAGTTCAGAGTCAAAACTCATAATTGATTCTCCATGAGATCAAGGTTGAAGGTACAGATAGGAAGAGATACCCAAGAAGTGCCAAACAAAAGAGTCAAGAGGGCTAAGAAATGCGCATAGATTGTAGGGATTAGGTAGGTTGTCATTGTTTTTAATTATGCTTTGTTCTAATGTAGTGGTCAGATACTGAGGACATGTAGGTGATATTAAAACAAAACCTATTAATTAAAGTCTATTAAATAAGAAAATAATGACAGAAAAGTTATCTAAACATTACTCAAAAATAAAATTAGATTATTATTTTAGTAAGTCTGAAAGAATAGAATTATTATCAGTCATTCTACAAGTATTTATTAATTCCTCACTATTCCCTAGGCACTATGCTAAGCACTGTGGATAAAACATATGGCAAAAGCATTTTTCTTCTTGAGGAGCCAACTTTCTAATAGGGGACTCATAAAAATAATTAAGTATATCAAATATATGTACATACACACACATGTATATACATTATATATATACATATTATTGTATGTAAAAAGGTAAATAAAATTAGAAATTAGAACTTAGAACTTGGTTTATAGTAAAGTGTCAACTATACAACTACTTTTTGGAATTAAAAAAAACATTTCTTATTTCCTTTTTCTTGTTTTCTGTGGTTTTTTTGTTTGTTTGTTTTTGGTTTTTGGTTGTTGTTTAAGGTAGTTTGGAGTTGACATGATTCATCAAAACTAACTCTTGCTAGTTGTTGCCAGACCTTGTCATAGTCAATTCAGCCTGAAACAGCCCATCACCCTCAGGTTTATAGTGAATTAACAGAAATAGACAAACATTAGTAAGGCAAATCACGTTATTGAACTGGTGGTTTACAGACAACATTAGCTGTAATGATAGCACGCAAACTAGATTTGTCAGTAACAGTAATAGGCAAACTCCAACGAAATTAGATTCAATGTCTCACAGGAAAATGTAGAAAGTGTCCACGTGAGATTCATTTCTTTTTCATATTCTTTTCTAGTAAATACTAAGAAGTAGAAGAATACGGAAGCTAGTGAAGTTTGTCAGATCCCATTTCTTCAAAATAACCACCCTTAATTATAAATATTGGCATCATTTTTAACAGCTCTATTTTCATGAAAGTGGTATACAATATGTCAGTCTGCTTTTAACAAGTTTAGTCACAAATTTAAAATATATTCAGTAACAGTAACAACAAACTAAAAGCCCTAACCCGTCTTTATCCATTTCTTTAATTAACTCTATGCCACATTCTCCTAAAAAATTCTTTACATACAGTTTTTTGATTAGATTAATAATTAGATTAAATTAGTAATTAGATTATATAGGTACCATATTAAAAATATCTACAAAGACTTTTTAACCACCTTTTTTTAGACAGTGAAAACATATAGAACACTTTAGGTCCTATGAAATCTCCTGGTGAAAAATAAAAAGTTTGAAGTTACAGAAATTTGGCCTATTTCTGAAAAAATTTGTAAAATTTTATTCTTTTAATTCTATAATTTGTGATTAGTTTACATAATTTGGCTTTTTTTCTGACTAGAGTTTGCAGCACTACTTGAGTATAACACATATTTGCCTATGCATGTAAAGGCAATGTTTCTGAATTAAACTTTCTTAACCAGCATTTTATAGTTATACCAAGAGACATAGGAGGGATGCTTGAAACCTTTTGATCATAAATTCTTTCTGTTTCACATCTCAAATGAACACCTTAAGGAGTATTACAGATTCATATCAAAATGAAAGTTTTCCAGTGGGAAAGAGTATATACTTATTTATTCAAGCATCTATTATGCATGGGCTATCTCAATTTATTTTTATTAAACTCTCCTCAAATTCACATTATTGCTATCACTGGCATTGACCATTTAACATTAAATGAGATGTGTATCCCTAAATACGGTTTTTGAAGAGACTTCAAATGGAATTGTTTGCTTTTGTGAGTCATAGAACTTTACAGTTATATGGGACTTTAGAGAGTATCTCATGCAACAGCTCCATTTTTAGAAGAGGAGACAAAGGTCTAGAGGATTAAATTGACTCACCCAAGGCCACCCAGATACATATTAATAGAACTTCTAAGTCTCAGTCTAGTGAGTTTCTTCTGTCCTTTATTACCATTTATAAGCTTTCATTTTATTATTTCATAGTGGCAAAAAATAATGAATTTTATTCTGCAAAATCCAGAAAAATTTACAAATCAGCATGGCCTAATTAAACATTTCTTCCTTATGCATTCTAAGTTGCTTTATAATACTTTTATAGGCTGTCTGTACCAAAATAAATTGTTTCTCATTAAGAGGTGACACCTTCTAGGATTGGATGTGTATTAGATAAGTGGCATAAAAAGGACATAAGTGTTTATGTGCAAAGTTAGCATCTCTACATGCAGGGCTAGTTTTATGATCTATGCATGCCAGATGTGGGTGCTTTAAAATCTTTTAAAATCTTGGCATGTTTAATACTAAAACATTGATTTATGGAATGTAAGGCTGAAAGTGTTAGCTATCTTTGAGTGGAAACTTGATTGCAAGCTGTGTCTAACAGGCAGCTATTAAGCATTCAGAATGAATGACTCGGAATCAGGAATAAAAATAATAACTACCTAGTGAAGGTTATTGCTTCTTTCCCCTTTTCCATTAGATTAACTCATCATCATTATACAACTTTCAGAGCCAGTTGAAGACCCCTTCAGAAAGTAATAATGAGATTGTGAATTAGTGACTTTCCTCTTGCAAGATGTTCTTTTTTTCAGATACCCATTTTAAGGATGCACACTATACTTTGGCCTCCTCGTGCTATTATTTTTAAGAGAATGAAATCAGGTAGAAACGGGGACCTGCAGAAAGAGATTTAGGAATATAAAGATTAGAAAGATCTCCTTATACGGTTAATCAACAAGCACTTATTAAGCCCTTATTATGTGCAAGGTATATAATACAAAGATAGGGAAACAAGGAAAGAACACACACACACATGCACAAACACACACAGTTTGCCCTCAAGATGTTTCTTTTCCAGTGGTGGAGACATAAAATGTTTGATTTGCTTGTGAGATATGACAAAAACTTGGAAAACTATATTAAAACAAACTCCAGTGTGTTTACAAAGAACTTCCTTTATCCATTTGATTATTTTCAATAAAGTGCATATTTAAAACCCTAATGAGTGTAAAGAATAGTGCTAAGAAATGGAAATATTATAACAACCACAACAACAATGTCCTTGCCTTTAAAGTGTTTATATTCTATTGGAGGGATATAACAATGAAACAGATAAACAAATCCATGCTAATTAGAGGACTGAAAGAATACTGACTACTCTGGGAACCAGGAAGGACTTTCTGAAGTAGTTGGAATCTGTAATGAGCCTTGAAAAAAGTCAAGTATGCCAAGAGGAGGATTTAAGGGGGGAGAACATCCCCAGATTGTGGGATAATTTGTAAAAAGCCAGTGAGGCTATTTTGGGGACAGGAGAGGGTCTAATTTTGCTGGGATAGAAAGTGTATGAAGAAAATTAGCTGAAACAATTGGAAAAGCAGGCTTGAAATACTGTGAAGAACTTTAGCTAGGGTAGTGAGTGAGTCTATATTTTACTATAGCTAGTGAGTTTATATTTTACTCTAGAAGCAAAAGAGAAGTATTTTTTTTTCCTGTTTCCATAAAAATAGTGGCTACTATTTAGTGTTTAATGTTTTATATAGTATGTATGTGTATGTATATGTAAGTATATAACGCACACAAATCCATGCAAATATATACATATATGTATGCACACATGCACATACACACACATATATGTAATTTAATTAAATGATTTTTTTTTCAAAAATGAAAAGCTATTTCTGTCACTTAAATTTTCTACTGGTACATATTTATAGAGGACTTTATAGTATATTATGAATTCTATACAGCTTTTTTTTTAAATTTGCTATCCATAACACTCTTATGAAGGACATAACTTTCATTATCATACATCTGAGAAAAGTGAAATTCAGAAAGTTGAAGGGAATTGCTCAAAGTCACATATATGGTAACTAGAAAGTTCTTAATGACAGTGACATGGTCATTACTCATTTCGCTTAATCAAGGTTGAAGAGGTCTAACCAAAATGATGACAGTAGAGAACCATAGGTTTCTAGGCTGCTCAAGACCCCAAAATACCTACATGCCAGGTCCTGCCAAAAGAATTTGACTCAAGCCTTCTCAGCCAAAGAAAAAGACAAAGTTTATTAAGGATTCACCATAATGGCTTGTCTTAAGAAATCACACCCTTTGTGATGCCTGTTTTCACAAGCAGGCCAGATTCAATCTGCTGAGCTAGACTAAATCTGAGCACCTTCATGGAGGCAAGATGGAGATTATATACACAAAGATTGTAGGAGGGATTGAGGGGTGGTCTGGGGTGACTAGAGGAGGGCTTTAGGGAGAGTCTTGAGGAGGAGTCTAAGGAGGACAAGATGAGGTCAGACTCCAGGAACCAAGAGAATGGGATTAAGGGTGGGAAGTAGCTGAAGGCATGGATATCAATAGTATCAAGGGTGGGAAGTAGCTGGACAATAAAGGGCAAGGCTAGGTAGAGATTTGGGCCCAATGATAATGTAAGGCTTATGGCCTTAGGGAAAGGCCAGATCTAGTTGGAAGATTCAAGGAGAGTTCAAGGGGGCTCCCAGAGATGGTATTCCAGATTCAAGGCAGTTCTCAGAGACTGTGCCCTCATCAGGGTGAGCTAAATCCTCTTAGTGACCCCAGTCCATGCCAAGGATAGGCTCTTCCTTTGGGAAGATTCAAGGGAACACTACCAATCAGATTGATTTTATAGATTCAATGCTCCCCAACATCTCTGTTCATGAAAGTCTCATATAGCCAATAGGGTATTTTTGCATACACTAATTCAGCTTTTAATCACACTAATTAAAATTAAGAAGTTGTGATGCAGTTGGGGTGCTGGGAACCCCAAAATGCAAGGGTACAGGGTGGGACTGCCTTGAAAGAATTTGACTACTCAGAGTAGTGAGGTTTTATACACCAATTCAGTGAGCAAGATTTCTAGTAAATCTGCACATTACTGTGACACCAATAGAAGCAAGCAAGATTCTAATAATCTGAACAACTTAATAGGGTTAAGATTGGTACTTTATAGAGGCAGAGCCAAGATGGCAGCTGGGAAGCAGTGACTGGCGTGAGCTCCCCACCAAGTCCCTCCAAAAACCTATAAAAAATGGCTCTGAACCAATTTTAGAACTGCAGAACCCACAAAGTGGCAGAGGGAAGTAGGGCTCTAGCCCAGGACAGCCTGGATGGTCTCTAGGTAAGGTCTGTCCCACACGGACCTCCCAGCCCCCAGCTGAGGGGAGCAGAACTGAGCCCAGCGCGCACGGCGCGAACAGACCAGACGTGGACCTACCAGACCAGGAGACGAGCAGAGAGTGCCCTGGCATGCTGAAATACTGAGCTGTGGCATGTACTAGACCTCACAACCAACAAAGAGCAAAGACATCAGAGAAGGTTACTGGGAAAAGTTGCGGGACTGAGTTTGCGGTTCAGCCACCGCCCCTGGGGCAGCAGAGGTGGGGCAGCTTTAGAACTACAGCTGCAGTTGCTTCTGGCCCCAGGCCCACCTGGTGGGAGGAATTAAGTGGCTGATCAGTGCAGGAGTGAAGAGTCTGCTGAAGATTTAAGCCCAGTCCAGGTAGACGGTTCTTGGGAAAGGAGGAGTGCTGGTGAGGCAGCTCATCTGCCCAAGCGTGGAATATAGAACTCTTTAGTCTATAAGCAGCCACACCCCATTGAAAAAATCAAAGGTTAATTAAGTTGGAGGGGAATATGGCCAGGCATCGAAAACACACCCAGATTCAGTCTCAGACTCTGGAATCATTCTTTGGTGACAAAGAAAACCAAAATATACAGTCAGATGAAGTTAACAAAGTCATAGATCCTACAACAAAAACCTCCAAGAAAAACATGAATTGGGCTCAGGCCATGGAAGAACTCAAAAAGGATTTAGAA
>CM053627.1:174246687-174276123 GCA_028646595.1 Phalanger gymnotis
TTTTTTAATATATTTACTTTCATATGTAAACACTTTATGCCCCCAACGAGTATAAAATCCTTAAAGTCAGGAATTATTTTTTTTTGTCTTTGTATCCCTTGTGATTACATAGTAAGTGTTTAATAATTGTGTGTTAATTTAATAGCTCACTGCATCTTTACAATAAAATAAATGATTGAGAGAAGCAGAGAATATAATATATTTCTATATTTGTAGTTTATTCATTTCAAAAATGCATTTGATTTGATAAAATAAAATTCAGCCTTGAATGATTTCCTTGAACAAAAAGGCATCTCCTAAAACTATCCTAAAACTATGTGACTCTGTGATAGAAATTATTATATAGGAAAATTTGTTCAACAATCCCCAGAGTATGACAAGGGAAAAAAATCTGTACAAAAATATTCATAGTGGTACTGTTTGCAATAGCAAAGAGTTGGAAACAAATCATATATGGAGGAATGGCTGAATAAACTGTGATGTATAAATGCAATGTTATAAAGAATGAAAAATATTATGAATTTGAAGAAATGTGAGAAAACTTACATGGAGTGATCCAGGTTAAAGAAAGCAAGATCAAAATAACAATACATAGACTGCATGCAGAGATATAAATAAAAATAATACTAACCAGTGACAAAATTCAGCTTCTGTGCAATGAATGACAAGTATTTTGTCTTGTTCAAGTTCAAACACACAACCTTCCTTTCTTCCAAAACTGTTAAATAATAAAAAATGAATGGATGCATGTACAACCATTCTAATCACTTTTTCTATTGTGTGGCTTACTTGCTTTCTGGAATTATAATAATTACATTTCTATGGTTTTTATGTATTTTTTTTATTTTTAGTTTATAACACTCAGTTCCACAAGTTTTTGGGTTCCAAATTTTCTCTCCATCTCCTCCCACCTCCCCCCCCCAAGATGGCATGTAATCCAAGGTAGGTTCTACTAATACCTTCACATTGGACTTATTTACAAAATAGTCCAATTGTAAAGAAGAATTATAACCAATGGAACGAATCATGACAAAGGAGAAACGAAACCAAAAAAGAATCAAAAAAAAAGAGAGCAAATACTTTGCCTCTACCTGCATTCAAACTCCATGATACTTTCTCTGGATATGCATAGCTTTTTCCATCATGAGTCTTATAGAGCTGTCTTTGAACCTTGTACTGATGAAAGGAGTCAAATCTATCAAAGCTAGTCCTTACAGATAGCATGTGTCTGTAATCATGTGTAATGATCTCCTGATTCTGCTCCTTTCACTCAACATCAGTATATATAAGTCTTTCTAGGATATTTTGACGTCTGTCTGCTCTTCACTTCTTATTGCACAATAGTATACCATTATATTCATATACCACAATTTGTTTAGCCATTCACCAATTGATGGGCATCCGTTTGATTTCCAATTCTTTGCTACCACAAAAAAGTTGCTCTTAATATTTTTATACATACTGGTCCATTTGCCACTTGTATAATCTCTTTGGGATATAGCCCTATAAGTTGTATTGCTGGGTCAAAGGGCATGCACATTTTTATAGCCCTTTGGGCATAGTTCTCAATTGCTCTCCAGAATGGCTGGATCAGTTTACAACTCCACCAACAATGTAACAATGTTCCAATTTTTCCACATCCTATCCAGCATTTATCATTTTCCTGTTTTGTCATGTTAGCCAATCTGATAGGAGAGATATAGTACCTTAGAGTTGCTTTAATTTGCATTTCTTTAATCAATAGTCATAGAGAGAATTTTTTCATCTGACTATAGGTATCTTTAATTTCTTCCTCTGGAAACTGCCTGTTCATATCCTTTCACCATTTCTCAGTAGGGGAATGACTTGTATTCCTATAAATTTGACTCAGTTCCCTGTATATTTTAGATATGAGGCCTTTATCAGAGATGCTAGTTGTAAAGAATTTCTCTCAACTTTCTGCTTCCCTCCTAATCTTTGTTGCATTGGCTTTGTTTATACAAAAACTTTGCAATTTAACATAATCAAAATTATCCATTTTGCTATGCTCTCTATCTCTCGTTGGATCATGAATTCTTCCCTTTCCCATAAATCTGACAGGTAAACTATTCTTTGCTCTCCCAAATTGCTTATAGTATCAGCCTTTATTCCTAAATCATGAACCCATTTTGACTTTATTTTGGCATACAGTGTAAGATATTGATCTATGCCCAATTTCTGCCATATCTTTTTCCAATTTTCCCAGTAGTTTTTGTGAAATTGTGAATTCTTAACCCAGAAGCTTGATTCCTTGGGTTTATCAAAGAGTAGGTTGCTATAGTCACTGATTATTGTGTCTTGTGAACCTAACCTATTCCACTGATCCACCTCTCTATTTCTTAGCCAGTACCAAGTAGTTTTGATGAATGCTACTTTATAATGCAGTCTAATGCCTGTTATGGCTAAACCACTTCCCCTAGCATTTGTTTTCATTAATTCCCTTGATATTTGCAAACTCATTCAGGAAGTGAAAGATCTTTCCTTCTCCTTGAATAGCCTTCAGGTGGGGCTTCAAGTGGGCCAACAAAGGGAGATCTAATTAGAAAGAGGCCCACACTCTTTCACTAATTAGGTATTAGCCCCCAGTTTAGTTAGCAAACTAGTTTGCTAGTTTGAAGGAGGCCTGAAGCCCTCAGGGGAGTTAAAAAGACCAGAGACAATGGTATGTGCCTTAGTTCTAGTCCATCAGATGATTTTCTAGTCAACCAGATGACTTCTAGAACTGTATAAAAAGAGAGAACAGAACTTGGAATGGAACAGAAACTGAGGACTGAGAGCAGAACTGGACACAATGGAACTGGAAACAGCAGAGCAGAGAGTATCAGGATTCAGAAGCAGAGGGCTAGCATCCAGAGTGTGCAGAGCAGAGAGTGCTGAACGAAAAGTTAAGATTCATGGGTGATCTTCTTATAGGAGATCCCTAGCATGGAGAGTAAGCACAAGTATGGCTTGGTTTCCTGCTATAATATTTTGTTATAATCTCCTTGTTACTGTACTGAGGTGCGCTTATCAGTTTTGGAATATTATTGACACAATATCAAATTAGGGGCATCGGTCCTTGAATTTGATCCTTTGGTTCTTCTAAATAAATGTTATATTTCCTCTACCTTCTACTTAGAGAATTTCTTACACTTCCCAGATTCCGAACCATTCAGATATGCCCATGGTCTTCTCAGAGGTCATGAATTTTCCCTTATTGATGTAATATTCGGGACTTTTTGTTCTTCCAAATAAATTTTGTTATTTTTTTATCCAGCTCTGTAAAATAATTTTATGGTAGTTTGATTGATATGACACTGAATAAGTAAATTAATTTAGATAAAATTGTCATTATTATTATATTGGCTCAGCCTAACCATGAGCAACTGATGTTTTCCCATTTATTTAGATGTGACTTTATTTGTGTGAAAAGTGTTTTGTAATTGTGTTCCTATAGGCCCTGGGTTTGTCTTGGCAGGTAGATTCACAAACACTTTATAGTCTCTATAGTAACTTTAAATGGAAATTTTTTTCCTATCTCATGCTATTGGGTTTTGTTAGCAATATATAGGAATGCCGAGAGTTTATGTGGATTTGTTTTATATCCTGCAAGTTTGCTAAAGTTTATTTTATTATTTCAAGTAGCTTTTTACTTGATTCTCTAGGATTCTCTAAATAAATCATTATATCATCTGCAAAGAGTGATAATTTTGTTTCTTCTTTGACTGTCCTAATTCCTTCAATTTATTTTTCTTCTCTTATTGCTACAGCTAACATTTCTAGTATCAAATTGAATTATGAGGGTAATAATGACATCCTTGTTTCATGCCTGATCTTATTGGGAATGCATCTAGCATATCTCCCTTACACATAATTTTTGCTGATGGTTTTAGGTGGATGCTACTTATAATTTTCAGGAAGGCTCCATTTATTCCTATGCTTTCTAGTGTTTTTACTAGGAATGGATGTTGTATTTTGTCAAATGCTTTTTCTGCATCTATTGAGATAATCATATAGTTTCTGCTTGTTTTGTTGTTGATATGGTCAATTATGCTGATAGTTTTCCTAATATTGAACCAGCTTTGCATTCCTGGAATAAATCCTACCTTGTCATAGTGTATTATTCTTGAGATAAGTTGCTGTAATCTTTTTGCTAATATTTTATTTAAAATAAAAAAATATATATGCTTTCTTTTGCTGTTTTTTTCCTATCTTGTTGAGATCAAATTTATTGAGTATTAAAGCAAGGTGCAAGATATCAATATATACACTCACCTATGCTCCTCTAGGATTTTTCACTATTGTCATGGAAGATGTTCTTCACATAATTGTAAAAGAGAGACAAACTGAAAGAGACAGAAAAACACAGAAAGAGGGAGAGAGAAAAAAAGGTAGAGAGATGGAAAGGGACAGAGAAAGGTAAAATGCAGAAAGAGGGAGAAAGAGAGAGAAATGTGAGACAGGGAGATAGAAAGAGAGAGAGGGAGAGAGACAGAGAGAGAGAGAGAGAGAGAGAGAGAGAGAGAGAGAGAGAGAGGATTTTCAACAGAAAGTAAGCTTCTTCAAATATTCCTATTCATAGACAATATTGTACTAAGTACAAAAGCCTATGGGAAAATATCCACCACAAAATCCACATTGATGTGAGAGATTTGTATAACCATTCATAATAGAAAACAAAGTGAATATGAAAAAATACATTGCCAAGACCGCGACATAAAATTAATAGGTGAGTTATTCTAAATTAGTGAGTCTAAAAAGATAACTTTTTTGAGAGCTTTAATGCAGCATCATAGATTCAGAGCAGGAAGAGAATTGAGAGGCTGCATAGTTCAACCCTCCTCATATTATAGATGAAGAAATGATTCCCAGCAATTTTAAATGTATAAATAGCTAATGTGTCTGAATTGTTATTTTAGCTCAGATCTTCCTTATTCTAAGTATGAAACAATATCTGTTATATTTTTATGCACACTTCATGTCAGAGAAACCTAGTTTCAGCCTTTGAAAGTTAGTAGATATGTAACTGGCAAAGCCACTTAAACTATATCTGTCTTAGATAACACACTAATATCTATCTGGTAAATTATTTAAGTTATATTCTACCTCAGCAAAGATGGCATGCAAAGAATCCACATACTTGATTAAATTAGAGAGCCAACATGTGTTTGTTTCTTTGACAGGTCTTGAAGATCAAGTCAATTTAAAGATATTAAGGCAGAGCCAAGAAGGTAAATTTGAGGCAGCCATACACCTGAACTCTCTCAATATTCCTACCTCCCCAAAGAACTTGAAAATAATACCTCAAATCAAATTGTGGAGTGGCAGAGTGGACAAAGAGATTTTTTTCAGCCTAAACACAACTTAAGGAGTTGGCAGGACAAGTCTGTGACACCAGGGTGGGGTCCTATCTGGAGTGCAGCAATAGCACCAACAGTAGGCCTTTGAAGCAGCTTCAGCAGTGGCAAAATGTGTAGAAGCTCCAGGAAATGCTAAGGGGGTTGGACAACTGGTTTAAAAAAAAGATTTCAGGGGACATTTTGCTAGCACTGGGTATAACTAGTGCTGATTGGCAATTCTATCATTGAATTGTAGTTCTGGGTTCCAGGGTAGAGAGGAAGCCTTGTGGTTAGTCACAAAGAATCAGAGGTGCTGGTCTCAGTTCTAAGGTGAAGGGGAGCACTACTGCCTATGGCTGCATAAAAGCAAGGAACCTGGTCACAATCCTACCACTGAGAAAAGAACTAGTGCTTGTTGCTGCTTGGAAGCAGCATCCCCTCCTAGATAAAGACCAGAATGCAGAAGAAGAGAGCAGTGACCACACCTCTCTGTGGACCACACCAATTTGGAAGCTTAGAAAACTTACAGACCACTAGAACTAGCTCTGAAAATAGCATCACGAACAAAGCCTGAACCTTGGGACAGTGCCTTCCCACTCCCAGTTGATTAGAGCCCAATTTTATCATAAAGTTCAAAGTCAAGAAATGGCCTAGAAAAACAAGCAAACAACAAAAAAAGGGATTCAAAAATTATATATATATACATATACATATACATACATATATATATATATGTGTATACACACACACACACACACACACACACACACACACATGTACTAGAATAGCAGGGAAAACCAAGACACAAACCCAGCAGACAACAAAGTAAAATAGGTGCAAACAAAGCATCAAAGAAAAATGCTAATTTGAAGCCAACACAATAAGAATTCCTGGAAATGATAAAGAATGAGATGTTTGGTAGAGGAAAAAATGAAAGAAGAAATGAGAATGATGCAAGAAAAATTATGAGAAGAGAATGGTTTGGCAAAAAAAGGGCACAAAACTACAAAAAAAATAACATCTTAAAAAAATTAATTGGCCTAATGGTAAAAGAGGCATAAAAATACGATGAAGAAAAGAACTCCTTAAAAAATAGAATGAGACAAATGGAAAAGGAGGTAGAAAAATTCACTGAAAACATTAGAATTGGGCAAGTAGGAGCTAATAACTCCATATGACACCAAGAAACAATAAAAAATAGTCAAAACAATGACAAAAAATAGAAGAAAATGTGAAGTATCTCATAGGAAAAACAACCGACCTGGAAAATAGATTAGAGATAATATTTGAGAAATATTGAAATACTTGACCCCCACAATCAAAAAATGAACCTAGACATAATATTTCTAGAAAATATACAGGGAAACTGCCCTGATAGCTTAGTTCCAGAAGGTAAGATACAAATTGAAAGGATCTACTGATCACCTCCTAAAATAGATCTAAAATGAAAACTCCCAGGAATATTATAGCCAAATTCCAGAACTTTCATTTCAAGGAGACAATATTGCAAGCTGCAAGAAAAAAGAAATAAAAAAATCATGGAGCCATGCTGAGATCATACAAGATTTAGCACCTTCCACAATAAAGGATCAGAAGGCATAGAATATGATATTCCAGAAGACAAAAGAACAAAAAATCAAAACCAAGAATAGCCTAGCTAGCAAAACTGAGTACAGTATAATCCTTCAGGGCAAAACAATTGATATATAATGAAATTGAGAGCATTAAAGAACTCCTGATTGAGAAAAAAAACAGAGCTGAATAAAAAAATGACAATCAAACAAAAGACTCAATAGAAGCCTAAAACAGTAAACGCAAAAGATTAATCATAAGGAACTCAATAAATTTAAATTGCTTACATTCCTATGTGGAAACATGATACATATAATTGCTAAGGACATTAATATTTTCAGGAAAGTTAGAAGGACTCATCATATACAAAAAGCATGAGTGAAAGTCAGTTATGTTGGGATGGAAAATAGGCACAGTAATGCATTGTTGATAAAGTTGTGAAGCGGTCCAATTATTCTGGAAAAAAAACATTTGAAACTATGCCCAAAGGGCTATAAAACTGTGCATAGCCTTTGCCTGAGCAATACCACTATTTGATCTATACAACAAAAAGAACAAAGAAAAAAGGAAAATGACCTCCTTGTACAAAAATATTAATAACGGCTATTTGTATTGATAAACTATTGGAAATCAAGGTGATGTTCATCAGTTGGGGAATGGCTGAACAAGTTGTAGCAAATGGTTGTGGTTAAGTACTGGCATCCTCTAAGAAATGACAAAGAGGGTGATTTCAGAAAAATATGGCAAAATCTATATGAACGGAGGCAAAGGAAAATGAGAATAGCTCGGAAATCATTGTGCATAGCAAATAACAATTTAATGATCAATTGTGAAAGACTTGGCTACTATGTTCAATTCAATGATCTAAGACAAATCCAAAGGACTCATGGGGAAAAAATGCTATCGCCTCTAGAAAGAGAACTGATGAACTCTGAATGTAAATTGAAATATGATTTTCTCACTTTTTTATTTTCTTGCTTTTTAAAAAAATGTGGCTACTATAGAAATATATTTTACACAATTTCATATATGCAAATGATATCATATTGCTTGCTTTCTCAGTGGTGTTGGGGGATTGGGAGGGGAAAATAATTTGCAACTTTAAATTTAAAAAGAAAATATGTTTAAAATAAATAAACAACAAATTTAAATTAAAAATAAACTATTAAGTGCTTACTGTGTGCTAGGGATTATGATAAGTTATGGTAATACAGATTAAGAAGAAAGGAGTGTGTGTGGGGATAAAGAGAGAGAGAGAGCTAGTCCTTGATTTCAAGAAACTTGGATTCCAGAAACTTCCAGAGCCAAGACGGTACTACATGGAGCCCTCCCAAATTCCCCTCCAAACAACTTGAACCACCCCAGAATTGATTTAGAAGCAGGGAACCAGCTTATCAGCTCAGCAGGAAAGGTCTTTTTCACTGGGATGGGAGAGGAGCAGCAGCCAGACTCATAGCAGGGGACATGCAATGAGGTTCTGGACCCTGGGGCAATCCACCAGCAAGGCTTCACCTTCCAGTAAGCTAGGAGCCTTCAAGGCAAGCCAGTAGTCTGTGCAGCACAGCAGGGCCCTACCCCAGCAGCCCCAGCCCTAGCCCCAGCACAGGCCACCAGCAAGACCTTGCCTTCATTGCTGAGCAGTAGTGAGGCCCTGCCCTCAGGGGCCGCCTAGCAGTGAAACCACATCCCTTGGAGAACAACACAGAGGCCCAACCCACCAGTACAAAGCAGAAAGGATGTTCTCCAGTGCAAGCCATCAGGTAGGCCCAGAGGCCAAGTGAAAGCTAGCAGCAAGGCCCTGAGAACCAGCACAAGAAGCTTAGGACACTACAAGAGGAGAGCCCAAATTTCACTTAAAAATATCAAGCCATAAAAATGCAGAAAAAATTAGCAAAACAAGACAATAAAAAAAAGGATTTGACTGTAGAATGTTACTATATGGGGGATTCTGGGAAGATAAAGGAATAGCTCAGAAAATTTCAAGCTCTCAAGATTTTCCTCCACAAAAGAGATAAAACAGACAAATGCAGAGCCATGAAAATAAATAAGAGCAGGGGAAGAACAGGGGTGCTCTTGGGATAATTGGAGAAGACCTGGAAAAGACTTCTTCCCTGTGAAGAATAAAAACCTCCAGTCTAGCGCCCCCTTCAACAACAAGTAGCAAGCTGCTTTAACAGCAAGCATCAGGCCCTGGGCTTAGCTGGGTTGGGAGGCTGCCTCAGCTCCAGCCACAGGAACTTTTAACCCTAGGACAGTGAGGGGAGTTGAGTGTCTGACCTAGGAAAGACCTAGGCAACCTTTGCTGACAAGGAACGCTAGACTCAGCTATACTGTGGAAAGCAGTGAGGGTGAGAAGGAACCAGCCACACCCCTGGTGAGTGAAGAAGCAGTTGGGCAGCTACACTGCTGGCTATGGGCACTCACAGGAGGCTGGAAATCTTGGTTTGAGTTCAAGGCCAGAGTGGAGAATTGAAGAGGATCAGAGGCAAGAGGCACCATCTCCCATACCCCAGGACTAGAGGTGATTACAAAAACTAAATTACCTCCAAAAATGCATAGGCAAAAGAGAAAGAATCCAACTATAGAGAGCTGCTATGGGAATAGAGAAGACCAGGATTTTCCTTTAGAGGAGGACATTGAAACAAAGAAATCTTTTTCTTTCCCAAGAGTAATGTCAAATGGTCACCTACACAAAAATGAATTCTTTGAAGAACTTTAAAAAAAACTTTAAAAATCAAATAAGAGAGACTGCGGAGAAATTAAAAAAGAAATATAAGAATAATACAAGGAAAAGAAGAAGATTATACTAAAGAGTCAACCAATTAAAATAGGAGATCCAGAATCTTAAGGAAGAAAATGTCCCCTGAAAATCAGAATTGGGGTAGGAGAAGCCAGTGAAGTTATAAGAGATGAAGCAATTATACTTGTGTGATATATATATATGTATATATAGATGTATATGTGTATATATACATATATATACACACATTCACATATGTACACACATATATTTGAAAAAAATAGAAGAGAATGGGAAACATTTCATAAGAAAAATGACAGATGTAGAGAACAGATCAAGAAAAGAAAACATCAGAATAATTGGATTACCTGAAAGTTCTGATCAAAAAAGAATCTTGATACAATAATACAATAAATAATTAAATTGTCTTGAAGTATTAGAACAAGAGAGGAAAGAAGAAACAGAAAAAAATCTACCTATCACCACATGAAAGAGATCGTATGAGGAAAACTCACAAAAATTTATAGTTAAATTCCAAAACCTCCAGACCAAGGACAAAATATTATGAACAACAAGAAAAAATATATATATGGTGGTCCCACTGTTATAACACAAGAGCTAGCATTGAAGACACTAAAATATTGCAGGTCTTAGAACACTACATATATAGAAGAGCAAAAGAATTGGGCCTCTAGCCAAAAATATCATACCCAGCAAAGCTAAGCATAATTCTGAATAAAAAATAGATGTTTGATCAACTGTCAGACTTTTGGACTTTGTTAAAAAAAATTCCTGAACTCAATGGAAGATTTGACATACAAAAAACAAGAGAAATATGAGGTACATATCAATGACCAATTTCCAGGGAATAAATAAAGATAGAATGTTTACCTTTTATATATGGAAAATGTAAAACCTAGGTCTAAGATTGTTACTAGTAATTAGGTAAGATATAAGAAAGATTGGGGTAGACCTGAGTATGATATGACTTGGAAAAGTAAAACCATTTAAGAACAGCTAAAAGAGTAATTATATACAAATGAGATGAAAGAGGAAGAACCAATACAGAAGAATTAGATGCAGTAGGGGGCTGTTATTTCTGGCAACCTACTTTCATTGGAAATGGGTTTAAGAGGGGAAAATACATATACGTGTAGAAGAGTATAAAAGCCTTCTAAATTTAGAAAGAAATCACAAGATCCTTCTGATAATCAAGCCCCCAAAGCAAACTACCAACTCAGAGTATATATACACTTCTCAGAGACAGAAGGCTTCACAACCCTCATGACTCAGTGCCTAATTAGAAATTACCAAAAGGTGTGAAAGCCTCCCTACAAACAAGCCTCCTCTAAGCAAGCTTCTCTTAATGGGCTCCACGTGAGGCCTATTAATGGGCAGGGAAGTTCTTACATCCCATTTACATTATACTATGATGCAAGGGAGGACTCAGTTGCAAACTTAGAAGACATCTGCATCAAAATAGCAATGTGTGAAGCATCAAAGAAAAATTTCATTTGGTCTCAGGCCCCAAAAGAGCTTCTGGAAGAGCTTACAAAGGATAAGAGGATGAAAGCAAATTAGAGAAGTAAAAGAAAAATTGGGAAAAGAAAGGAGAGTAATAGAAGAGAATCATGAAAAAAGCAAACAGCATGGAAAAAGATACGCAAAAAATTACTGAAAATAAAAACTCCTTAAAAAATAAGATTGGCCAAATAGAAAAGGAGGTACCAAAGCTCACTGAAGAAAATAATTCCTTACAATTAGAATTGGGCAAATGGAAGCTAATGACTCTATATGACATCAAGGTAAGATTAGAAAAAAATTAAAAGAAGCTTGGATTCTACTGAAGGAAGACAACACTGGGCCATGATATAGAAGACTAGAGAAGTGCAGCAAGGTAGGAAATGAAGAAATAGCTGACTTGGACTTCCTCCATAAATGGAGATTCTGGGAAGAATTCTCTACTCTCCAAATAGAGTGAGGGGACATATGATAATGATAAGGTGTGAATTCCAGTCTTGAAGTGATCTTCCAGGAAAATATGCATATTAAGCTTGTCTTTGAATTAAAAACAGGAAGAAATAATACTTGGATTGTATTTAGGATATCATACTAAAACTTTGATCTAAAATGCCTCAGTTGTCAGAAAAGGCTTCTTTTAACACCAAAATCTACCACCCATGACAAATCACGAAACATTATGATTTTTGAAGAACCAAAATTAAGAAAAAGTTATGAAAAGCTGTTTGTAGAATTTAAGTGGCTGTCATATTTTCCCCACCAATTAATTTGAACATAATTATCAATGATAACTATTCCCATAAAAGGATGTGGGCTAGTCACATATTGAGAATGAGAGACAACAAATATGGCAGTAGCTGGGAAATATTAAAAGGAAAGAAGTCCCCATATTTTGTTGGGTGAAACATCCTTGGAGAATTTATAGGAAAAAAAAATGCATAGAATGAGACAGTGTAGCCGAGTAACAGCATGCATTGTTAAAGTACTGAGAGTGTTTTCATCTTTTACGCTTGTTTTTGTTGTTCAGGAAGGCACAGTGTGTAGTTTGCATTCTGAAAGAATCTTTCCTATTATGTACGAAAAACATGTTGGACAAAAGAGCAAAATTAAACTACTGAGTAATTTACATTTTTTTTCTTTTTGTGGAGAAAAGCCATGGACTCTGCTTTTGAATTCATAACAGAAAATTGAAAAATAACCTTGCAATCAATATATCAAAATCTCTAACATAACCTTGAAAAACATTACCTCTGATGAGCAAAAGGAATGAAATAAACAACTTTCATGTCAAATACTATGTTCATCTATATGAATCTCAACACAGAACAAAGCTCTCTAGTAAAAAGCTCCCAATAAAGTATTCACATTACATCTGATACTGCCCAAAAGACAACAATTTTATATTTCATTACAAGAGCATGCCTCATTGATTAATAACAGGAAACTCATTCCAATTTGAACATAATTCTCCATAATTATTATTCATTACCCTACTGTTCCGTTAACAAACTCACAGAATAGCAATCCAAAAAACTTGCTAAAATACAAGTAAGTTTTTTTTTAAGTGATAAACTTAGGACACTTTATTAGTTAATTACTTAATACATTTAAAAAACACATTTTGTATAGGCACAATGAAAATTATTTATTAGCTTTCTCACCAAAGACATTTTTAAAAATGTACAACATACCCCTTAAAAAGCAATATGACTAAAGAAAGCTGAAGGTCATGGTTTATAATGAGGAAAAATGCATGTAATTTGTAAGGGATATATTTAATAGTCATATGAAATGACAACTTCAGTATTTAAATTAATATAATTGCCTTTGTAGATGAGGGAAATATAAAATTCTAAGTCTAAAAAACATTAAGTGATATAATTGTCTTCTAGGGACAAATAGTTTCCAAAACAAATGAAGAAAACTCATAATCTCCTGACTTTCCTAAATTTTAAGTCACTTTCATGAGCATGTGAGAAGCCAAGTAAATCATTACCATTTAAAACCAATCTAGGAGTTATAATGAGTATAGATAATCTAGTATAATTTCCTACTCCAATCAGGAATACCATCTACAAATCCTTATCTTAGGATGAGGCAATTCACTGAATATTTCTAATGATGGGAAGTTCATTACCTATCCCATTATTAGGGAGCTCTAATTCCTAGTAATTTTTTAAATTGAGCTGAAATTTATCACCCTATAGCTTTTGCCCACTGGCTCTAGTCCTGCCTACTCACCTAACATAGATTATTTCCTTTTTTTCTTCCACTTGACATTCCTTCAGATATTTCAAGACATTGATTTTTCAGTGTCTAAGTTTTGTTCTGGGTAAATATTTGGAATCCCTTCACCTTCTTATATGATGTGGTTTGGTACCTGTGCTGTATGTCACCATCTGTCCGTGCTTGCCCATCTATAAGATTCTCGCCCATGTCTTCCTATAAATTCACAGGAATGTGTCCACTGAGCATTCTGGATACCTTATTTGCCTTCTCTGATATAACCAGTGAACTAGTACAGCACTATGACTGTGCAGTTACCACCTTTCAGCCTCATCACATGATCAGCCCTTTTTTTTCTCTTTTTATCATGCAATTCCTTAATGACATAGTTTCCTCTTATTTTCAATATTCTTCATTGTTTATATGTTACAACCTCCTCACACCAAAAATATGCCTTTCAGTTTCCTTCTATGTAATTTGTTGTTGTTGTTTAGTCACATCTGACTCTTCATGACCCCATGGACCATACTATCCATGAGGTTTACTTGGCAAAGGTATCGGGGTTTTGCCATTTCCTTCTTCAATGGATTAAGGCAATCAGAGGTTAAGTGATTTGTGCAGGGCCACACAACTAGCAAGTATATGAGGCTGGATTTGAACTCAATTCCTCCTGACTTCAGGCCTATCCACACTCTATCTGCTAAACCATGTAGCTTCTCCTTCTATATGACAGTCATTTTCAATTATTTTAAGACTCATATTCCTTGTTTTATTTAGATGTGTGTGAACATATCTATCTACGTACATATGTACGTATCTGTCTATGTGTCTATATGTATTTATATATGGAGGGAGAGAGAGAGAAAGAGAGAGAGAGAGAGAGAGAGAGAGAGAGAGAGAGAGAGAGAGAGAGAGAGAGAGAGAGAGAGTCCAGAACAGAACCCTGTGGCATAATGTTAGAGTTTACTGCTTCCCTTCAAGTTAACATTGATCTATCAGCTTTGTTCTTTGAGCACATTCAAATACCAACATATTTATCAAATTTTCAACCTTCAAGTTTTTTTCTCTTATATACAGTGATAAGAGACCTTATAAAACACCTTTTTAAAATTCTGATACAGAATATTTTGAGAGTCCCATGGTGCCCACTACTACGAGAAAAACTATCAAAATAAAAGGAAATTAATGTGGCATAACTTATTCTCAGTGACTTCATGACCATAGTTTTGATTCACTTTATAAGAGCTTATTAAGTAGCTGAATGTAAACATACAGCTTGGTGAGAGGAAAATAACAGTAAAGGGACTCCTTCAAGGAAAAATCTATTGTGACGATTTATTTCATAAAGGAAAAGAGTAATATTCCCCATGAGAAATTATGTACTAGGTTTTATAATCATTAACTCAACTGAGATGGACTCTAGAGACAGAAATGTTGTCATTCAATTCTTTGGAAGTAAGGAGCTTGTAGTAGAAGGAAACAAACAAACAAAAAAAAAGACCAGGTCACTGACAAAACTTCACAGTGATTTCACTCAAGCTTAGGTATACTTTTCTTGAATGAAATCCTGTGGGGATATCAATATCTAGTTCAAAAGAAACTGAGAGTTATTAATAATCCCAAGAACATCAACAGAAAGGTTTGGAGTTGAGAGTGAGGAATATTACTGTGAAATAGAAATTAGGATAAAATACCTCCTAGGTACTTATCTTTCAGGGATAAGAAGGATAAATAAAGACATTATTCTATAACTACTTTTAGCTTATCATTTTAATGTATACTACAGAGTCAGGAAAAGTAATTTAGGAATGAAAAACAGTATATAACATTGCCTTCTGTGGGAAAAGAATTCCGTGCAAACTTCATGATTAAAAAAAGCATATCTTTGCAAACTGCTTAAAATTAAATCATAAAAAAGCAAAGCTGAGGCTGTTTTAAGAGCCTAAAATGGAAAGAAGAGGAAGACAACTAATCTATTGATATCTGCTTAAAGGAAGCAGCGAAATTTCCTTTGGATCTAATAGGATTAAGGGATAATAGGGGGTTTCAGGTCATGATATAGAAAAAAAAGACTAAATAAATAAAGTAACTTGGAATCAGGAGACATGTCAAAAAATAGCTCACATAG
Source organism: Phalanger gymnotis (assembly GCA_028646595.1). Taxonomy (NCBI): domain Eukaryota; kingdom Metazoa; phylum Chordata; class Mammalia; order Diprotodontia; family Phalangeridae; genus Phalanger; species Phalanger gymnotis. The sequence continues at coordinate 174,262,211 of CM053627.1, forward strand.
AGTAAGATATTATAAAATCATAGCTCAAGACCTGGAAAGAATGTGTGAGAATATCTGTTCCAAACTCTTCATCTTACAGATGAGGAAAGTGAAGTGCAAAAAGATTGAGTTATATGTCCAAGGTTACAAAGAAATGAGATTTGTACCTAGGCCCTCAGACTCTGGTACCAGTACTTGTGTCCTATTACCACATAAATATTTCAGAAAAGATAGCTTAATCTAAAATTCATATGTAAATATTGTAAAGAAATATCCAGAACATTCAGATACATGATGCGGATAAAGATCAAAAAAATGAAAAGAATATAGTGTCTGATATAGACAAAGTTCAATCCTGGAAGGAAAAATATAGGCGGAAAGAACATAGGGTGCAATATAATAGTTAGATCATGAGGAATATTGAGGGAAAGAGAAGAGAAAGATCAAAGAAAGAATTAGAGAACTAAAAATCATATGAAAATGGAGAAAACCCAAATTAAAGAAGAAAGGAGTAACAGAATAAAGACACAAAAGATAAGCATGTAGCCCAGTGTGTCAGAAAAAAAAAAAGAATCAATGCAATTTGAGTTACAAAGAGTGGGAAAGACTTGGGTACAAACATAGACATGAATTTTATGTTAGATTTAATTCAGGTCTCATCACACTGAACAATCATAACAAAAATAGTTACAATTTATGTAACATTTTAAGGTTTTCAAAGTGCTTTACAAATATCTAATTTGATGCGCACAACAACCCCAGGAGGTAAATGATATTATTATCCCCATATTACAGTTGCAAAAACTGAGGTAGAAAGTAACTTACCCAGCGTCACAAAGCTAGTAAGTATATGATTTAAAAGTCTAGGACTAGAATTCTATCCATTGAATAACCTATTTCTAAGCAAGAAATTTATGTTGACTTGGATTTTCATTAACCTTTCATATTATGGATCCAAAAGGTAGATCAGTATGACTACGAAGATATATGCTTACTTACTAGTCAAAATACTCAGAATAAAAGGCCAAACCTCTCAAAAGCCATGTAGAGGTATTCTGGTAAATGTTTGGATGTAAGGAGGATTTTCTTGTTCTTGCTTAGAGTTTTATTTCTCAGCATCCATGGCCATAGCAATCTCTAGTTTCCAGGTGTTAGATAGTAACTCCCAGAATAGCCCAAAGGATCCTAGATAGTAATTCCTGGAATCATAGTCATAGATGGTCCTACCAAGACTGTGCGGTGAAATGTGGGGTGACGTAATGTGATATTTACTATGTTTGCGCTGAATGATGATCTTGCTAAAGTTAACCTGTGAGAGTATTGCTGGGCAAAATGCCTTTTTTGCCTACCCTATAAAGCAAATGGGCACTGGTAGTGAGCACAACAGTGTAATGCTGTGTTTTGCTTGATCCATGCCCCCCATCAAGGCATGGGGGAAATCTGTGTTTGCCTGAACTGGCCCCCATTGAGGCTTAGAGGATTCCATAGAATTTGTAGTTCCTACTATATTCTCACTGGCCTCCGAGAGAAGGGTGATCAAGGAATGCTGTAGGAGTTGGTGTTCCCATTATCGGCAACTCCTTTTAAGAAGAATAAACTAGAATAAAGTAAGATTATTAACCCCTCCGAAGCTGTCTTTCTGTCCTTCCTGTCTGACTAGATCAAGAGTGAACCTGTTAGAGGTTGGAGTCCAAAACTCTCCAGGCCCTCCCGTGTGTTACTTGTGAAACAATGTTTAGTCACCAGCTCTCTGGTGGGTTATACGTGATACATTTTAAGTTTAATCTAGGTCTAGAATCTAGTTCTAAACAATGAACAAAACATCAGGTAGTCATGATTTGTAGCACGTGCCACATCACAAGATATAAATACCAACTGAAAATTTAACAATCGAGCATGGTATAAGCTGGCTTTAGCACAATCCTGGCAATTCCCCTGAAGGGAAATGCAAAAAGAAAACACATTGGAAGTCATGGTGCCTTAACTATACATAATAAAAAGGATAGAGTTAAGAAGAGTAGAAATGTCCTAGAAAGTGATCTGAGGCAGAGAAAAATTGAGTGCCTTGCCCAAAGACATATAGTAGTAGGAAGGATTTTTGCTGAGTTCTCCCTAACTCTAAGCCCAGAACTCTACCCACTATTACATTTTGTGACCAAGAATTATGAATAGATACTTATGGATACATACCTATATTATATACTTACCTGAGGGTGCTCTGCTCAGAGGAAGGTAAATTTTGATGCCTGAAAACTAGCTAGTTAACTTGGAGGTGTACTGGCTAGGTTTCTTTCTCAAAGACCATGCCTTAAAACCAATGCGCTCTGGGCCTCATTGATTGCCTTGCCCAAGCACCACTTAATGATTATTTTTTTGGGCCCTCCGGGCTCAGAGTAAATGTAAATAGTAACTGTTTCTCTTTTGGCCAGCAATCCAGAGGGTCTTCCCCTCTCAGTTTTTTTTTTTTTTTTGAAATTAAGGGAGCCATCCCTTGACTCACTTCTTAAAGAGGACTATTCACTGAATGGGCATTACTTCGCTCAAAGTGAGTACTTGAAAAGATCATAGCTTAAAAAGGCCAACATCTCCCACTGCATCCTGGGCCATCTCCAGTTGTCCTGATGCATTTCTGGCCACTGGATTCAGATGGGTTTGAGGGAGAAAGTGAGATTGGTGACTTTGCACAACCCTCCCTCACTCAAATCAAATTCAATAGCAAGTTATATCATCTTCTCCCTGATGTCCTGGTCCTCTTCAAGAATGAAGGACAAACCACTACCACACGACCAATAGGTATGCATATAGATATACGTATATATGTAAAGTTAAATTTTATTTTTAAAATTCTGAACTTAACCAGCATAAAAGCATTTCCACATAAGTAGGACCCCAAAGGAGAATTCTATATGTAAACATGAATCTTTACTTCACATTGCTTGCTTTTGTAAAAACTATATAATATATTCCAAACAATTATTTTTGGATCTATCCTGCTTGCCTCCATGCATCATTCTGAACTTCCTTTTATTTTCTTCTGTGCATTATTAAAAGTGTTACAATATAATTTTTATAAGGGGCATCACTATTTATAATCCACCCTCTCCCCAACCTGTCCTACCTGCCTAACCAGTAAGTATAGTCAAGTAAAATTAATTCATTCATGGACTATATCCAAAAATATATTTCTGAACCTTGGATAACTTGCATCATCATAGGTTATCTGAGGACAGGTTTCACTTGATGAGAGTTCTTGAAACTTTCAAAGCTCTTTTTGTTTACAAAATCCTCTTCCTTGTATAAGTTTTCTCTTGGTTCCGTTTAAATCACTCTGTTTCAGCACATACTGTGATTCTATGGAATCATATCTTTCATTCTTTCTTATAGTATCATCCTTTTATATTTATACATCACAATTTGTTTAGCCATTTTCAAATTGTCTGAATCAATCTAAGATACTCCCTTATTTTATTTTCTCTTTTTTCTTCTTTATTTTCTATTTGTTTAATTTCCCCTTTAGGAACCGGAAGCTTGCTTTTATTTGTTACTATTCCTTCCCCAGTATGCTCCATCTTAGCCCTGCCTCCATCTCCGCCCCCCCAACTCTTTTTTTCCATATTGAGTGCGGTGGGCTTCTATGTCAAACTGTACGAGGTTGTGTGTGTGTGTTTGTGTGTATGTTCAACCTTCCATCCTTAATTTCAAATGAGTGAGGTTCATTTGGTGTTTATTTTCCCAATCTCTCCCTCCATGTTTGAAAATTTTTGTTTTCAATCTTCTTAATTATGAGAAAAAGCAATTCCATCCCCTCTGCCTACTTTCTACATTAGTGTATTCCTCCAGTTAAACTCCATTCTCTTACAAACCTCCCTTCTTACAATCATCAGAATAGAAGCAATGTACTCCTAGGACCACTTTTTTTTTTCTTAGTTAACTCCCTCCATACCCTTGAAGAAATTAACGTCCTGAAGGGATGTTTAATTCTTTTCCACCAATTAAAATGTTAGTCTGCATTATCAACTAACTTTTTCCAATTACTCAAATAAATTTAACTTTTTAACTTTCCTTGTAATTCAGTATTTGTATTTTTACAAGTTCTTATTCAGCTCTGGTCTTTTCATTAAGAATACTTGAAAGTATTTCACTAGAGATCTCTTTTCCCTGGTGTACTTGCTTTTCGGGTAAGATATTTTCTTACAAGCCTATGTCGTGTGCCATTTGAGAAATTAAGATGTATAATTTTATCCTTTTATTGTAACAATAACCTTTCAGTATCAGTGCTATTTTTATCTTCATTTCCTAGGTGAGCCATCAGAGTCTGAGACATTCATAATCAGATTTCCTGATCCAATGTTCTATTGACTCTGCCAGCCAGCTATCTCTACTCTGATTCTAAGCCTTTCTCTGCTATCCACTATGCTATCCTTTTTTATTATATCTTAGAATTTCATAATATTCTATTACATTCCTGTGCTATAATTTGTTCAGCTATTGCCAGGCTGATTTTGAGTAACTTTCCATTCAGTTCTTTAATACTACAAAAATTGCTGTTATAAATATATTATTGTGTAAAACACCTTTCTCTCTACCTTTGATACCCTTGGAATATATGCCTAGTAACTGGATAATTGTATCAAAGAGTATGGGAGATTTAACTGTTCCAAAGTTAATTACTTGCAAGCTGGTAAATTTATCGGGGATGTATGGATAAAGAGAAAATATCCGTTAGTTAAAAAAATGAATTATGTGATACTGTTAAATTAGAAGGATACTGTTCCTCTTTACAATGCCAGTGAGTAGCAAGGCATTTTTTTCCAAAGATGATACAAAGAAAGCACAAGGACAATGGCTTTAAATATATTGATAGATATATAACTGATATTCCCAGATAAAAAAAGGGGGCTGATACATGTGGTACATAAAGAGGAAGAGAAAAAAAACACAAGTGAAGAAATTGGAGCAGAAAAACTGAAAGGCAAAGGACAATTTAGAGAGTTCCTTATAGATAGGGTTGAGGTGTTGAGGGTAAGAAAGAAGAGATCAAATAAGAATAAAGATGTTTTTACAAATAGACCACCTAGAGTGTCCAAGAGAAGAGAAAGTGATCATAAGCTTAAGAGATGAAAACATCTCGATTAAGATGGAACTTTGGAGAATAATGGAGTAGCTCTTTACAGAGCTGTTTCAAGAACAAGAAAAGCCACTCAGAGAAGAGAAATGGTTGTGGGATAATGCAAAGGGTATCAAAGGATGAAGAGACGAATTATTTAAGAGCTGACATTACAGCTCAAGAAGTGAGCAGCATGATCAAGCTGTTGAAGAAGCAAAGTGCTCCTGGGTCTGATGACCTCACTGCTGAACTCCATGAGACATTTAACGACTGCCAGAGCAAACCTGTGGCTGCTGTTTTCATGGGCATGCAGAAGAAAGCTAAAATGCCCAGCAAAATGAGAACAAGTGTTAACAATGCTGATTTTTAAAAGGAGATACTGGGGATATTTGAAAATGGAGGTCGCTGACATAACAATTTTTTTTTTTTTGCAAGGATTCAGCCGCAGAGGCTCAAGAGACTAGTAGATAGTATGATGGAAAAGACCCAGCTGTGTGTTCTAAGGGGACGGAATATAGCTGGCAGGTGAATTTCAAAGAAGTCATGGAAAGTGTAAAAGAAGTATACAGATGGATTTACATGACATTTAGATGCAGAAAAATGTTTTAATTAGGTAAGCCATTTTTTTTAAACCTCAAACAGGTATTAGGTGCCCAAGAAGCCAAAAGAATATGTGAGAATGTGATGTTCCTATATCACCTTCATTTTCCAACTGAAAAGATGTTGGAAGAAAGAAATTAAAATGACAGAGACATAAGTTGGACCAAACAGATCATTATCATTTTTTTTATTTTTGCATGCATTAGCAAATTTACCTTAGCAATAGAAAATATACCTCAAATTTGAATGTGGATGGCAGAGTTAAAAAGCAAATATTGATAAGCAGGCTAAGGTCAGTTACAAGGTATGAAGATGACATAATCCAACTGGAATGGAAGATGAAAAACAAGGTGTGTTTTGCGTGTTTATGTGTGGGCGTGGGTTTGTGTTTTGTTTTGTTTTTAAAGAACCGATACACTAGAGATAGGATGGAAAATGAATCTAAGAAAATTCAGTCTAAAGACATCAAAATGAGAGAAATGGAAGAGATGGTAGAAATGAAAATATAAAAATAGGACATAGTCCAATGAGAATTCTTAGCTTCCTGTTTAGAGGATAATTAATAATAATCAATATCATCACTTCACACCTTAATTACTGCAATAGCCTGTATGTGGGTCTACCTGCCTCAGGTGTCTCACCATTGCAATTCATTCTCTATTCCACGCCGAAAGTAATTTTCCTAAATTGCAGATGTGTTCTTGTCAACCCTCCCCTCCTCCATACACACACGTACACGCACACTCAATAAACTCTAGTGGCTTCCTTTTTGCCTCCAGAAGCAAATACAAAATGTTCTGTTTGCCACTCAAAGCCCTTCCTAACCTACCCTGCTCCTGCCTTTCCAGTGTTCCTAAGCCTTATTATCTGACACATACTCTTTGATCCAGTAACACTGGCCTTCTTGCTTTTTCACAAACAAGACTCTTATCACTTGGCTCCAGGCATTTTTTCTGGCCGGCTGTGTCTGGAACACTCACATCTTTGCCTTCTTATAAGTGTTAACTAAAATACTACCTTCTACAGAAAACTTTCCCTCTTAATTCTAGTGCCCTCCTTCTTTTAATTTCCTCCTTATCTGGTATATAGCTTGTTTTGTGTGTGTATGGGGGAGGTCTGCTCAATTAGATTATAAGCTCCTTGAGGGCAGAGATTATCTTTTGCCTCTTTTTTATCCTCAGTGCCTAGCACAGTGCCTGACACATAGTATATACTTAATAAATATGTACTAATTGATATTAAGTGATTCATATTAAATAATTTATTTATTGATAATAAATAAATATTTACTAATTGCCCTTCATATGCACCTGGAACTGTTCTAAGTGGTTTAAATTATTTTCTCATTTGATTCCCACAACTACCCTGGGAGGTTACAGTGAATTTATACTTTAAAAACAGCTAAATTTGGGAGTAAGGGTATTTAAGAAGCTGAAGAAAATAGAAGACCTAAAACAAAACAGAGATGCCATGTCAAATATCTTACAAAACAAATTCTTATTTATTTAAAGTATTATATGTACATGAGTATGTATCTATAGCATGTATATGTGTATATTCACACCACATATATGTTCCTATCTTTCTTCCCTAAAATCAGTTTTTATATGTGAGTAGATATAGATAGATATAGAGTATATATGTGAGGTATAGAGAAAGAGAGACAGAGAGAAAGAGAGAGAAAAAGGAAGAGAGAGAGAGAGAGAGAGAGAGAGAGAGAGAGAGAGAGATAGAGAGAGAAATAGAGACTCTATACATAAGAAAGCTTAGATAGAACACCAGTTTCTGAATGGATAGTAGCAAAATACTTTTGGTACTTATTAACAAAAATTTACGCATATTGAATAGTTTTAAGAAAAGTCAGCAGTATTAGAAAATTAACTTCTGAATTCTGAGGGACAAAAATAAACATCAAACAAAGGAGTAGAAAGGATAGAAAGGCATATATGAAAGTAAGGGTGAAAACTTGAAACAAGAATTGGTCTGGACTTCTGCGCATGACCAGGGAGAAATCATTCGTATTGACAAGAGACTCAAAAGAAAAGAAATCAAGTGTAAATGTCTGGCAATTTGAGCAAAATTGTTGACAATGTAAAAATTAGTGTTTCTTAGCCCTCAAACCAAGTGCATAGAGATTTTTCCCAGTCTTTCTCTATTGAAATCATGAGAATGTAAATAGAACATCCAAACAACTACAGGGAGAAGAGAACTGCCACCGAAATCGCCAGGATTGGAAGTTTTATTTACTTTCTGTGATGTTATTATTTGGATCTAGTAACAATTTAATTATTATTCTTTAGTTTCATAAAGAACTATGTCTTAGTAAACTAGAGATGTTTCCTAGAGCTTTGAAATTTTGATTGGGACAAAGCAAGAAAAAGACAGAATTATTTTTTGGGAACCTCCATGTTAGGCATCCGTTCCAGCTGTCAGAGTTTAAAGTCTGACAACGATGTTACTCTTACCTGGAGCACCTGTTAATCCCAGAAGTCATGTCTTCTCTCTATTGCTTCCTGTAGAGTGGTAGGCATCAGAGGGAAACGTACAGCTAGGGAACTTCAAAGATACATCTACAATTTGAGTTTTTCCTCACATGACTCAACTTAGCCATTCCATCTGAAAATGTCATATGATTATTAATCTATTCAGCTCCCCAAAGGCAATTCCTGACTTATTTTAACTTCCTTTTCAAAAATGAACAAAGATATCATCACATCCAGCAATACTTTTATTCTTTCTCTGCCCCAATCCCAAAATCTCTTACCCTAATACCCCTACCATAATATGCAGGTCATCCCCCTTGCTCTCAAATTAGAGGTGTATTTAAATTTAAGATTACTTTAGTTCATTTTCAATCTATCTGTATGAATTCCAACTTTCTTTCCAATTTTATTATTTAACTATGACTGTAATTCTTCCTCAAGTTTTATTTCCTTTTCTTCCTTTCCTTTCCCTTATCTGCCTTATTTTCAAGTTAACTATCAATCTTTAGAACATTTCTACAAATAATAGCAATCCTCAGTAGCTTTTCTTAATCAACCAGATACCTTTTGAAACATGGTATCTTTGGACCTAATCTATTGCTTGTGCAGACTTAATTTTGTGACCACTTTGACTGCCATACTAGTACCTCCCTCATAGGGTTGTGATAAGGATCAAAACTGAGAATATAAGTAAAGCACTTTGTAAACATTAGAGGTATCTCTACATAGAAGAGCATGTTTTATTTTTGTTGCTGTTATTGTTGTTGTGAGAGCTTAGAATAAATTAGTAAATTAATATTCTTATTTATCAAAAACTCTGGTGATTTATGTCACCAAAATTTAATTCCAGAAGTTTAATCTCCTTTCAGTTAGCTAGCAAAATCAAAATCAGAATCTATAGAGATAAAATACAGACAGTAGAATTGAGGTTGCCATTAATACAACCCAGGAGACACAAAACAAAACAAAATAGTGGCCCTTTTTCTTTATCACCTCAATTAAAACAGTGTTTAAAAGGTCCTGAGGGACCATTGTTTCAGGTAAAATAGGAAGACATTTCCATCTCTTACCTCAGTCTGTCTCCTTCGCTGTCTACTCACAACCCATAACCATGCACATGCAGTTCCAGTAGAACAGACACATCTATGAGACCTTTCCTTCAACTTTCCTGCTAATTTCCCCAATTTCTTTCTAACATAGATGCTGACAACCTTCCATTTTCCTTTTCCCTCCCTCCTTGCAATGAGAGTAAACTGGTGCTCCTCTTACCTTTAGGCCTAATTCCCCTTTGCAAATACTTATGGTCCAGCTATCTAGTTCTCTCTCCCTTAAAGCTGAGACGTTTCAGTGGACATGGCTGCTCAAACTCACCTAAATGAGAAGTTACCACTATTGTTATGCCCTCCAGATGAGCATTGCCATCAGATCTAGTGATGTACTCTAAAGATCATAGGGCCTTTCAATTCGCACTTTAAGCGAATGTGTGTGTGTGTGTGTATAAACACACACATATATACAAATGCACTATATATATATATATGTGTACATACATATAGATAGACAGCCTCCCTCAGTTAGGATGTGAATCCAAGTAACATGGATTTAGAGCTATAAATGACTTGATTATCCAACAGTCTAATTTTATAGATGACACACTGAGGCAAAATGAGGTTAAGTGACTTTTTCAAGGTCACATAGCAAGTACATATCTAAATTAAGATTTGAACAGAAATTTTCCTGATTCCATCTCCAGTGTGTTATCTACTAAATCATTCTACACTTCTTATACCAAATTAATCTGATTCTTGTGAGCAAAGTCTGTACCATTTCTCTATTTCTGTTTCCATCACAGTGCTTGGGACATAATAAGCACTTGATAAATATTCTTTCATTCATTCATTCATTTTTTCACAGTCCTGTGTTTCTTGCCATATAATGCTTTATTTCTTCTCTGCTCCAATCCAATATAATCCAAGGAACATTTATTAAACATAAGTATAAAGCACTGTAGTAGACAAAAGGGATAGAAAGACAAAAGGAAAAAAAATATTCCTTAAGTTCTGAAATATACTTGCAAATTAGTTAAGGCCAGCAACACCCCTACTTGTCTTAACTGAAGGCAATCAGTAAAGTGTCATAATTTTGGTAGGCATTTATACCAGTTTTTTTTTTTTGTTGTTTGTACTGAAGAGCAGCTGAACTTTGAAACCACCAAAGATAACATTATGATTGTCAAGACAATGAACTTGAACATAGTCCAAAAGCAAGAAAAAACAGCACTCTCTTCCCTAAAGGGACTTTTGACAGAGATCATCAACATAGACAAATAGAGGAAGCAGAGACATAGATCTGTTTGACATTTTATGCTCTATATGATCTGGGCCCAAGTTTTCTTTCAAAGTTGATTGTATATTACTGTACTTCACATAGTCTCCTCTCTAGCCAAACTGGCCTTCTTACTCTTCTCCCACACACAAGATTATTTCCCAACCATTAGCTTTCATGTCAGCTGTTATCCATAACAATAATAATCTTTTTTTTTCCTCTTACTTCTATCTCTTGGGGTTCTCCTGTTATTAGTTTAGATCCACTGCATATAACTCCCAGTCATTATAAAAAGAAAATGAATTAAAATTTATAAAGCACTTTGTAAGCCTTAAAGTACAATGTTTGCTATTATTATTATTTAACCTCTGTTTACCTCAGTTTTCTCATCTATAAGATGGAGATAATAACAGTATTTATTTCTTAGGATTGCTGCACAGATAAAGCGAGATAATATTTATATGCTTTGCAAAGCTTAAATGGCATATAAATGCTAGATAGTATTAGTTATTACCATTATTTTTATTATTACTAATATACATATTCTGTATATACTGATACATATATTCTGTAGATTCTGTATATACTAAAGTATACATTATTTATCTGTAAATAGTAAACACGTTGCCCCCCACCTCCAAGATCCTTGATGTTTAGTGTTGGGGGTCTCTACCACCCACCTCCCGCTCTCACGGACAATGAATGAGGCTGGAGGCAAGATAGTGGGCAACTCCGTTTATTGTTACAGCAAGCAGGTTCGTATCTGGGTGCAAGCAAGCTTGTGCACCATCCTCTAAACCTATCAGGAGCCCCAGGGCCATGCATCACAGCTCGTGGACAACTCGTTTCCAGTGCTTATTTGGAAAGGGAGGCATGTGCTGTTCATAGCCTGCCTTATCAGAGGAGGAGGAGCCAAGCCAGACTGTGTAGGCCCAGATAATTCCTATTTCCCATGGGACTGTCCTTGGGCCTCAACTCCCAATCTCATCAGGCTCTCAAGAGCCCCTTACAGTATAAGGCCTGATTTATGTTTGCATTTATATCTCCTACACTAGCACAGTGCCTGACATGTAGTAGGCACTCAATATGTGTATATCTATTGATAACTGGTTGAAAAACACATTTTGTAAAAAGTCAAAACAAAGTATTACACACTTAGAAAACAAATCCTAAAAAATAAAATTTTAAATAGTGGAAAGTAAATAGACAACATATGTTTCAGGTGCCCAGCCACAACAACCCAGCAACATTTGGAACTGAGGGAGGGAAGGAAGGGAGTTAAAGTGCTACAGTATAAAGAATACTGAATTAGGAGTCGGGGGACCTGAGTTCAAATACTACTCTTGACAATTACCTCCTGGGTGATCTTAGGCAAGTCATTTACATTTTCTAGGTTTCAGTTTCCATACTTGTAAAATGAAAGGTGAAAATGAATGAGATGACCCCTAAATGCATTTGAGCTCTAAAAATTCTATAATTCTGTAAAATTATACGGTTAGTGGAAAAATTGGAACTTCAGGAGCTCAGTGTCTTTGATGTAATTTCTTCTCTAGAATGCAATTAAATATATATTGCACAATGACAGTTTTGTGAGATGTCAAGAAACTATAGCCTCCATTTTTTAAAGAACAGTTACATTGCTCCACAATGTTCCAATATAAAATATACCATTCTCAGCAAGAAGTTGATATAAAAGTTGCTGCACAGCTGATCACCCATCTCCCTTGAAATCAATTATTTAAAATTTTTCAATCTGGGCTTGGGCATACTCATAGCTCCAAAGGGACTTTCAATAGGGCTTGTAATGACTTGTTACCGGTGCTTTGACTGCTCAGGAAACTTTTATTCAGTCTGATCTATTGTTGCATTTGACTTTATAGATCACCAAGGACCCAGCCACCATTTCTTTTACCACGTGGAACTCTTGTATTCTAATGTCACTTCCCTTTTCACAACAATTACATTTGGGCATTAGCTTTCCCAAGATAAGTTTTCCCTCTTAGGACCAAGGATACCGTCGTTGCCTAGCACATACAACGAAAGTTACCTCTACTAAAAATATATATATTCAGGATAAATTTGGTTAGTATTGTTCAGAGGATAAAAGTGTTGCTCTTTGGCCATAAACTGCTTACCAGCTGTTTGCTACTGCCCACTATTTCCTTTGTTGGTAAATAAATTGCTGCTGTTTTCATAGTTAAAAACCTGGAGGTTCCATTAGATCACACTTTTATGAAGCACAGTAATACAGAACATCTGTTTTGTAATCTTTTGTCTATCACCAAAGGTATAAGGAATATGAGGTAAGTTTGTGTTTCTTTCTGACTCATTAGTTCATTGATGTCGGTGTCATTTCAATGTTGTATATGAGAATGTCTACTGCCAAAATTATAGTTTAGAAAGCATTTAAGGTAGTTACTGACTAGGAGACTCTCGCTTCAGTACAGACCCTACACGTTGGTAGTGGATATTTTTAATATTTGCTCCTCCAGCTAGCTACCACTATCCCTGTGCTGTTGTCACCTTCTTCCCCAGATCAGTGATCTGTACCACTATGTAGTAAGTGAAACACTGAGAGCCTCTGAAGCTTTGCTTCCCCATTTAGAGGCCACCATTTAAGCAAATATTAGCAAAAATGTGAAGTAGAAGATAGGCAAAGCAAGCATTCCTAAACTCTCTCTTTACATCCAATTCCAGGGAAGAGTCAGAAGGCTAATTTAAATTGAATGGCAATTGTGTGAAGCAAAGAAACATGAGCTAACTACAAAGGTAGATGGAGGAATTTAACTGTTAAGATGAGGATCTCTTGATTGTCTCCTTTTCTCTTCCTTCTCTCCAAACCCCACTCTATACTCACCACGGATGCCCAATATAATTTTTATATTTATCTTTTCTGCTCAATTAAAATCTTTGATCAATTTCTTAACTCTACAGTGAAAAAGAATTGCTTTGTTGAGATGTTGCCTTCCAGACTTTCTAGTGCAACTGCTCAATTTTATAGTCAAGAAAACTGAGAAGGGTATATTGACTTAACCACAGACAAATAAGAAGCTTACATCACAGCAAAGAGTTGAATCCTGATCCAGGTCTCCTAACTAGAATCTTGATGGCAGCCAGTTGTGGTAGATAGAAAGAGCAGAGCATTGGATATGGACTCAGAGCAATCATGTTTGAACTATGCACATACGTGCTTGCACATAGCCTGTAATATCAATTAAGTTGGGACTTTCTTACTGTTTTAAAATGATTAATTAAGTGTCTTTGATTGAGCCTTACTAGATGCTAAGCCCCAGGTCCAAACCCCTATTAAGTGCTAAGCTTATGTGGGTGTGAATTGGTAACTAAGGTGGGACTCCAGGTGGGGCCAATGAAGGGAGGTGCTAACACCAGAGCCAATCAAAGGACCCTAAGTTCTGGTC
>CM053627.1:174276623-174329254 GCA_028646595.1 Phalanger gymnotis
AAGGGATGAGAAAGGAATATATTGAGAGAGGGAGATAGGGAGAGATAGAATGGGGTACACTATCTGGCATAAAAGTGGCAAGAATAAGCAGTTCTGCAGGAAGAAAAGAGAAGACAGGTAAGGGGGAATGAGTGAATCTTGCCCTCATCAGATTTGACCTGAAGAGGGAATACCATAAATACTCAGTTGGGTATCTTACCCCACAGGAGAGAAGGAGGAAGAAGATAAAAAAGGGGGGATGATGGAAGGGAGGGAAGATGGGGATGAAGATAATCAAAAGAAAAACTTTCGAAAAGGGACAGGGTCAAGGGAGAAAATTCAGTAAAGGGGGATAGGTTAGGAAGAAGCAAAATATAGCTAGTCTTTCGCAACATGAGTATTGTGGAAGGGTTATACATAATGATACACATGTGGCCCGTGTTGAATTGCTTGACTTCTTAGGGATGGTGGATGGGAAGGGAAGAGGGGAGAGAATTTGGAACTCAAGGTTTCAAAAAACAGATGTTCAAAAGTAAAAGAGTTTTTTTCATGCAACTAGAAAATAAGATGCACATGCAATGGGGGTAGAGATTTATCTTGCCCTACAAGAAAGAAAGGGAAAGGGGGATGGGAGGGGAGTGGTGTGATGGAGGGGAGGGCTGACTGGGGAACAGGGAAACCAGAGTGTTCGCCATCTTGGTGTGTGGCGGGGGTGGAAATGGGGAGAAAATTTGTAATTCAAACTCCTGTTAAAATCAATGCTGAAAAATAAACATATTAAAAAAAATCAGATTGGAGCAAGTGGAAACTAGTGACTTTATGAGAAATCAAGATACTATAAAACAGAAACAAAGGAATGAAAAAATGGAAGACAATGTGAAATATCTCATTGGAAAAACCACTTACCCAGACAATAGATCCAGGAGAGATAATTTTAAAATTATTGGACTTCCTGAATGCCATGATTAAAAAAAGAGCCTAGATATCATCTTTCAAAGAATTATCAAGGAGAACTGCCCTGATATTCTAGAGCCAGAAGGTAAATAGAAATAGAAAGAATCCACAGATTGCCTCCTGAAAAAGATCTCAAAATGAAAACTCCTAGGAATATTGTCACCAAATTCCAAAGCTCCCAGATCAAGGAGAAAACACTGCAGGCAGCCAGAAAGAAACCATTTGAGTATTGTGGAAACACAATCAGTATAACACAAGATCTAACAGCTTCTACATTAATGGATCGAAGGACTTGGAATACAATATTCCGGAGGTCAAAGGAGGTAGGATAAAAACCAAGAATCACCTACCCAGCAAACTGAGTATCATGCTCCAAGGCAAAATATGGATTTTCAGTAAAATAGAGGACTTTCAAGCTTTCTCAGTGAAAAGACCAGAGCTGAATAGAAAATTTGACTTTCAAACACAAGAATCAAGAGAAGCACGTATAGGTAAACAAGAAAGAGAAATTATTAGGAACTTACTAAAGTGGAACTGTTTTTTTTTTACATTCCTACATGGAAAGGTGATGTATAATATTCATGAGACCTTTCTCAGTATTAGTATAGTTGAAGGGAATATGCATATATACATATATAGACAGAGGGCACAGAGTGAATTGAATATGAAGGGATGGTATCTAAAAAAATAAAATTAAGGGGTGAGAAAGGAATGTATTGAAAGAGGGAGAAAAGGAGAGATAGAATGGGGTAAATTGTCTCACATAAAAGTGGCAAGAAAAAGCAGTTCATTGGAAGGTAAGAGGGGGCAGGTGAGGAGAAATGAGTGAATCTTGCTCTCATCAGATTTGACCTCAGGAGGGGATAACATACAAACTCAATTCGGTATCTCACCCCACATGAAAGTAGGGGGAAGTGATAAAAATGGAGGATGATAGAAGTGATGACAGATAGGGAGAATTAAGAAGTAATCAAAAGCAAACACTTTTGAAAAGGGACACAGTCAAGGGAGAAAATTGGATAAAGTGCGACAGGGTAGGATGGAGGGAAATATAGTTAGTCTTTCACAATATGACTATTTATCGTAGTGTTTTGCATAATAATACATATATGGACTATGTTGAATTGCTTGTTTTCTTGGGGGAGGTGAGGACAGAAGAAGGGAGAGAATTTGGAACTCAAAGTTTTAAAAGCAGATGCTCAAAAAATGTTTTTGCATGCAACTGGGAAATAAGAAATACAGGCAATGGGGCACAGAAATCTATCTTTCCCTACAAGTAAGTAAGGGGAGAAAGAATGTGGAGGGCAGTAGGGTGACAGAAGGGAGGGCTGATGGGGGAATGGGGCAATCAGAATATTTGCCATCTTGGAGTTGGGAGGAGGGTAGAAATGGGGAGAAAATTTGTAACTCAAAATCTTGTGACAATGCCAAAAATGAAAAATAATATTAAATAAATTATGGAATTAAAAACAATAATTATCTCCATGCCTCATTTGTCTTATGAATAAAATAATTAAATTTGACTACCTACTTCCCCAGATTTTAGTAACAAAATACTTTTCAAACTTTAAAGTTCTATGTTAGTGTGAGTTATTATTAATGATAATAATTTCTACTCTAGTTTTGCAGATTTAGTACTGATAGAATCAAAAAGAATTTCAGCAACTTGTTCACTGTAAAACATAAATGCTTATTAATTGATTTATGCTTCCATCCTTTCATTCTATTCTTTCTTTTATGGGGATCTTCATTTTTAAAAGTCAGAAAATATGTTTACACTAGATTTCTCATATCTGTATCTTTAAATTGTAATTTGGCCCTTTGTCCTAAAAAGCACCTCTAATATCAGAGCTAATTTTATACTGACATTTTGTGTAG
This sequence comes from Phalanger gymnotis, assembly GCA_028646595.1. Classification (NCBI taxonomy): domain Eukaryota; kingdom Metazoa; phylum Chordata; class Mammalia; order Diprotodontia; family Phalangeridae; genus Phalanger; species Phalanger gymnotis. The sequence continues at coordinate 174,279,435 of CM053627.1, forward strand.
TATACCAAGAACAACATGTTACTTTAAAACTTAATGCCAGTGTTCTATGTAAATTCTAGTAGTTAAAAATATAAGGAAAAAAAAAAACTATGAAACTTGTAAAAAATCCTCTAAGTTGGTATATACTTGTATTTTAAATGATTTTTTCCTGTAGAAAAATCTGGCATACTTTCTTCTATTCAAGAAATAGAAGAAAGATGAAACAATACAATAAGTAATCGCCAAATGGGCATTACTTGTATTATAATGTATGTTTATTCACACTTTTATCTTTGGCTAAATTAAGTATAACTTAAGGACATGAATAGCACAATTTTCCCTTGTGTATTTACACACTGCACAAGTCTTAAGTAACAAAAAATTTAAATTTTAGTATTTACAATAATTCTATACAATTTACATTACTTTTTAATTGTTATATCTGAATCTGCTTTGTTCCCGGTGATACAGTTTCAGAAATTAGAGTTGTATACATCCTTAAACATTTGAACCTTGGTCATTTTAAAATGATAACAGGGTTGGATATCTGTAACCTGACTAAGAGGCAGAAGAAAAGTAAATATATTGAATACTTATAAAAAAAACCTAGATTAATATGAATAGAATAATCAGGCATTTTAAAATAGGCATGAAGGCAAACTGTATAAAACTCCAGTATATGGAGTTCTAGTGAATTCAATTAGGAAAGTACAGAAGGCAATGCAATTGGACAGGAGATGTAAAAAAGGAACAGCTATGTATAATATCTCTGGGGCATTGGGTGTAACAACACTTCTTACTACTTTTAAACTGCCTTTAGCCTAGAGTCTTCAGGGAGGTGTTTCATTGCTGGTGTTTGTGAGCTCATACTCTTATAAATCATACTTTTGGAGTACTCACAAAACATGGTAGGAAGTAAAGGAACAATGGACCACAGAAGAAAAGTTTCATCGTGGTAGCCTCAGATACCTGAGTGGTTGTGTTTGTCTGAGGATATCAATACACCATATGAAATAGAAATATAATATGAAGAACAAGTGGCATCAGTTTTTCCTCTTAGAGCTTCTGTATGAACTTTGGTCAAGATCTCATTTCTGACTCTGGACATAAATATCACTATTCAATGTAGTCTGTGAGAACCTTCTGCATTCCAATGCTCTGTATCTCTAAAATACTATCTAGGCTACCTTAGGCATGGCCAGGAGAGTTTTGAAGAATATTTAATCCTATGTATAATTTATACAGGTAACCCTCAAATCAATGTGTTTGTGTATCCTTACATTATGGTTGACATTTTAAAAATAAGGGTAAGACAATAAGCATGGGGCAACAACAGCCAGGATTGGTGTTTTGACTTTGGAAGTCACAGAAATAGTGAGGTCAGAGGACAATCAGTTGACATAACTTTTCTGGAAGCAATGGAATGTTTCAAATGTAGATTTCATTATAATTCTCACAAAGAGGGATGGAAGGGCACGGAGACTCAATGGCATATCAAGAACGTGTCATTAAAGTAAGGTTGGTTGGTTGGTGCAACCTAGATATATTGAATTCATAAAACAAAATAAAAAGACTTGTGGATAAAGTGGCAATAGAAGGTTCACGTGGCTAGAAGAGTTATGTGATGTTTTAGAAATGGGAATCAAACCTACATTTACTAACTTTAAATGTACGATTTTTCTCATTACATTTCATTGTCTCAGGGGGAAAAATCAAAATAGAAAAACAAAATAAAGCAAACACATAGAACTTTGTCTTATTTTTGGTACCTATTGGAACTCTAGTTTCTTTCTCTATTCTTGTTTCCAATATGCTTTTACAAAGCTAGTGTGCTACCAGTATTTATTTATAATCGTCCTTGATTACCAAGTCACTAGAAGACCAGGGGCACTGGAATACCATAGTATACAAAGAGGCAAGGTTCGAGAATGAAGATGTACTTTAGTAGTGAAATTAGTCTGTGAGAAATAAATGAAGAGAAAAATCCCTTCATTGAAGGAAATGACCATGTTAATATATAAATATATGTATGTATATACGTATACATACACACACAAGTAGATAGATAGATAGATAGATAGATAGATAGATAGATAGATAGATAGATAGACAGATAGATAGATAGATATTTGCCTCTCTTCTCTTCTGATATTTGCTTCTTTCCCTAGATTTGGGATGACAGGAATTATACTGAATGTCCATGAAACACCAGTAACACTTTGATTGGAAGCCAATAGAAAAGGTGTTTTTTTTTTAAAATTTTAAAGCAAATGAGACTGACAAACAACGAACAACAAAATCAATGAAGAAAATGGTTCTTTTTTGTCTCATTGATTTTTACTCTTCACTGATTTATGTTGGCTTCTTTTTCCTGTGTTGCATTCTTTTGCTCACCATTAGTGTCTTAAGTATGCAGTCTACAGATCAGATCTGGATAAAGACCAGACTCAGCAGCCATGTTATTGATGCAGCTTGGCAACAGAAGCCAAGGCCAATTACTGATTTAGATTGGCTCTTTGCACACACCTGATTTAAAGTTTTAACTAACATGATCACCTATAATTTCACACTCACAAGAGGATCTGATAAGGAGGGAACATAAAGCAATAAAGCTAATGATGATTTATAGTATCATTTGGTTTGACTTTAAAATATAAATGCATCTTCTCAACTTCTTTCAAAACTAATATGAAAAGTATATGTGATCTACTGAAATAAGTGAATCAACTTGCATCTTGTCTTCTCTCCACTAATTTTGGTATCTTTTGTATAAATGAAGATGGTCTACTGAGAGTGAGTCTCTACTATCAGGTTTTGATACATTTTTTTCTTGTGCGATCTCTTAAAAATTAATCCTTTCAATAAGTTGATTTTTTTTACCTAAATGGGGTCTATAACTATAAAACAAATTCTTCCTTCCTAAGTAAACTAATGAATGTGTTCTTCATATATGATCTTTTTGCTTCAAAGAAGGCATTTTATTAACTACAATTATTTTTTAATTTAGTTCATTTTATTAAGATTCCCAGTCACTACCAACAGCGTACAAACCAAGGCCAATTACTAATTTGAAAAAGCTATACTTTATCTATAAGCTGAAAATTAGAGCTCTTGATGGATCACCAAATCTGAGGAAACAATGTCATTCAGCCTCGTATTGCTTGCTCATCCTTACAAAATTTTATCAGCATCCTAACTTTGTTTTGGTTACTCTACTATTCAAATGACTCTCTCTGATATAGGTATTCACTTTTCTTATCAAGACCACTATTCTTTTATTCCTACTCATCTGAAATTGCTCTTCTCTGTGTCTTTTTCAAAATTCACGATTTGGTGTCTGTGCAATTTGTTGAAGTCCTTCCATAAGTTTTTGTGACATTGTGTTAACGTTAATGAGGCAAAGATAAATCATCCTCTGCCTCCTCCTCACCATCCCCATCCCCCTCCTCCACCTATGTCTTTCCCCCCCTCCCCCTCCCTTTCTTCCTTCTCCTCCTTCCCTGTCTCTCTTTCTGTCTCTGTTTCTCTCTCTCTCTCTCTCTCTCTCTCTCTCTCTGATATCTTCCATGTAGTGCATACATTGTGGAAATTCCCTTCACTGATTCAATTTGACACCCCATCTATAACTTGTAGGCTTATAATTTGTCTGGGTTCCTGAGCCTTAAGTAATTTGCCCATGGTCACATGGCTAGAATCTGTAAGAGGCATGACTTGAAACCTGGTTTCCTTAATTTTAAGGCATATGCACAGGCTGCCTCTCATGTTTTTTCTTTTCTTTAATTTAACATAAACACCTTCTCCAGCTTCTTCCTGCCCCCCGTAGGTTTAAAGAATTAACTTGAATGATACCATTCCAAACTCTGAAATTTTAGTTGTTGTTCAGTCATTCAGTCAAGTCAAACCCTTCATGACCCCATGGACATTAGCAAGACTTTGTTTTCCACTGTGTCCTAAAGTCTGTCCAAGTTCATGTTGATTCCTTTCATGTCACTATATATTCATCTTATCCTCTGCCATCTTCTTTTCCTTTTGCCATCAATCCTTGCCAAGGTCAGGGTCTTTTCCATTGCATCTTGTCTTCCCATTATTTGGCCAAAATATATAAGCTCCAGCTTCAGCATTTGACTTCCAATGAATAGTCCAAATGTATGTTTTTAAATATTGTCTGATTTGATCTCCTTGCTGCCCAAGGAACTCCCTAAAGACATTTCCAGCCCTACAATTCAAAAGTGTCAATTCTGCATCAGTCAGATTTCATTATAGTCCAATTCTCACAGCCATATATTGCGCTGAAAAAATATTTGATTATATGGACCTTTATCAGTAAGGTGATCTTTGCTTTTTAGTATGCTTTTCATATCCATAGCTTTCCTTCCAAGGAGCAAATGCCTTTTTATTTCATTGCTGCAATCGCTGTCTGCAGTGATATTTGAGCCCAAGAATATAAAATCTGACATCACTTCCATTTCTTCTGCTTCCATTTTCCAGAAAGTGATGAGGCCAGTTATCAATATCTTAGTCTTTTGGGTGTTGTGCTTTATGGCACCTTTTACACTCTCCTCTTTTGCCCTCATCAAGAAGTTTATTAATTCCTTTCCATCAGAGTGGTACCCTCTGCATATTTGAGATTGTTCATATTTCTCCTGGCAACCTTAATTATGGCTATTGATTCATCCAGCCTATCATTTCACATTATGCGCTCTGCATATGAGTTAAATAAATATTTAAAATGACAATATACTACATACTCCTTTTCCAATTTTAAATTAACCAGCTGTTCATGTTTGTTTCTAACTATTGTTTTTTGACCTACATATAGGTTCCTCAGGAGACAAGTAAGATAACCTGGTACTCCCCATCTCTTTGAGGACTTGACACATTATATTGTGATCAAATCAAAGAATTTAGTGTTCACAATGAAGCAGAAAACGATATTTTCTTTTTTTTTAAATTTCTGAAACTCCATTGCTTCCTACATAATTAAGTGAATTTTGGCAATTTGGTCTCTACTTCCTATGCCTCTTCAAAAACTAGCCTGCTCTTCTGGTAATTATCAGTTTATATATTGCTGAAGCCTAGCTTGCAGAAAGAACCTTAATCATAACCTTCCTGGCATGTGAAATTAGCAAAATTATTCAGTAATTTGAACATTCTTTGACATTGTGCTTCTTTAGGTTTGAGAATTCTTTTTAGAATTGATTCTTTAGGATTGATATTTTTCAAGCCAGTGGCCACTGTTGAATTTTCCAAACTTGCTGGCTTATTAAGTGCAGCACTTTAACAGCATCATCTTTTAGAATTTTAAACAGCTTAGCCAGAAATCTATCACTTTCTCTAGCCTTACCATTAGCCAGGCTTCCTAATTCCCACCTGTCCTAATTCTCTAATAGCCATTGTAGGCACTGGTAATACCACCAATATGTAGTTCTTCTTATATTCTAGCCACCCCTTCATGAGCTCTTCTACTTCTCTTGAATCTCTATCATTTTTGTCTTTTATCATGCTCATTTTTGCATGAAATGTTTCCTTGGTATCTCTAGTTTTCTTGAAGAGATCCCTTGTCTTTCCCATTCTATTGTTTTCTTATATTTCTTTGCATTGCTTATTTAAGAGAACCTTTTTCTCTCTCCTTGCTATTCTCTAGAATCCTGCATTCAGTTGGGTATCTTTCCCTATATCTTTGCCTTCTTTCCTCAGCTATTTGTAATGCCTCATGTGAAAGCCATTTTGTCATACTGCTCTTCTTTTTCTTTGGATTTTTTTTGTAGGTGCTTCTTTTATAATGTTGTGAACCTCTCTCCATTTCAGACACTCTATTTACCAGATCCCATACATTAAATCCATTTTTCATATCTATTTCATATTCCCAACAACAAGTCAATGTTTTGGGTCAGGGGAGATTTTAATACTTAATGAATTATGTGTCCATTTTGGTCATTAGAATTACTACAACTGTGTGTATAAGTTGATAAGGCAGTAAGACTCACTGGTCCCTTACTCTGGAGTCAGAGCAGCTGGGTTCAGACTCATTTATGAGCGACTATGTGACTTTGGGAAAGTCATTTAACTTCCCTACTTCTCTGTTTCTTTATCTATAAAATTAATCAGATATACTAGATCCCCTTTGAGTTCCCTTCTTGCTCTAGATCCAGCCATTCTTTATCTATGAGGTGATCAAGTGCTTACTATGTGCTACTCACTGTGCACATTAAGGATACAAATTGGGGAGGGGTATGAAAGTCAGCTCTTTCTTTCAATTATCTCATATTCTTATGGGAAGGTGCCATCACTAGTTGTCCTGAATTATGTCTTACCACTGGACTCCAATGACTCAGGAGGAGAGAGTGAGGCTGATGACTTTGCACATCCCTGGTTCACATAAAACCAATTCACTTGCAAGTCAAAACATCACCTTCCTGATGTCATTGGTCCTCCTTGAGAACAAAAGACAAACAACAACAATTCTAATAGGTCAAGACAAAAGATATAAGAGAGGGATGATTTCATCTGTAAAGTCTCAGGGATGGTGAGTGAAGTTATAGAGCAATTGCAGTACAGTATAATGGAAAGAATACTAGCACTGGAGTCACTAGACCTGGATTTATACCCTGCCTCAGATGCTTATTAACTTTGTGAGCTTAGATAAGATACTTAAATTCCTCGGGCTTCCATTTCCTCATTTTTTTAAATCAGGAGGTTTGACTTAGATGAGTCTCGATATTCCTTACCAATCTACAACTTTATAATTTAAGGGACTTTTTCTTTATAAAATTTTTGCTGCTCAAATTAAGTGAAATTTTAGAAGGAATTTTACAATTTTGTTATTTCTAGTTCTAAGAGGTTTGGCAAGGCAGCTCTTTAAGACATGAAGTATAATTTACATAAACATAAAAGATTAAAATATTGCATCAACTCTATTTTTTGAATTACTGTAATGATTTTGTAGAGCTTTTTTGGGGGGAGAGGTGTCTCACTTCAAAGAACATCTGTAATCTATGTTTAAATCAAGGCTGCTGTTGGGAATTTATCATTATTTATTTGGAAAAACATTCAATGAATTATGTTACAAGCTCCTGTGTATAGAATAATTCTAAACACCAGGTGGGATTTGACAATAACCCTTACTTAAAGCCACTGGATACGACCATTAAAGCCTTTTCAGAAATTGCTCCTGTCAAAGACAAATAAACTGGCACATGTCCCTGTATAATGCAGCCTGGGAGGCTCAAATCTTATGAACACTCCAATTCTCCAACTAGCAATCTCTGTGAACATGGAAAAAAAACAATACAACTAATACTCAAGAGGTAATAACAATGAAAGGCAATCTTTTGGCATGAAAATGGTTCTTTTGGAGGAGAGCTAAAATGATTATACCTCTAAACTTTCAATTGCTGAATGCTGAGGGACTTTTGCCTTAAACTATTTTATACCATTGATGAAAATTGTGAAAAGAGCTCTGTTGGTATCCATGACAGGAGTAGATAACCTATGTGGTCCTCAGTGAATAAAAAGAATGTCCACCAGGATTTATTCTACCCTCAGAGAAAAGAAAGACAAGAAAAAACCGCTTCTCTGTGGGTACCTATTGGAGACATGTTGCCCTCTCATCATTTCCCTTTCGCTCCCCCTAAGCACAGTTATTCCCTTTGGGCAAATTGCACATCTGTTGAACCCCAAATTTGGCAAATTATACAATAAGCATTAATTCCTATTTTGATCTGGGACTCTATCCCTCCTCCCCAATACTTGCATCTTGTATCATTCCGAATAATAGTACTTTCCTTTGTTTATAAAAATTGGCATAGCCATTGGTCTTGTTTTTCTCATAGTAATTTGTGTAATAGTTATATGTTTCAGTGCTACTAAAGAGTGTGTTTACTAATAAAGAAACCTGGAATATTAATTATACATATTGTTAAACAGTAGGTTTTTATGCTAGTTAATTTATAGTATGTATGTGGACCTGTGTGTGTTGGAGCAGTTAGGTGGCAAAGTGTATATTGAGTGCCAAATCTGGAGTCAGGAAAACCTGAGTTCAAATGTGGCCTCAGACACTTATTATCGGTGTGATCCTGGGCAAGTCACTTTACCCTGTTTGCCTCAGTTTTCTCATTTGTAAAATTCACTGTGAATGAAATGGCAAACCAATTCTGTGTCTTTGCCAAGAAAACCCCAAATGGTGTCACAAAGTGTCAGACATAATTGAAATGACTCAAAAACAAATGTGTGCATTACTAAAATTTCCCAACTGTCCTAAAAAGGGTAAGCGAAATTTAATATATTCACTGTATCTCATGGTCCAGAAACCTAAGCTTTTGGTTCATAAAACCTTAAAGTTTTACAAACCAAAAAAATGACAAAAGTTTAATCGAGGGAAGAGTCGCCTTCCAGATCATGCCTCAGACTTATTCTGCCCTCTCAGACTTATTTAAAATAGGGTCTAACACTATAAATGTGGATTAAAGATACTAACATGCTCTAAGCATTTGGAATAACAATGCATTCCACAGAAAGAAAGCAAAAAAAAAGGACTCTCAGAAGTCAGCTAATGCCAAAAAATACACAACTGAGGTTTCATTTTAGCTCATCACTCTCACACCCCGACTTAATATCTAATGTGTTGTCATGGCTGATTGTACCTTTTTAACCTTTCTCCACTTCACTCTCTCCTCTAACACTACCACCATTCTGGTGCAGACCATCATCAGCCCACATATGGACTATTAAAAAAAGTCTGTTAATTGGTCTAATGCTACAAGTCTCTCCACATGCCTGTCCATTGTCCACTCTGCTGCCAAAATGCTCTTCCTAAAGCAAAGGTCTAACCATGTCAACTCCCTAGTCAATAAACTCCAGCAGCTCCATATTACATTGAGGATCAAATGTAAAATCCCTATTTTGGTATTCAAAGACCTTTATAATGTGGCCCATCCCCCAGCTTTTCAGACTTTTTACATTTTACCACCCACCCACCCAACATATAAACTTCCTCCAAGATTCAGGGACATTTTTCGCTTTTGTGTTTCTCACAAAAGTTTCTCCATCTTCCAACTATAGGCATTTTCACTGGCTGTCCCTCTTGAATAAAATGTTCTCTGTCTTTGTGTTCCCCTCCTTTATTGCCCGACTTTATTCAAGTGGCAGTTAGTCACTATGCTAAGTACTTTATCAATATTATTGCATGTGACAAAACAATGCTGTGAGGTAGTTGCTGTCAGTGATCCCGTTTTACAGTTGAGGAAACTAAGGCAGTTAGATTTAAAAGTAGTCCTAAACATAGAGATAAGGTAATACTGCTATGGAAAATTCAACTCTTTGATAATTAGTAAAAAATATCCATTGTATTAACTAGGGGTGAAGAAACTGTGGCCTCAAGGCAACAGGTGGCGCTCTAGGTCCTCAAGTGTGGCCCTTTGACTAAATCTAGACTTCACAGAACAAATCCCTTTAATAAAAGGATTTGTTCTTTAAAACTTGGACTTAGTCGAAAGGCTACACTCAAGGACCTAGAAGGCCAAAAGTGGCCTCAAAGCTGCAGGTTCCTCACCCTTGGTATTAACTACACTTATAAATAACTTAGCCTCAATTGGTGAAGGAAACCACAAGGACAGTTTGGTGGAAATCTTCAGGATTGCAACACATTTGCATTTAATCTAAGTTGTGAAAATTCTTACAAGCTTGTAAAAATATCTAAATTATTATTTCACTTTACTAAATACTATTCTAATAACACACCTTATCAAAGTTAAGTATGGGTATTGAGTTAATCTCTCTCATTCCTTCACTACTCAGAAGTGAAATTATTTTTAGTATTTTCATATTATACACACATACATTCATGTACACATACATATACACATACACATACATATACATGTACCCATGCAGATACACATATACATACATATGCGTATACATATGCATCCAATATGTTGGCTATACCTGTAAGTTTTGAATGATCTATAACTGATAAAAATGCCATCCCTGTCTCTATATTACTAATAAAAATGTTAAATGAAAAGAATGACAGATATTGGTGTCCTCCAATAGAGTCTCTTTTCAATCTGATGCCAAATAGAAACTGCTTTTTTAGCCATTTAAATCCCTTCCAGATCTAGCTACAACCAATAGTTCCAGGCCTATTGCACATTACTCTCCTTTATGCAATCTGCATTCCAGACAAACTGGCCTTTTTGATAATCCTCATTACATTCCATGCCTAAATTCCTTGGGGCTTTATTGTCTGTCCCCCATTGCCTCACACTGGGCCTACAACATAGCATTTACTAATAAATGTTTGTTAATTGATTGTTTGATATTTAATCATTTATATTCACCTTTCAAATATTTGGCAATTTATCTAACTGTACTATTGTTTAAAGAATTTCTTACAATTTTTTCGATATTTCAAACTGTTAAATGCTTGGTTAAAAATTTGATAAACTATTATAATCAGATTACCTTGATTTACAATCTAGTAAGTAGTGCAAAAGGGAAATGAGTTAATCTTGAATGGTTTGTTACTGATTATTGCATAATGCTCCTTTGTGATCTCCATATACCTTTCTAGATTTTTAATATATGTATATATATATTTTAATCATACGTAACCCCAATTGATCTGGGCATACCTACTTCAATTAGTGAAGGTGTTCTTGAGTGACCTTTGATAGAGGTCGAGATTAATTAGAATAGAGGCCTCTTAGTCCTCTCCCAAGTGAATGAGGCAGCCTCCCTTAATTTCTACCTGCCTTTAAAACTGGCAAGACTAAGCTCTTCACTCTTTGCTCTGAGAAATGGGGAGAAATGGGGCTGAAGGTGCTTGTTTCTATTTTGTATGATTTGTCCACAATTTCAGCTGCTGAGATAAGCCCCATGGAACCTGAGGGTTAGAACCATGATCTTAGTGGCAAGATTACAGATTGAATGTTTCCACGCATCCAGCTCCCTGGCAGGGAAGCCTTGAGAAACCAGAGTGGTAGGGACTTGAGCTCAAGAGTAGTTTCAGACTTGGAACTGGAACTATGTTCAACGGGAAAGAAACTGTTATGAAGCTTTGTTTATCTAGAGACTGGAGTGGTGAAAGTGGGGAGGAGGATTATAGGGTAAGTTTGTATGTTTTTGTTTATATCTTTTGAAGTAAATATTTCTGTATATAGGCACTCTGTTAGTGGCTAATGTAACTGGGTTGCACACCACCTCCTGCACTAAGGGAGCAACATAATAGATTGGGGCTGGAGCTACTGGCAAAGAGTCTAGATCCTCAAATGTCCTTAAAAGCACTAGTGAACAGTAAGAGAGGAGACAAACATGAAAAATAACTTACCTTACCTTTGGGCAGTGGGTTGTAGGGGGAAGTTGGTTCACGTTACACATATATATTTTGATATTCCAGGTAAAAATTAAAGCTCACTGAGCTGTAGTTTTCAGACTGCCTCCATTTTTTTTAAACAATGTTTGTCCTCAATTTGTGAAGTGTATCTTCCAGTCGCTGAGAGTGAAAAGGCAATCATATTTGCCAAATTTTTCCATCTCCTAAAATAAAATCACCTGGGCTTAGTTGATTTCGTCAAGGTAGCTAGGTGTCCTCTTACCATTTCTGTACTTTGGGTATCAACTCCCTATTTGTCATTCTTCTTCCTTTTTTTCTCACCCAATGATGATTCTTATACACAGAAAACAGAAGCAAAACAAAGGTTTAGGAATTTTAACCCCCCCATTCACTGTGAATTAACAGTATCCCATCTACACCGAGCAAGTCATTTTTCCCTTCTTCAATCTTATGTTTTTCACCAATGTAGGGATGAGGAACACCCTCCCTTCCCCCACAGAGTTGTCAATATCCTTAACTTTCTTAAGATACTCAGATTATTTTTGGTGTTATCACTTTGAATTTTATATAATAAGCTAATTACTTATAATTATGCTCCTTCTGTGTAGATATCTGAGGTTCTATTGATGCCTTCTTTCTTGATTTTGTCTTTTGTGAAATTTTGGGTATTCCTAATACTATTGTTACTAGTACATTTAGTCTCTAGCTTGGTCAATTTTTACAGATAGTTTCTCCCTCAGGCTTTCTTTTCAGGTTAAAACTCAATTGATTCGATTTACATTAATTCAGCAAAAGCATTTTTTACCAGGCATTAGTGGTCCCTTTATCCCTAGTCAATAGACCAGTCTTGTATTTCAAATTATAGTCCAGAAACAATTAATGGAAATGTCCTGAAACTATTTTTTGAGAAGTAAGAAAAAGCTTATACCAAAATAGGTTTTGCGATATCAGTAGTTTGGTACCTTTAATTTAAATCACCATGTTAGGTATATATTCTTTCCAAATTTTCCCCTGCCATCTTAAAAGTTTTAGGGAAGAAAAACATGGAAGTCATAAAAAGTAAGGGACTGATGATTTTTTGCATGTAAATTTAATTAAATTATTGCCTTTTTTGAATTAAAAAATAACTTGAGAAAGAAAGAAAAAATAAAATCATTGTAACAAGCATATGTAGTCAATCCCCCCAAATTTATGCATTGGTTATATCCCAAAAATCTGTACTGTGCTACTATCACTTTAATTATATTTTAAAGAGTTGGATAGCTTATTTCATCATGAGTCCTCTGGAATTGTGGTTGCTCATTGCATTGATCAGATATCTTAAATCTTTCAAAGTTGTTTATTTTCCACAGTATAGTTATTATGTAATTTGCTTTACTGATTCTTCATACTTCATTCTAAACCAGTTCATGCATATCCTCTAAGGATTCTCAGAAATGACACCCTTCATGATTTCTTGTAACAAAACACTTTCCAACATATGCACATATTATAGCCTGTTTAACTTTTCTCTAGTTGTTGAACACCCTCTCTGTCTCTAATTCTTTAAAGAGAATAGCTATAAACATTGTCCTAAATAGGCATCCTTTCCCTCTTTCTCTTATGTCTTTGGAGTTATAGACCTGGTAGTGCTATCACTAGCTCAAAGGGTATACACAATTTAATACCTTTTTAGGCTTAGTTCCAAGCAATTTTCCATAATATTTGGACCAGTTCACAGTTCCACAAGCAGTACATTAATGTACCTGCTTTACATAGTCCCATTAGCACTTCTCATTTTTTTGTTGTTGTCATCTTTGCCAGTCTAGGGGCTTGGGGTGGATCATCAGAGTTGTTTGGTTTTACATTTATCTATTATTAGTGATTTGGGATATTTTTATATAGTTAATGGTAGTATTTTTTCCTCCGAAAACTATTTAATGATCTATCTATCTACCCATGCATCTATCATCTTTTAATATCAAGGAATAAAAGTTTTTCTTATAAAAATCAATTCATTCCTTATATTACCTAGAAATTAGACTTTAATCTGAGAATTCTGCTGCAGATATTTCTTCCCATTTAACTGCTTTTCTTCTAACTTTAACTGAATTGGTTTTGTTTGTGCAAAAAAAAAAAACTCGCCAAAATTCTTTGCAATGGTATATAAATAAAATCATCCATTTTACCTTCTGTGATGCTTAGCCATCTATAAATATAAGAGGTTATTTTTCTCTGCTCTTTTAATTTGCTCATAATCTTATAGTTTATATCTGCCCTATATCTAATTGCAACTTATCTTGATATAGGGAGTCAGGTGATATTATATAACTAATTTCTGCCACATTATTTTCCATTTTCCTAGCATTTGCTGTCAAACACCACTAGCTGGAATTTTTGTTTCATCAGACTACAGGTCACTGTGCTAATTTGCTTCTGTATATCATTATGTAGTCTAAGCATATCAGCTGAGCTATTTCTTAACCAAAATCAAAATATTTTCATGATTGCAACTTTGCAGAAGATTTGAAATCTAATCTTACTAGGTCTCCATCACCAGTGTCTAACATTATTTCCCTTGATATGCTTGACTATTTTTCTCCCAGATTGATTTCATCATCATCATCATCATCATTATTATTATTATTATCATTATCATTATCACCACCACCTTAATCATTAGTATTAATAGTAGTATTTGTAGTAGTAGTAGTAGTAGTTAGTTGTACTTCAATGTACATCTTATCTAATTAAATGTTGCTATAGTCTCCATGATAATATATTGTTTGGATTTTTCTCAATATTCATTAAATATATTGATCCATAATTTTAAGAGCATATTCACAAAATAGAAATGATTAATTAAAGCCTGTCCTTCATAAATATTCATTCGTTTCACTCAGATTACATAAATGTCACAGTTTCTATTAATTTTCTTCATTTGTTGTATGCTCCTCTTTTTTTCTATTTGATACTGGTAATCTGATGTCATGTAATTTTTCCAAATCAAATTACCTAATGCCTTATACAAAACAAACAAACAAACACCATAATTGTATTTGTTATTTCAAAATTTTTTAGTTTTGGATTTTATTTCAGTTTTATTGATCTCATCCTTGATTTTCAGGATTCCTAAATTGGTATTTATTTGGGGTCAGAGTTAATTTATTGGTTTTCTTTTGTTTTATTTATATGTTCAGTTCATCAATATGTTCTATCTCTCTTTTGTTACTGAAAATTTTTAGAGATATAAAATTTCCCTTCAAGACTGCTGTAATGGTAATTTGAATTTGAAGATCTTTCCCACCCATTAATAAGCCTAAGACACATGTGATGCGAGAAGTTCAATGAACCACAGGAACTGGAAGGGTGGAACAGGAAATTCTCAGAGTGGTTAGAACTGGGGGAGATAGCAGATGTGTGTTGGCTGTGCTGTAAGTGTTTGTTGGTGGCAAGGCCCCAGCAGGTCGCAGGAAGGTTATGGGATGGCTTGGCTCTGTGCTGTGATGTTATGTTTTAGATTCTTTGCTGTTATTATAAAGTAGACTTATTTGTCCTGTAATTTGCTTATTGCTTGTATGGGTAGGACTTATTGGTTTGGGGATTTGGCCCTTTGGGGTTTGAATAAATTGTATGCTTCTTCCACCTTCTGTATGGATAATCTCTTATTTTTGCAATACAGAACCACATAGGCACATTGACAATTATCGATATTGTGATTACTGCCTTGCTAATACAACTGCTTTGGTCAATACCCACAAATATTGGTATTTTGACTCACTGCCATTATTTTAATGCCATTATTTATTGTTTGAAATATTTGTTCTTTGGCCTACTCACTTATTTTTAGGATTAAGGTATTTAATTTCCAGTTAATTTTGTAGACATTTCTTCAGTGTCTGCTTATTAAATATAATTTGTTTCATTGCAATCTGTAAAAGATGATTTTAATATTTCTGCTTTTTCATATTTGTTTCTAGTGTTTTTATTGAATATATTGAATTCTACTTTCCAATCCATTCAGCTATTATATTCCATTTTATGGATCAGTTCATCCAATTCTCATTTAAAATTATGATAATAAATTATGAATTTCCCTTTGTCCTCTTATCTGATACTTTTCTGTTTTCTTTGTTTCTGCCATCCTCTTTACAAAGAATACGATGGTGAGAGCCTGCTCAGCATCAGTGTTGTAGTTTTCATGTAATTTGCTTCCATTTCCCTACCCTTTTTTTTGTTCCTCTCGTGCAGAGCCCAGAAAAAGATTCTCATCCTTTCTTTCCTTACTTTTAAGCCCCTCCTTACTATCCATATTTAGTCATTAGAATTTGTTTCACTTAAGACTAATCTCTCCCCTAAATTCCCTCCTCCTTGTTTCCTTTTTTTTCTTCAGTTTAGATGAAAGTGAAGTTTGAGTCACCCACCCACCCCATCCTTTCCTTGTTTGCATATTCTTTGACTTACAAATGTTGATTATATAAGATAAAATTTTCCACCTTTCCTCTCTCTTCCTCACTAAGGCATTCTCTCCTCCACTTAAAAATTCATTTAATTTAAAATCATAAGAAATTCCAATCTTCTGTATTGATAAACTTCTCATATAACCTCTGATGGTGATAGTCTATTAAGAAGATGTATATCGTCCACACCCATTAGAATATAAACAGTATAGCCTTGCTTAGTCCCATATAATTATTTGCTTGTATATTATTTTTTAAAGTTTCTTAACTTTTGTTTCTGTGTTGTAGTTTTCACGCAGCTTTGGTCTTTTCACCAGCAAAGCTTGAAAGATTTTTGTTTAATTAAGGGTCTATTTTGGACCCAGTAAGATTGCATTTAAGTAAGTAGTTCTGTCTTATAAGATTGATTCTCTTTCCTTCTGAAATACCATGTTCTAAGTTCTTTGCTTCTTGACAGCATAGGCTCATAATGTGGTTCTTTTGTACTTGAATTATTTCTTTCTGGCATCTTGCAATATTTTTTTCTTTGACTTGAAAGCTCTGAATTTTGCAATCATCTTCCTGGGAATTTACATTTTGGGGTTTCTTTCAGGAAATGTTTGGTGGATCTTTGCTCTGGTTCTAACAGATCTGAGTAGTTTTATGATTACTTGAAATATGATGTCTGAGTTTTTTTGTAATGGTTTTTGGGTACTCCAAGGATTCTTAAATTATTTTTCCTTCAAATGTTTTCTAGTTCAATTGTTTTAGCAATGACATATCCATATGCCATAAAAATCCAGTGACATTAAAGCCTTTTGACTGTTTTAATAGTTCATGTTGTCACATGGAATAATTAGCTTCCATTTATTCATGTTAATTTTCAATGAGATTGTTGCTTGGGCAAGGTTTTCTGCCTCTTATGCCAAGAAGTTACTTCTCTTTTTAAATTATTTTCCATAACTCTTATTTTTTCCTAATGTTTTTCACTGATTTTTTAATGCCTTTCCCCCCAGTTCTTCACTCTAGCACACTCAGTTTATTTTTAACGATTAGAAAAGGAGTGTTTTCTTTACTTCTTCCAGAAATTCTTGTGTGTCCAAACTACATATTTCTTTTAAAACTGGTTTATAGAAATTTTATAATAATTCTCTTCTTGATTTGTATTATGACCATCTCTTTAAATATAATAGCCCTTTTGTGGTAGAATACTTTTATTTGTTTGTCCATTTGCAGATTCTTTCAGCCTTCCTTCCTGACTTTGGATTTGTGCTATTGCCAGACTCTATGTGCTTTTGAGGGAAATGTTCATTTTACCTGTTTTGTGGCCTCTTTGATCCTATAATTGCTTCCTCTAGGTATTGTGTGTTGTCTTAGTATGATAGCAGAAGAGAGAGCTCAGTTTGGGGATTTGTGTACTTTCAGTGGGCCCAAAGAGGACTGATCAAAGGGAAGAACCTTGTCTGAACACTGAAACTTCCTGACTTGGGTTTGGGTCTAAGCAACACAAATGCAGGCTTGTCCCTGATTGTCATTCTCATTTTTCTAGAAAGCACTGCTACCTCAGAGTGAGAAAACAAGATCTTTTTTGTTCTGGGCTTCTTTTCCTACTGACTCTGCTGTAGTCTTCAGACTTTACTAGGGGGAGAACCTTTTAATTCCATAGAGCTGCTACTTGTTTATGTAATTACTCCTCTTTCAGTACTTAACCCAGGGTACACTAACTCCTCCTGGGCAGAACTGCCACCCATAGGCAGAGGTCTTCTCTGTCTTCCCTGTATCTCCAATCCTATACTGGTTATGAATGACAAAACCAGCAGTTTGCCCCCATTCCTGCTTCATGTCTAAGTCATATCATTCTGTGTGGGTCTGAGACCTCATCTTGTCCTGATGACATCCATGGACAGACTATCATTTATTTCCTATACTGGTAAGCTTGCATCAGGTATTTCTGACTAGAACCTGTTCCTACTGGCCACAGACCTCTCTGTCATTTTCTGTTTGCCAATCTGAGCTGGAAAATGACTCACAGAGATTTTTTTCTTTGTTTTTGTGATCAAGACCAGGTCTAGCATGCTTTTTTAGAAAGTTCTGTAGTAGTCATGCATGAAATCTCATCTATACTTCTTGATAATTTGTTAACTTGTCTAGTAATTAGGGCTGACAATTTAGAAAATTTGAGAAGCAATGTTGAAAGTTATACAAATTAACTATTTAAAAAAGATAAATGATTAAAGATTTGCAAATGCTTTAAAGTTGAAATTTGATCATATATATATAAAATTATGGTCAGACCACATGGGGAACATTATATTCAGTTTTGATAACCACAGGTAAAGGAGAATATTAACATGTTTTAGAAAGTCCATAGGAAAGTAACAAGAATGGTGAAATGCATTACATCCATGATGTGTCAGATTCAATGCAAAAAAAAAAAAACTAGGTATGTTTATCTTATAGAAGCTCAAGGAGAAAAAAAATCTATCCAGAACTATTTGATGTAGATACATAGAAGAAGAAGTAGATTTTTTTATGTTTGGTCTCAGAATTTTAAAAAAATAGGAACAAATGGAAGTTATAAATGAGCAAATTTAAGCCAGATTTGAGGGCAGAAAACAAAGAAACATGTATTAACAATTAGAGGTATCCAAAAATGGAACAAAGTACTTCAGGATGGAGTGATACCTACATTCCCACCATCCCCACTTCTTCAAGTAGAGGCTCATTAATGACATGTATGCTGTAGTGAAGAGAATTATTTGGATATATGAGTCACATGAGATGGCCCCCAAGGCCCTTCCCAAAAATCTGAGAAAATGTGGAAAAAAACTTGGCCCTAATTTAAAAAAAAATCATAAATAGTTGAAATGGCTGCCTTCAGTTATTGAAGAGAAAAGAGCCAAAAATAATCACACAGCAGAATCTAAAAGTAAGAGCTTATTTGAATGAGAACAGCTTAGTTGTTTTTGCTTTCTGCTAGGTATCCACATTGACTCTCTCGATATTGAGGAATTGAAAGCTATTTGAAATACCTAACTGGCAGATGTGCTATCCTAGAGCAAAGCCTGAGGAAAGAGGCCTTGTCTATTCCCAAGGTCTTTGAACTTTTAATTCAGAAATATAGCCAGAAGGGTAAGGGAGAGAGGTATTAGAAGTTATATAGACAACATTTCAACAAATGCATATTATTTTGTCCTCCAAGTTGGGAATGGGTGTACAAATGAAGATTATTGTTGAAAATAGTGACATTTATATAAGCAATACATTATATACTAACCCCAAAATGTCCTAATTGGAGAGACTTGTAAAGATAAAATGATAATTAATATGCTTTTTTTCAAGGAAAAAATTTTAAAGCATGTTTTAAAGCAGTATTAGTTTATTTTTACCTTTCTCAAAATCATTATTTTGATCATATAAAAGTTGGTAATCCCCAAAGTCATGAGAGCCTTTTTATTAAACATTTGTTACAAACTATTTGATGCTATGCTGTGCTATATTTAACCAGTTCAACTGTACGCTGACCTAAATTCCCCAGTCTCTTGTTCCTTTCTTCTTTTACTTCTAGGCATTGGGAATACAAAGACAAAAGTAATTAGTTCCTATTCTCAAGGAACTTATATTCTAGACATTTATCTACTAATAGTGAATATGTGAACATTCCCTTCTTAATTCTTATGTGATACATTATCAATTTGGAAAGGTGTTACTTTTACACTGTATGGTACATAAGTAGTAATGATTGTCTTCATCTAAATGCCATCAGCAAAACGTTGCAATACCAATCCAAATATTATAATATTATATCCTTGAGAGACAGTATTGTATAGAGGACTTGGAAATCCTCGGCTCAAGTCCTTACCATTGTTTAGTTCATTCATTTTAGGTATATTTCTCAAAGTCTCAGAACATATTATTCATTTGCCTATTTCTGAGAGAACTGTAATTACATGTAATATAAGTGCATTGGAGAGACATTGGAACATTCAAAGTTATTTTAATAATTAATTCTAGTCTGCTAATCACATTGTGGAAGGCAGTTTTTTTTTTTTAATTTGGTACATAGCCATAACTGGGAGTGACTTAAAAGCAAACAAAAAAAAACCCTAGAGACCAGAGTCAGTTGTTGCATCTTGGTTTGTCTCTTTTCTTATGGTATCTGGTAAGAGAGAATGCCATAGGTGTAAGACCTTGGCATTCCTCTCCTCTCAGGTCCCCATGTAAAGAGATATTGGCCTTATGCCTTGCCATTTGTTCTTTGAGATTTTAGGTGAAGCAGATTAATGTGGACGACTGGAGACTTCACCCTTCTGAGTTTTGAAAGGTCAGGAGACTTTGAGAGTTCAAGTTAATGTCTCATTTTATAAGTAGTATAAGAACAAAGAACAAAGAGTCACATTCTGGATTCAGACCAACAAGAGTCCTTCATTGATCACATAGCATCCAATCGTGTCAGGACCAACATTAGGTAGAAAGTGCTAAATCTGAGCCCACTATTCCCTGAGACTGAGGTGGCATAAGAGAGACTTTGTCCCTGAGAGGCTGAGAAAATTTTTGTACTTTTTTTTTCAGAGACCTGAGGACCGGGATGTTGAGATATACACAGGTATCAGAGATAAATTTGAACCCATGTAAATTTGAATTCCAGTGCGATTTATTATCCACAATAAAATGTTTGAGACACTATATTCTAACCCCTAAATTGAGAAGGGATTGTCAGTCATCTTGTCCATCAGGTCAACAGTAACAATCATACAAATGATGCAGAGTATCTTGTTAAAGTATGAAAGATATTTTTCATTAAATTGTCAGTTACTTGCGCTGTCTTCCATTGAGTCAGCATATAGTTTCTTAGAAATAATGGCTCTATTTCTACAAAACGTTATACTCTATTTGAAGATCATGTTTCCTTTAACATTGATGCAGAAAGAATATCTGTGTCAAATGTCATATAATATAATCTGAAAAATTGTCATCTTAATCCATGACATAGATCATAGAGATATCTTCTGTTTGCTGACCTCCGAAGCAATACATGAGTCTATTTCAAACCTATAAGACAAATGGATTTAATAAGAGTACTGTAACTTGTTCTTGAGACTTGCAGCTCCAAGTCTGTGCCTCCTTATTACATGTTTGTACTCTGCTTTGTTTATTTCTCCATTTAAGATTATTCAGATTTGGTTGTAATTCATTTAAAAATCATTCTGTTTTCTTCTTTCTTTTATATCTGAAATCCCCCCTCTGTTTCCCCTCTTTATCCAAGCAAGATAGAGAAGGGAGTAGGATGCTACCTCAGTGACAGCTTTCCAAGATTGATTTTGGAAACTTGGGCTCTAATTCATGCAAGAGAGAATTCAGTATTATTTTATTGCTAGAGTTGACACACTGATTAACCTTTTTTTTAGTGTTTGAATCGCAAAGCCTCGTTCTCCATGGGCCAAGTGACCTGGAAAGGGTCAATGGTCATCATGCAAATTTGGATTGGCTGTGAAAACAAAACATGGAAGAATTATACCAAATTTCCCCTTTTCCGCTTCTCTCTGCCCTTGTTCCTCAGCAGCAGGATCTTCCTTCAGCAGCATCAAGCTGCTTCCTTAGCAGTATGTTTTGCCCCCATCACCCTCCTTTACTTTTCCAGTACAGAAAACTTCTGAAATTTTATTTGTCAGGAGATGGCAAAATAAATAATTTAATCATGAATTAATACGTAAATATGTAAAATATGGTTCATGAAGCCGTCACATTTGTTAGATTTCTTTCTACCTGGTGGACTGCAAACACGCTCTAGGTTTTTCCCTACCTATTAAAAAATGCCTATACTTTCTCTAGACCTTAAGCAATTGTCTTAAAATGTCTATGCCTTTGATGATAAATTTCCTTTCTAAAGTAATCAATAATCTTTTAACATCTAAAGTCATTGGCCTTTCTCTTCAGTCCTCACCTGACAACTTCTCTGTAGCTTTTGATATTGTTGACCACTCCTTCTTCATATGAGCATTTCTTCTCCGTCTGTATTCCCGATACATCATCTTTTTGCTGAATGAAAGGGTCCCAGGACCATTTTTTCTTCTGTTTTGCACTTTTTTTCACTGGTAATCTCTTTGTCAGCTTTCTGTCATTTGATTATCATTTTTATGCAGGTGACTCCAAAATCTATAAATTGATGCCTCTTTTTATTCCAGTCTTCAGTCAAATATTTCTGCCTCATGGAGCTCACTGTCTGAATGACCCATGACATATCACAAGACAAAATATCCTAAACAAATCTAATTACACCTCCCTCTAAACCCATCATTCCTTCAAATTTCACTATTTCTAGTTTGAGAATCACTACACTGGCAGTAGCCCATGTTCACATATTTTGAATTCTTCTTGATTTTTACTTTTGTATCTACCCCAAATTCCAATCAGTTGCCAAATCTTTTGAATATGCATTTACATGACTGCATCTTTAATTATCAATTATATAATAACTATGTAATTAAAATGATTTTATTTTGTGTGAAAGTTACTATTTTGAATTAAGAATATAAGGGATATGACATTTACAGGCATTTATCACATCTTAACCTACACTTTTCAAATTCCTATTTTCTGTTCATAATATTCTATTTCCTGCCTCTGCCTCTTTGCCTTTGAGCATGTTGTCTCCACACTCTGAATTGTATTCCTTCCTCACCTTGACTTTTTTGAATCCTTCCTGCACTTTAAAGGACAGGGCAGCAGGTACTTCCCACTCTATACCCTTTTCATTGTTGTATCTGCAGAATTGTTTGAATTATTTGAGTAGCAGATAACCTTCTCGAGGGCAGGACTCTTTCCTTTCTGTCCTTGTATACCAAATGCTTAGAACAGCACCTTGTGTATAATAGATTTACTTAGTATTTTTGTTAAAGCTTATGTTTTATTTTCTCTGGAAATGAAATAGATTTGAACAAGATAAAATTGTAAGGACATTTATTATGGCATAAATTTATTAATTTCATTTTTAGGACAGAGGAATTTTCTCTTTCTACATATAAACGGTATGTTCATTTTAAAACTTCTTATATAACTTTTTGTGAACCATGTGATTTTTCAAAGTCATAGGTTAAAGGCTTACAAGGTTCAGCAAACATCTCAAAAGTAACTGCGTTGGCAGAACGTGCGAGCACTCTTAGTACCTCCACAGCTGCCTCCTCCTCCTCCTTTTTCTTCTCCTCCTCTTCCTCACCATCATCACCATCCTCCTCCTCCTCCTGCTTCTGCTCCTGCCGCTGCTCCTTCTCCCCCCGTCCGCTTGAAGCGGACCATACTGATGCCTCTTTTGTGAAGCGGCGGCGGAGGAGACCCCAGGACTTGCCATGGCAGATGAAAAGCCGAAGGAAGGAGTCGAGACTGAAAACAACGACCACATTAATTTGAAGGTGGCAGGGCAAGATGGTTCAGTGGTGCAATTTAAGATTAAGAGGCACGCACCACTTAGTAAACTAATGAAAGCCTATTGTGAATGATAGGGTTTGTCGATAAGGCAGATCAGATTCCGATTTGATGGGCAACCAATCGATGAAACAGACACACTTGCACAGCTGGAAATAGAGGATGAAGAGACAATTGACGTATTCCAGCAGCAGACAGGAGGCGCTTGCTAAAAAGAAAATACAACTCTTCTCTAGAACTGTGCTCCCAAGGAAAACAATAATTCACAATTCCAAAACCAAGATTTGGTTCATCCACATGCTGACTACTGCAGTATAGTTTTCTCTCTTCTTTGATTCCCTTCCCCCATTTCCTTATTGCACATAAAGAAACTGGTGTATGTGCACAGGCATAATGCGTATTTTTTTTAACTAAATGATTGATGGTATGTTTTGATCTACATCAAATGGAGATGGGGAGGAGAAAAAACAAACTGGTTCTGTGAAAATATCCTTTTTCTCCATTAGGGGCTTGCTCATTCAACTTTTATCTTTATATTCCAGTAAGTTATTTTGCTCTCACTGTTTAATAACAACAACAAAAAACACAAAAAATCCTTGCATAATTTGATTGGATAATTTCAATGCTTTTCTTTTATCATTGTAAAACCAAGGATGATTTTATAACTTTTTTGTCCGAAGCTGTTACATGTAGGGCAATCTCTGTATCTCAGTAGGGATAAGTTACTATAAAGAAATTGAGCCTGGATAGTTTTCCCTTCAAGTCAAACATCTTGTTGTTTAAATAAACTTCTTGTTTAAAATAAAAAAAGTAACTGCATTAATGATCAAATTTTCTATTGGAATAACTTGTCACTCTAAAAAGTAACTTAAATGATAGAACATGTAGATTTTTTTTAAAATAGTACTGGATTGAATTGAACTTACCCCTTCAATAGAGATTTAAATTAATATAGAAATCATCCTACATCTAAATTCAAGGTACCAACTGATAACATTTATTCACTAGAGGGTGATGTTGACTGGTTCCTTGATCCTCTAGTGTGATAAAAAAAAAAAAAAAAAGGGTTGTCAGCTCAATGGTCAATCCCAGTAGTTATTCACTTTACATGACACCAAAGGGTGTTCTGGGATGTCACCAGGCTTGCTCTGGCACTCAGAGAGTTTTAACCAAAGTGAGTTTCTCTTCCATTTGTTCCACCCATTTATTTTTTCTCCTCACAGTTTCAAAACATATCTACATTATTTAGTGTAAATTTATCCAGAATATTTGCCCTCATCTACTTAGGAAAATGCCACCCCATTCTAGTTTCCATTGATATTTCAATTGAAGTTTCATGTACAAGTATGAAGAGTTTATCTTTAATCATAACATGAAAGAAAGAAATAAAATATATGAATAAAACAATTGAGGACTGAGAGACTTTTCTAAACCATGCCAAATTCAACCCCACTTTGGTTAAATGCAAGTCAAGACCAGTGTCCCAAAGAAATGTAGCCCAGGTGATCATGGTCCAAATCCCTTGCTTCCACTGTAGGAGGTTGGAAAGGGAGTTACTCCATCATGGAGCACTGTGATCACATGGAATGCTCTTAGACAGCTGCAATTATTCCTCTCTGCCTCAACTTGTTTTCTGCTATTTTCATAGCCATGAGTTTGTTGATTGAATATTGCAATACTTAAATGGATCTCTGATCACAATTCAGTTGATACCTGCTTCAATGAGGAAGACCAAACAGCCCATTCATGATTGCCCATCTTGTTTGTTTTTTTTTTCTTTGCCTTTGCCTTCTAATAAGTTTACCATAGGCATACTTCCAATATCAAAGGAAGAGAACATGCATTTATTAAGCACCTAATTTGTACCAAGCACTGTGCCAAGCACTTTACAAATATTTTTTCACCACAACCCTATGAAGTAGATACAATCATTATTCTCATTTTACAGATCATGGAACCAAGGCAGGGCTTACATAATTTACCCAAGATCAAACAGTGTCTATTGGTAGATAAGAATGCAGACCTTCCTGCCTCCAGGCCCAGTACTCTATACATTGAGCCGTCTAGTTACCTATATGAAAGGGTTCTTCCTTATTTTTTCTTGATATCATGAAGATATTAAAGGAACATTTATGTGACCCAAAAGTTCTCTCCCTCTAGCTACCCCTAACTTTAAAAAAAAATGAGACATTTCTTTGATGGATACTCTTATTCTTCATAATTTCTCCCTTCTCTTCATAACTTCTCTATAACTCCCTTATTCATGTTGAATTGCAGTATGCTTATAAATATTTGCCTTTCCATTGCTTTCTGAATGTTGTTAACTGAATTATTAGGAGATTATAGCACTCCCTGATTCAACACCAGGGAGTAACTCGAAAAGAATATTTTATTAAAAATGGAACTTTTTACAATTCTTTTTTTCTAGTATCATACAGTCCCACAAAGAAGGCATCCCCTTTGCTGCCATAAAGTCCTATTTCAACTTTTATTTTTAGTTCATGCCCCAAGGAAAGGATAAGGCAAACAAAGCTTTGGACATTTGGCTGTGAAGCTAGTAGAGAGCAACAGACCACTAATTTTAAAAATAAACATTAATAAGAAAGACAGGTGAATGAAGTTTTTCAGAAAATACTTTGGGGGCCTGGTGCAGAAAGACCAACCTGAAATTACAAAATCTCTTCCATTTCTCCACTTCACAGAGGATGATGCTAATTTTGATGAAGTACAATATTCAGTCAAATCAACATTTTTATTAAGACTCTGATACATCCTGCGTACCAGCTAACCTCTTTTGAAACAAAAGTAAAAGACATTCTCTGTATTCAAAGTAATCAGTCTAATGGGAGAGACCAGATGCTAACAATTATTTACAAAGAAGAGATATAGTTAGATGGTGAGAGAAATTAAAGATAGAGCTTGTTATCTATCTTTATATCTTGTTTGTTGATAGCCATTAGGATAAAGTATATGTTAAAAACAGAGGGAAACATTAATATTAAGAAGAACAAGGGAAGCTTCTTATAGAAAGCATGAAATTAACTAGAAGTTGGAAGGAAGACAGGAAAGCCAAAAGGAGAGACAAGGAGGGAAATAATTCCAAGCATGGGGTAAAAAAATGCCTCTAGTCAGGAGATGAAATCTTTTGTGCAAGGCCATCAAGAAGGTGGCTGTATTTACATTGCAGAATGGTTGATGAGGGGAATAACGTACAAGAAAACTGAAAAAAAGTGAGAGGGGCTCAGGTTAAGAAGAGTTTTGAATGAAAAATAGAGGATTTTATATTTGATCCTGGAAGTAGTAGGGAGCTACCAGGATCAAATATAAAATGTTCCGTTTGGGGTTCAAAGCTCCTCATTACCTTTGGAAAAATTATACAGTGTTTTCATCGTGTAGTGATCATCTTCATGTGGGTTGGTAACAGTTCACATGCCATATGGTTCTTTTGTTATTTGTGCTCTCCTACATTTACAATTTAGTTACTAACATGCAGTTTAAAGATTTTAGTTCTCATTTAGAAATAAAAACCACTCAAGGGGCTCTGTCATTGAAGGCATACTGGCTGATTTGTAAACCAACAGAAGTTTCTAAACAGGAAGAGGTTTTTTTTTTCTCTCTACATGTTGTAAAAGGCAAACAACACCTTTGACCATGTTCAAGGGATTGTCAATTGCAATTTAAAAATATCTCATCAGATCAATATTCTAATGTGGGAACTAGGGAAATCAGCTGTAGGAAATAAACATAAATTTTTCAATCCATCTAGCATGAACCATCTGGGAAAGAGTCTGCAATGGATGAAATGATATAGTTAAACAAGTCTTCTACATGATAAACACTTGGAAGCAGTAACAACAGAAAGATCGATGTTAGCAGTGCCATCAGCAGGAGATTATACAACACTAGAACTGGAGAGAGTTTTCTTTCTCAGAGAAGAACATGTCTAAGCTCTTCAAATCTCTTCAAATATATGTCAGTATTGATTCATTTCTAACAAAAGGCCAAATTAACTTTATGTCCAGAGCATCAAAAAATTCACTTCGCAGAATTTGGGGTAAATTCTTCATGGTTCTAACCCTCTAAAGCAAGAATATAGCTAGAAAGAGGAAACCTATGACTAGTTTACAGAAAAAAAGATGCTCAAATACACTCTGATATCACTTGCTGACAGCTCTTTCACAAATGTAATCTTGTAATTAAAATTATATAATACTTCATTAACATTATAGATTTTTTTTGAGACTGAATCTCTCTAAAGCTCTCAGATTATTAGGGCAGAGGAAAATGATCAGCCCAATCCAACTCTGATCACCCTTGAGCTTGGAACTACTCCATTTTTGATCTAAGCTTCTCACCACCCCACCTTAGGCAGCCTGATCACCTTTCAGTCTTTGAGACTCACCATGTTTATGCTAGATTTGGTGTGTATGTTAGGTCAGTTTAGCTGACTACAGTTCTGCACCCCTAAGTAGAAGTAATCCACAAGTCTAAGCTTCCCCAGTAGCATAGATTATATGTATTTACCTGGTTATTGACTCATTTAAGAAAAAGATATTATTCTACAGGAGAAATAAATTTTTCAAATCATTATTTATCGATAAAATTCCTTTTTGAAAAATTTTAAGCTCTAAATCCTCTTTCCTTCTACATTCCTTCCATCCTCATTGAGAAGGCAAGAAATTCAATATAGGTTTTACATGTACAGTCATGCAAAACATATTTCCATATTAGTCATGTTGTTGAAGAAAACGCAGAACAAAGAAAAATAAAATAAAAAAATATGCTTGTATCTGCATTCAGACTCCATCAATTCTTTATCTGGAAGAGGATAACATATTTTATCATAAGTTCTTTGAAATTTTCTTGAATCTTTGTTTTACTGAGAATAGTTGTCATTCACAATTTATCATTATATAACAATGCTGTTACTGTTCCCACTGTTCTCCTAGTTCTGCTCACTTGCCTCTGAATCAGTTCATGTAAGTCTTTCCAGGTTTTTTTCTGAAAGAATCCTGATCATCATTTCTCAACCACAATAGTATTCCATCACAATCATGATTTGTTCAGCCCTTCCCCAATTGATAATCTCTATCAATTTCCATTTCTTTGCCACTATGACATGAACAGCTATAAATGTAGCTCCTTCTCCCTTTTTTATATCTTTCTGATACAGAGCCAGTAGTGGTATTACTAGGTCAAAAGGTATTTACAGTTTTAGTGCCATTTGGACATAGTTCCAACTTGCTCTCCAGAATGGTTGGAGATCAGTTTACATGTGTATCAACAGTGCTTTATTGTTTTAACTTTCCTACATCCCCTCTAACATTTGTCATTTTCTTTTCCTGTCATATTAGTCAATATTATAGTAAAAGGAATATCCTTTAAATCAGTTAGTATCTATTACTTTTATTTTTAGAAACTAATGTACACATTTTCCTAAGTCTATGTTACCTAAAGATTTAGGGAAAAAGATAGATAACACTTTATCATTTACTAGCAGATAATTTAGAATAAGACATGACATATATTGTTCCAAAAATAAAATAATTACAGGATTATAAGACTTTTTTAAAAACTAAGTTCCCCTTTCTGGCACTTGGAAAAAGGGTAGGGGGTTGGCTATAGGTTAAGTTCCTCTTTCCAGTCTTAGTGGATAAGCTTTTTTTTCCTCTTGAGCTTGAGGTTAAGTATAAGTTCAAAAGTATAATCTTCTAAGGTTGGTTTTCCATTTCTGGAAGCTAGAGCATGGGGACCTCCCCAGGGAGGGTGACTGCTAACTACAAACCACAAGTTTCTCTTTCACAATCTTAGTTCGAACTACAGGACCCTTTAAAGGAATTTTTCTGGTTACAAAATGATATAGGTGCAGGTCAGAGATTCTAAGGCATCTCACTTTAACAGCTAAATGTGCCAACAGTATGAATTTGGGTTAAGAAAACCTGGGAGATGTGAACTAGTTAGATGATCTTTCTTGTTGAATTAAATTATGTTCAAACCAAATTTCTTTAGATTGCTGTAATTTTTTATTCCCCTGCTATTAAAATGAGCTCTGTAAATCCCTCCTTTGTCACTAGTTACTGAGAAATTAGTTGACCTGATTTAATAGTAATCTGTCAACTCTTGCTATTAAATCATTATTTATATACTTGGAAAGTTTGCATCTCAGAACTATTTTCAATTTCAGATAATTAATTTTTAACAATAAGTATAAAAAGCTACCTCAGAGTTGTTTTAATTCGCATTTCCCTAATTAGTGATTTAGAGCATTTTTTTATATGACCAGAGATAGCTTTGATTTCTTCATCTGAAAACTGATTGTTCATATCCTTTGATCATTTATCAATTGGGGAATGACTTGTATTCTTATAAATTTGACTCAGTTTTCTATGTATTAAGAAATGAGTACTTTATCAAAGACACTTGCTGTAATTTTTTTACAGTTATAATTAATAATTGTGTATTTCCTTACATTCTATTTCCTTATGTTTTTTTCTGTCTTTTCACCTGTCCTTCCTCAAAAGTGTTTTGCTTCTTACCAGTCTTCCCTAATTTGCAGTTGCCTCTATGAACTCCCCTTCTCTTATCCCCTTTGCCTTCTACTTCCTTGTAGAATAAGATAGATTGTATACCCAACTGATTGTGTATGTTATTCTCTGCTGATCAGAGGATGGTTCGAGCACTGTCACCCACATCTTTTCTTGCACTGCAAAAACTCTTTTGTGCTTCTTTTATGGGAAATAATTTACCTCATTCTAATTTTACCTTCCTCATTCTCTTAGCATATTCCTCTTTCTCACCCTTTAATTTTATTTTTTTTAGATATCATTTGATCATAGTCATTTTTTTACTCACCCTTAAATTCATTTTTTTAGATATCATCCCATAATAGTCAGCTCACACCTATGGACTTTGTCTATGTATACTGCTTTTAACTGTCCTAATAATGATAAAGTTCTAAGGAGTTATAAGTATCATGTTCCCATTTAGAAATATAAACAGTTTAATCTCATTGGATGTTTTATATTTTCTCTTTCCTGTTTACATTTTAATGCTTCACTTTAGTCTTGTTTTTTTTGGAATTTAAATTTTCTATTCAATTCTGTTCTTTTCATTCCTAATGCTTGAAAATCCTGTATTTCATTAAATATCCATTTTTCCCAATTGTATGATTCTTGGTTGTAATTCAAACTCTTTGCCTTCTGGAATATCATATTACAAGTCATCTAGTTCTTTAATATAGAAGCTGCTAAATCATGACTGTAGCTCAGCAATATTTGGATTGTTCCTTTCTGTCTTCTTCCAGTATTTTCTCCTTGTCTTTGAAGCTCTGGAATTTAGCTGTGGTATTCATGGGGGTTTTCATTTTGACATCTCTTTCAGGAGGTAATTCATGGATTCTTATGAATTCTGTTTTGCCCTCTGATTTTAGTATATCAGGGCTGTTTTTTCTCTACAATTTTTTGAAATGTGGTGTCTAGGTTCTTTTTTTGATCATAGATTTTAAGCTAGTCTAGTATTTCTCAAATTATCTCTCCTCAATCTATTTTCCAGACCAGTTGTTTTGTTCTAGGAAATATTTCACATTTTCTTCATTCTTTTGACTTTCCTTTATTCGTTCTTCGTGTCCCATGGAGTCATTAGCTTCCCTTTGCCCAGTTCTAATTTTTAAGGAATTGCTTGCTTCATTTAAGCAATTGTTTGCTTTTGTATCTTCTTTTCCATTTGGCACATTCTGCTTTCTAAGAAGTTCTTCTTTTCAGTGGATTTTTGTGCCTCTTTTACCATTTGGCCTGTTCTGTTTTCTAAGGTATTATTTTCTTCAGCATTTTTGTGCCTCCTTTACCAAGCTATTTTTTTCTTGATTTTCTTGCATTACTTTCATTTCTTTGTGAATTTTTCCTCTCTCTACCTTATTTGATTTTTAAAAACTTTTTTTTAGCTTTCCAGGGATTTTTTTTTGGCCTGAGACTGTCTTCTGACTGAGACTGAGTCTTCTTTGAAATTTTGCTTGTAGCTATTTTGGTTTAATCATCTTCTGAGTTTGTGTCTTCATCTTCCTTTTCACCATAGTACTATTTTATGGGTAGGTATTTTGTTATTTGCTCATTTCTATCCTATTTCCTGACTTTAAAGTTCATGTTAATGTTGAGGTCTGTTGCTGGCTTGTAGTTGGGCTTTTCTCAAGCTCTAGTTTTTTTTTTTTTTTTTCACATTGCTGTTTTCAGAGCCACTCCTGGGATTTTTAAGTTTTTAGTGTTTCTAACGTGGTATGATCTGGGGAAGAGCTATGGTCTCTCTCCAGGTCTGCACTCTGGTCCTTACTCAGTAGAGGACACTGATCCTTTGTGATTGCAATTCATACTTCTCCTCAAAGGTCCCCATTCCCTTGGAGTTAGAAGTGATACTATCCCTCAGGATTTCTGCTTTACTCCTCTTTGCCCTTGAACTATGACTGAGGACTGTTTGTGGGCAGTGGAATTACCAAATAGAGTCTGCTCCTGAATTCAGAGCTAACACAAGATTCCTCTGCAATCTACTTCTGACAAGTAGCCAGGGCCTCTTACGATCTCCAGGTTGAGGACTCCCAAAACTGCTGTTGCTTCTGTCACCACTACCTAATCTCACCACTGGTGTTTCATACATATGAGATCCAGACCAGTCTTATCCCTCTTGTCACAGATCTCTCTTTCTGACTTCCTGTGTTGTCTTGGCCACATAGGAATTTTTATATAAGAACATATTCTGGAAAACACTCTTACTATAATTCAAATAGAGTATGTAGCATTTTAGCAGGGATAGAAAATATATGTAAACCAATTTATCATATTAAAATACATTATTTCATATGTCATTCATCTTAATTCTTGTTATATCATCATCATTTTCATCATCACAGTCAACACCATCATTCTCATCACCATCATCAGCATTCTGTCATCAGTTTCCTAAAATTGTGAGAATGTGTGTTTCAGGATGTGGTGGGGAATGAGGATAATAGCATTAAGAGGAGAGAAATAAATAGATGCATCGAAACTCTGACTCACTCAAATATTAAAAATAAAATTAAAAATCTGTCCATCAAAATTTTGAAGGCTGTGAGAAAACTAAATTATTTAATTACGTACAAAATATGTTATATTTCAGTCTATTACTGCTAGCTTCTGCGTAGGTTAGGACAGAATAGATTAAGAATAATAAAAAGAGTATACTAAATCTTTATAAATAATCTACCGACATTTGCTTAACACTTACTATGTGCCAAATGGTAGACCACTATGTGAGGTTCTAGAGATAAGAATACAAAGATTAAAATAATCACTACTCTCAAGGAGCTTATGTTTTGATAACTACAATGTTTGACAATATTTTTGAAGGTTGTCATTTATAATTAAAAATTCAGCCTCAAGAAAATTATACAATATTCTGTGGTATACACTTAGTTTTGTTGTGTTTTTTTTTCCTTACAAAGAAAGCTGGGTTAGCCTACTTATTCTCAAGAAGGCTAACTGCTTGAGTATTCTATTTAAATTGGTTTTATTTATTTAATTAAATATTTTCAAATTATAGGGTTTTTTAAATTTTTAACATTCATCTTTTAAAAATTTAGCTTCAGAGGGGCAGAGCCAAGATGGCCACATGAAAGCACTGTCTTACCAGAGTGCTCTCACAAGTTCTGTCAGATAGCTCTAAAAACGTGAAACTGAGCAGATCTG
Source organism: Phalanger gymnotis (assembly GCA_028646595.1). Classification (NCBI taxonomy): domain Eukaryota; kingdom Metazoa; phylum Chordata; class Mammalia; order Diprotodontia; family Phalangeridae; genus Phalanger; species Phalanger gymnotis. The sequence goes on from CM053627.1 coordinate 174,312,302, forward strand.
AGAGAGTTAGAAGCCACTAGTAGATTGAATGAGTCAAATTTCTAAGCCAGGAGAGTCCGAAAGTTCGATGGGATGGATCTGTACGCTAGGAGAGCACCTGGCATGTGGAGTTGCACTAGACAGCACCAAAGCAGAAGCAGCTGCAGAACCAGCCAGCAATACAGGCTGGGAGAAAGCTGGGTGCCTGCAACAGGAGGAGATCCCCAGGACTCCCAGCACAGGACGAGAGTCTGTCTAAGCGACTAGAGGCAGCAGCGCAATGCCTTCAGCCATGAAACATCTACTCCTGAGGTTTGCAGCCCTAGGGTTTGAAACTTGCCTACTTGAGCTTCCAGGAGACATAATGGCCAGGTAAATGGCTCTCACCCCTTTCTCCCTCACTGACCCAAAGAATTCCTTGGGAATAACACTGGAATAGAGGACACAGAAGTGGGGCTTCAGTGGCCACACAGTGGGAGTTCCTGAGTCCCAGAGGGGCAGAAGCAGCAGGGGTCAAAACCAGGAGCCCGACTTGCCTTTGCACAGCCAGGGGAAGTGGCAGACACTAGCACGGACAACAGCTGAGACCATTGCTGGACAGCAACAGTGCTGGAGAGCAGTCACAGGGAAGAGGAAACTTGAGGCTGCCAGACAACCCCTCCCACACAACTCAGGAAACCAAAGGCTATAATACACAAAGCCAGTAACTAGGATCACAATTCCCAGAACAAGAAACATGAGACAGAGATCTCTGAGCTCCAAAAAAAGAAAACCACTGTAAAGATGGGAAAAAGCTTACCAACATGAAGAAGAACATGGAAAAATCGAGGACCATTGATTCTTTTTTATGGAGACAGGAAAGATCAAAATACCAGTTCAGAAGAGTACAGCATTGACACTGTACCCACATTTGATACCTTAAAAGGGACTGTGAACTGGTCTCAAGCCCAAAAAGCATTACTGGAAGAGCTAAAGGAGGATTTTAAAAACCAAATTAGGGAGTTAAGAAAAATGGGAAAAAAATGATGAAATAAAGCCTTTAAAAAATAAGATAGATGAAATGGCTATGGTGATTCAGATTCTAAATAGAGAAAATCAAACACTGAAAGGTAAAATCAAACAATTGAAAAAACAGACTCAAAAGCAAAATGAAGACAGCAAATCATTAAAAATGAGAATTGAGGAAGCAGAAGCTAATGACTCTATGAGGCATCAACAAGTAGTAAAACAAAATGTAAAGAATAAAAAAAAATAGAAGAAAATGTGAAGTATCTGATAGGAAAAAAAAAAAAAAACAACTGCCCTGGAAAATAGATCCAGGAGAGACAGAATTATTGGCCTGTCAGAAATCCACAATGAAAATAGACCCTAGACAGTATCTTCGAAGAAATTATCAAAAATAACTATCCAGAGGTGCTCAAAGCAGAGGTGAAAATAGTCATTGAAAGAATGCACCGATCACCTCTTGAAAGAGATGCCAAATTGAAAACTTCAAGAACTATTATAGCCAAATTTCAGAATGACAAAGTCAAGGAGAAAATTGCAAGCAGCCAAAAAAAAAAAATTCAAATATCATAGAACAGCACTCAGGATCATGCAGGATCTTTAAGCTTCTAAATTAAATAAGGGGTGATATAGGAATTTGATATTCCAAAGGGCAAAGGAGCTTGGACTACAACCAAGGATCAACTACCAAGCAAAATTGAGCATAATTTTTGAGGCAAGGAGATAGACAGTCAATGAAATAAGATAATTGCAGACCTTGCTGACAAAAAGGCCAGAACTCAATGGACAATTTGATCTCCAAATGCAAAATTTAAGAGAGACATAAAAAGCTAAACAGGGTGACAAACACCCACAAACCTTGTTATTCAATACAGGCAAATTGTTTACATCTTTATACAGGATTATATCATTTTATATGTTACATATATATATATATATATATATATATACACACATACATATATATATATGTCATTCTTGAGAATAGTACAGTTATTATGACAATTGAAAGGGATACACATAGATTGTGGATGTCTCTATAAAAAACTGACATAATGATAAAAAAATAATTAATAGATGCAAAGGGAGGGTTCTGGGAGAAGAAGTAAAGAAGGAGTAAAAGAGGGTAAATTACATCAAATAAAGAGGCATAAAAACTCATTTTAGTAGAGGGAAAGACAGGAGGGAAAAGAGTAGTGTATGAGCTTTACTCTCATTGGATTTGGATCAAGAAGAGAATAACATATTCTGAAAAGTATAGAAATCATTTTTTTTTCCTACAGGCAGTAGGAGGGGAAAGGAGAAAGTAAATGTGGTTGGTGAGAAGGAAGGGAAGAAGTAGCAAGGGGAAAAGGGTAAAATAAGGGAGGGAAATGAAGAGGGAGGGTAAACTGAGGAAGGCGGTAGTCAAAAGCAAATCCCTTTTGAGCAGCAGATGTGAGAAGAGAGAAATAAAAGCAAAAATATGATGCAGAAACAGGATGGGGAAAAAGACACAGCTTGTAATCATAACTGTGAATGTGAATGGGATGAACTATACCATAAAATGGAGGCAGATAACAGAATGGATTAAAAACCATATTCCTACAATATATTGTTTACAAAAACACATTTGAAAAGGGGGGATACACACAGGGTAAAAGTAAAACGACGCAGTAGAATAGATTGTGCTTCAGCTAAAGTAAAAAGAACAGGAGTAGCAATCCTAATCTCAGACAAAGCAAAGGCAAAGATAGATCTAATTAAAAGAGATAAGGAAGAACACTATATCCTGATAAAAGGCACCATATAATATGAGGCAATATTATTATTTAACATATGTGCACCAAGTGGAAATTATGAGAGGAGAAGTTAAGGGGAGTTACAGCAATAAATAGACAACAAAACCATACTAGTGGGGGACCTCAACCTCCCCCTCTCTGAACTTGATATATCTGCCCTCAAATAAACAAGAAAGAAGTTAAGGAGATGAATAGAATATTAGAAAAGGCAGATATGATAGAACTCTGGAGAAAACCGAATGCGGATAAAAAGGAACATACTTTTTTCTCAACAGCACATGGCACATACTCAATAATTGACCATGTACTGGGGCATAAAACTTCACAATCCAGTGCAGAAAGGCTGAAATAGTCAGTGTATCCTTCTCTGATCATGATGCAATAAAAATTATTTGTAATAAAGGACCATGGAAAGATAAACTAAAAATTAACTGGAAACTAAATAATCTAATCCTAATGAATGAGTGGGCCAAAGAGCAAATCATAGAAACAATTACTAACTTAATTCAAGAGAATGACAATAATGCGACAGCATTCCAAAACTTTTAGGATGCAGCAAAACAGTTCTTAGGGCAAGTTTTATATCTCTAAATGCTTGCATGAACAAAATAGGTAAAAAAGAGATCAATGAAATGGACATGCAACTGAAAAAAAAAGCTAGACAAAGAACAAATTGAAAATCCCCAATTAGTTACCAAATTAGAAATATGAAAATCAAAGGAGAGATTAATAAAATTGAAATCAAGAAAACTGTTGAACTAATAAATAAAACTAAGAGCTGGTTTTATGAAAAAAAAGCAATAAAATTGATAAACCCTTGGTCAATTTGATTAAAGAAAAGAAAACCAAATTATAAGTATAAAAAAGGAAAAAAAAGTAAATTCACCTCCAATGAAGGGGAAATTTAAACAATAATTAGGAATTATTTTGCCCAGTTGTATGCCCATAAATTTGATAACTTCGGGGAAATGGATGCATATTTACAAAATTATAAATTGCCTAGGTTAACAGAAGAGGAAATAAAATACCTAAATAAGCCCATCTCAGAAAAAGAAATTGAGCAACCCATCAATGAAATTCATAGGAAAAAAATTCCTGGGCCAGATGGTTTTACATGAGAATTTTATCAAATATTTAAAGAACAATTAATTGCCATACTTTATAGAATATTTGGGAACATAAGTGAAGGAGGAATCCTACCACATTCTTTTTATGACACAAATATGGTAGTAATACCTAAACCAGGAAGAATCAAAACAGAGAAATAAAATGATAGAGCAATTTCCGTAATGAATAGTAATGCAAAAATTTTAAATCAAATATTACCAAAAAGATTGCAGCAACTTATTAGGAGAATAATACACTATGACCAGGTAGGAGGAAAACTATCACCATACATGACTCTATCAGTAACAAAACTAGCAGAAACCATATGATTGTCTCAATACATGCAGAAAAAGCTTTTGACAAAATATAACCCTCAATTCTATTAAAAACACTAGAAAGCACAGGAATAAAAGAAGTCTTCCTTAAAATTATAAATAACATCTAACTAAAACCATAAGCACACTTTACATGAAGTGGGGATAAGCTAGATACATTCCCAAAAATATCCAGGGTGAAACAAGTATGTCCATTATCACCCCTATTATTCAATTTGGCACTAGAAATGCTGGCCTTAGCATTAAGAAAAGGAAAAGAAATTGGAAGAATTAGAAAGGCAAAGTAGAAACTAAATTATCACTTTTTGAAGATGATATGATTATTTACTAAGATAATCCTAGAGTTTCAAGTAAAAAACTACTTGAAATAATAAACAGTTTTAGCAAAGTTGCAGGATATAAAATAAATACACATAAATCCTCAGCATTCCTATGTATTACTAACAAAGCCCTACAGCAAGAGATAGAAAGAGAAATTTCATTTAAAGTTACTCTCTGAAATATTTGGAATTTTACCTTCCAAGATAAACCCAGGACCTATATGAACACAATTACGAAAGCAGGGATTTGCTTAAGCTCTCCCCCAGGTCACTCCAAACATCTGTAAAAAAATAGCTCTGAACAAATTCTAGAGATGCAGTACCCACAAAATAACAGAGGGAAACATGGCTTCAGCTCTGGAAACCCTGGATGGTTGCTGGGAAGGGTCTATCACATGGAGCTGAGAGCAGAACGGATCACAGACCAGCATGAGCCATGCCAGGACAAACTAGAGTGGGATCCAGGCAGAACAGGTGGTAGGTCCCTGAATCATTGAGCTGTGACAGTTACCAGACTTCTCAACCCACAAACACCAAAGACAACAGAAAAGGTTAGTGGAAAAACTGCCAGAGCAAAAGGAGAGTGTGGTCAGCCCCAGCCCCAGAGGGCTGGAAGTGGTGTTCTGGGGCTGCTACCAGAGGTCCACCTGCCAATGCTTCCAGCACCAGGCCCACTCTATGGGAGGAATTACACAGCGGATCAGAGTGGGAGTGCATAGCCTGCTTGGATCTGAGTCGCTTGTGGGCTTGTGTTCAATTCACATTTCTTTGTAGGGGTGGGGAGTTTGCTTCTAGCTGTTTCAACATCATTGTCTTCTTCTGAATTTGTTTCTTTATTTTCCCTGCCACAATAGAGGGCTTTTATGGTCAGTTTTTTTTAGTTGTTGTTCCCTCATTTTTCCAATCAGTTTCTTTATTTTCACCTTTATGTTAAAGTTGGTTTCTGTTCCGGATGTGCTGGTGGTAGGGGGCTTTTTTCACTGTTGTTTTCAGAACTATTTCTGAGAGTTGGAAGTTTTAGTGCTTCTAAGGTGGTATGCTGTGGGAAGAGGTGTGGTCACTGGCCCATGATTCCCTGCTGGCACAGGTTATACCTCTCTGTATGGCCCCTGATCTCTTCGAATTGGAACTGATACTGTCCCTGCCCACTTGTGAACAGATGAGATACTTCTGAGAACTTTTTCTGCCTTTTTCCTTAAAATACTCCTCTCCACCTTTGAAATGTGATACAGAAGCTGCTGCTGCTGCTGCTGCTTTTACCACTACCAAGTCACAAGGCTGATATTATGCACCTATGTACTAGATCTCTCCTAGCCTCCTAAGTTGTCTTGGATAGAAGAATGTCTTTCCCTGATCTTTGCTCTCCAGAATTTGATTTCAGGCATTATTTTAAACTCATTTGGAGGGGAATGGCGAGAGAGCTCATCTGTAGTGTTGCTGTTACCCATGTAACTTCTACTCCAACATTCTTAATCCCCTTCAAACTACCCCCTTCCACCACCAGCTCCCCCCAAAAAATACCTTCTAATTTCAGACTAGTAAAGCTTGGTGAGACCTTCTTTAGAAAAGTATATGTTTCAACATCATATAACAGTATCTAACATACAACTAACTCTTATTTATATGCATTTACAGTGCAGAACCAAATACTACATTCATTGTACAATATAAATGAAATTATTCTTGGAGTTTTTTGTTTGTTTTTTTAAGAAGTATAAAAGTGACAAATTTAGTTTCAGTAATGATTTATTATTTTGAGTAAAATGCATGTATTTTTGTCTCCACTCTTAGATATGTGTTTTTTCGTTAAAATGTATACTGACCAGTTATCATTAAAAGAAAAAAAAAATGTATTATTGTAAAAATTGATCTAAATTAACACGTATCTAAATGTTGTGTAAGTACATGAAATTTTCATTTAATCCTTTCCAATATTAGGTAGAATTACAGAAAATATTTTTTTTTCTTTTGAGATTTACATTAAAATAAAATTTGATCATCTCTCCCAAATGGTGTAACACTAGGATTTGCAATTTTTCCCACGAATCCATTCATGGTTAAATGAGGATTATAGTAATTCCCTCCAAAACTGAAGACTACAATCAGCCTATGATTTGGTATACAAACCTTAATTATTCAGTGACATATATGTTATATAACTTTTGCATGTTAAGAATCAGGGATGATATTCGAACCCACTTCTTTGGATTCCAAGCCCAGCAGGCAGTGTGGCTTAGCAATTTACCAAGATTTATTAATCTGCATTTATTGAGGCAGTTTCACAATGGTAGTTCTCTACAATAATTTCATCAAAACCTGTAGATAAATGGATAGATAGGCAAATAGATGGTTAGATATAGAAATATGCAGAAACGTAGATCATGGGTAGATAGAAACATACAGAAAGATGATAGATGACAGACAAAGAGATAATAAATAACTATTATAATAAACTTATATGGACTAGAGCATAATTTAATCAGAGCAGGTGACTCCTGGTGAGGACCTGCATTTTCAAATATAGATGTGCAACTTACAGTTTTTTAGAGCTTCCCGGCACACTGACAAGTTGAGAAACTTGTTTTCTCAGTTTTCTCAGTTCTCAGGTTTAGACAGTCTGAAAGGCTCAGAGGACCTAAACCCAGGCCTTCAGAATTCTGAGGTCAGCTCTCCAGGCAATTTGACATAGTACCTTTAAACCAAAGCAAAACTAAAAACAAAACCATATACATATATTCACACACATATATCCACAATATGTATATATACATACACATATATACACATATGTACAATTGTAAATAGTGACATATGTATATACATGTATAACTATATGGGTGTGTGTGTATATATATATATATGCATGTGTGTATATGTATTTATGTATATGTGTGTGTACATATTCTTAATCCTTTGGCAAAAATACCATCTTTCTTTCTCTTTCCAATAACTGATAATATTTTGAAGGAATGTCTTCCCAAGTGTTTGGTCATCTCCTTGCTGAAAAGCTTAATAATAGGAGAATTCCTATTGAAAGGAAATAAGGAATAATTGATTGTATTCTTGGCTTTTACCAGTTTTACATGCCTTACTAACCCCTGAGGGTGACAACCTATTTCTCTTATCTGCTCTATTTTACCTTTTGCTTAAATTCCTTCTCTGTTCCTTTTCCTCTCTATATAGCTTATTCTTTTTGGAATATACCATGTTATCGGTTAAATGCAGTTTCTTGGATTTCATTTTTCTTTTCTCTCCAGATGTCAAATTCCAGTTAAGTAGTCTAGTACAAGTTTCTCTCTCATGGTAACTTTCATAGCTTTCATGACTCTTGAGGGGGAAATTCTCACAGTGGTGAATGGAGAATTAGATGAGCAATTCCCATTATGGTTAATGGGAACAGTGGTGTGATCTCTTCCCCTTGGATTGAAAATTTACTCTTGGATGCATTCTCCATACTGCCAGTTAGAAGGAGAGGAATTATTTTTTTTTGATAAACACATTTAAGGTATTAATGAATTTTGAATAGTCAAAAATAATGTAAAATAAGATTAGTTGAGATTTACATTATATTTGCCTCTAGGTCACCTTTAGCAACTCCTTCCAGAGATTATTTAGAAAAGTTTTAGCAAGATTTCCAGGCAGATGATTATAATATCAACAGAAGGTTTGCAAGTTCCCTCAACCATTTATTCATCCATCCATACATCCATCCATCCATCCATCCCTCCATCTATCTATCCATCTATCCATCCATCCATCCATGCATTCATTAATGTAACAAACATTTAATGAATACCTATAATAGAACTGTGTTAGCTGCTGCCAGATATGTAAAGTGTAAGGCAAAGTCTTTATCTTTGAGAAACATAAAACCCAATTGAGGAGAGGAAAAAGAAGATAGATGTGAAAAGTAAAATAATGACACAAGCAAATGTACACAGACTTACAGACTATATTATGCAGTCCTTTCATTATTTAGGAAAGGAGAAAAAAAAATGAAATGATTTATTCCAGGTCACACAGCTAGAAAGTGAGGGGCAAAAAACTTGAACCTTGATCTCCTGGTTCCCTGTCCAAAGTAAACTCTAAATCGTGCTCCTTTCCCATAGCCAACACCATTCCACGATTTCTCTCATATTTCTGCTCCTCATTTGTTTATGTTCTAACCAATACGTAGGACTCTCTGCTCTCTGTCCGTGCTTTCCTCTCTCTGAGCCTGTACAAATACCATTCCTAGCACTTCGAATACCCTGCCCTCATTTCCATTTGATGAAATATTATGCATTCTGTAAATTCCAGCTTCTATGCTGTTATGTGTCATATATCTGAAAAGCACAAGAAAAATTCATGCAATAGAGTTGCTTGATGAAAATGAAAGGAATTGCAACAGAACTCATTACAGTGTATCATTAACATAATGTGGACAGGACAGTGATATGACATAAAGACTGTTTTCAGAAGATTTATCTGCCAGAGGGATTTCAGGAGATGAAGACCAGAACAGTTGGAGCACTACAAGGAACTACCATAAGCTCATTGCCTCATAGAATTTTATGAGTACACAGGTGATAGCTTAGTCTATCTCTTATTGGGCAGTTGATGACACTGAGGCAATTGAGAAATATAGATCAACATAGTGGTAAGGTACATGGCCTTTATTCTTCCTCAGTTACTTTTCTTGAATCTCTAAATGTTCTCCACCCTGCCACAGAAATCTTCTTGCACTGAAAGTTCATTTTGTCTGTGGCCCATTTTCCATGGAGTTTCCCTGCACCTCCTTCCATTTACTCTTTAATTCCTTCCAGAACCTCCATTTTGACAAAAGTACCCAAGCCATCCAGCTGTGTCTTTGATCTTCTTTGTGTCCATTCATGATTCTACCATGCCCCTGTAGTAGTACCTCCTATTCCTTTTATTCTTTCCAATTACATTTATGTTGTAATTGTAGTCAGGGCAGGACTTTTTGCTGTTCTTCTCTTTTGGGAAGCTAAGGCTATCAAGTGCCTTTAATGCATTTGGTCTTTGTTTGAATAGGGCAGGAAAAGTGGAATCTTTTCGTTTTGGAGTGTTTCTCCACAGTAAGGCAATTGGGAGTCATTGGTATGTACATGATATGGTGTTAGTGATTGAAGAACTTTTCCACATTCTAAATGATAAGTTGCCCACAGCTCTAGTGATCCTGAACAGGGTACAAGAGCTCTGATGTTGGTGTTTTGCCTTTGGGAGCACACTCATTGAAAGAGTATTGGTGACAAGACTCTGGAAAAGCAGTTGAAATAGCCCTCCATCCCCTGGCTTTGATAACCCAGATGTTGGCGCTTCTCTGGTAAATATGTATTGCTATGGATAGGCTGGTTTGTGTTATTTGCTCTGTTTATAATGTATGCTTATAATTTCTGTTTGCATTTGCCCTGAAGTTCAGAGGACTGATCATTTCCACCTGGACTAAGTGAATGATAAATGTATGTTTAATTAAAGTGAGATTGTTAACCCCTTAAAGTTGCTTTCCTTAGAAAAGCAGATCAAAGAACTTGTGTTGGTAGCCTTTCTGCGAGCTGGTGTTATTGGTCTTACACACCACAGTAGCTGCTAGCAACATTGTTGTTACATATATTTTCTTCCTTTATTAGAATGGAAGCTCCTTGAAGGCGTGGACTATCTTTCTTTTTACTTGTATTTGTATTCCCAGTGCTTAGCATGGTACATAGCACATGGTGAGTGTATAATAAATGTTAGCTTGAATTGAGCTGATAAAAAAGTTCTTAAAGGCTCAAGGTAGATGGGGGGGGGGGAATCTCCTAGGACTTCCAGTCTGGAGAAGCAGAAAAGAAGGAAGAAGGTTAAATTGCATCTGAGTAGTTTTGTTACCTTCCCCAATGTAAAGAGGTGTCATATAGCTTAGGGTACTTAAGGAAAAGGGAAAGTGCTTATTATTACCAGTGGATGTGAGACTAGCTGCCACCCTAGTACTTTTGGACTGACTTAGATTAGCAACATGGGAAAAATTTATCATGTCAGTTTTGTTTTTTGGGTTATTTTTTGGGGGAGGCCAGTGTTATAGTTGCAACTGTATGGGTGTGCACAGTGTTCTGGCTTCCAAGTCACACTCTGGAGAAGTGTTAATATTGGTTTTTCCTTTTGATGATCAATGTAGACCCACAGTGTCCTGACACCTTATATTCTGTGCCTGCCAAGGTTACTCATATTGTATATGCTGAAATATACATACACACACACTCACTAAAATATATATTATGTATATAAATGCACTTATATATGTGATACACATATATACACACATATGTGATGTGCATATATATGATATATATATATACATATACATATGCACATACATATGTGTATGTACAATCTCTCCCAGTAGAATTTAAAATCTGTGAAACCAGGAAATATTTTACATTTTCTTTCTATCTTAAGCACTCAGCATAGAGCCTGACATGTACTAAATCATTTAATAAATACTTATTGATTTATAGATTGATAAAGAAACTCAAGGGAGGGGATAGCAGAAGATATAAGTAATATTATCTTCTTTTTCTCCAACTGACATTTCTCATTTATTCTATGAAAGTGCTTGGTACCCTCTGGGGAGTTGGTTGGGAAAAAAAAGTGTCTTTGTGATGACAGGATAAGCCAGATTTAACCTAGGCTGACAAAATTACCCATTCATCCTGTTTGGTCTAGCGACATGTGAGAATTCTCTGAAGCAATTTAATAGGTTAATTACAAACAATTCTTACCTTTTAACTAGAGGAAGTTCTGTCATAACATTTCTTAGCACATTAATGCTTTCATAATTTAGACTTTTCACTAATTCAGACTTGCTTTCGTAATTTAGACCCCTCAACAATTTAGACTACCTTGTCCTTCATTTGGTACTCATTCATCAAATTTCACCATAGGCATAATGAGATTTTGCTTGTTTGTTTTATATTTTATTCTTTACATAAATAATAGCTATCGTATGAGCTGTGAGTAAAAGATACTATTTTTAAAATCTATGACTATTGGAAAGTATATCAGACTCAGTCATATCTGAAACTTTTGCTCCCAAACAAGGTTCCTAACTGCTTCCCACTTTGCTATTCTGGGGCTGTTACAGAAGCTTTTCTGAAGACAAAATCTACTGGTACCCTGCTGTGTAGTTGTGGCAGACATCGGCAGTAGGCCAGATCAACTGGGCCTCCAACATTACCAAATTTAATACCACAAAAGTGAAGGTGGACTTCATGTCAATCTAGGCTCACGCTACAGTCTTCAAACAGTTATTCAAAAAGCTCAAAATGCTTAGGAAGGAACTCTAGGATATTTTTACTCCTGAAGCACCTTGATACCACCTCCAATATGGATAGTACAAGTGTCTGTTCTTATTCCCCTTACCTGCTTCTCATCATTTTACTCTCTAAAGATCTTCCCCAGTGCCTCCCCTCACCCCCACAATGCTCCCATGCATACCCATAATTTCATTTGTGTAGAGAAATCCTGGTGAGAAAATTCCATTTACCAAGTTAGATAAGCAAAGCTTTTGCAACTTAAAAGTCTTGTAGAGTTGTGTAGTACTCTGTGAATTTATATGACTTGACATAATATACCAGAGGCTGGACTTGAAGATGTAATTGAACCTGAGTCTTCCTGACTCTGAGTCCAGCTTACTATTCACTGTATAATATCATTACTCACAAGTGACTAGTGATTACCCCTTTGTAAAAAATGAAATTAAACTTCATTATTTTAATTTAGCTCAATATTCATTGGGAGTCTTAGAATACTTTCAAATATTAAGTTCTATATTCTTATGTGACCTTGAACAAATCATTTAAACCTTCTGGGATGCAGATTTTTCATCTATAAAATGACAGGCATTTGATTATCTGACCTCAGGGTCCCTTCCAGTTTTCAATGAATTAGCCTCTAGTCTAGAGGAAAGAAACACATGATGACTGGCCATGTGTCACAAAAAATACTCATGAACATTGCCTGAATCAGATTAAAATGTAATTGGGAAATATTTAATAAAAAATAGAACATAAATACTGTCAATATGTAATTTTCTAAGTCAATATGCTACAGATATGCTTAAGTATTACTTAGTAGTCTTTGATCCCACTACCCTATTCCATACTTTAATCTTGTTCTCTGTGTAAGAGTCCCCTTTGGAAGTCTTAGGAAGTCTCTGGATCTATTTCTAGAATAATTACACACACTTATGCATATATGTGTGTGTATATGTACATATATAATGCATACGTGCATACGTACATATATAAATATACATATGCATTTCATAATTGAAATATATGCTAAATTTCAGTTAGAGGATAGTGAAGATAAGCATGTATCTTTTTTTAAAATAACATCCTAGTCCTCAGATCTTTGAAATCTATCCAAAGACCATTTAGAAATACCTAAAAGAACTCTTGCTCTCTGAGTGGATCCAATTGTAGAAATATATAGATATGATCATGTTGCCTAGTAGCATGCCTTGAAGTGGGAAGGAGCAAATTGTGTTGGATTGAATTAATTAAGATAACAATTTAAAGTGCTTCACAACTTGTAAAGTGCTTTCTCATGAATTGTTTAATTTCAACTTCACCGACACCCAAAGTAGGAAGTTAGAGTATCATATTACAGATAGTAAGAAAATGAAGATGAGATGATATTTGGGGACTTTCAATGATCTTCTCAAAGTCTCATAGCTAGAGGAAAGAACAAAAAATAGAATCAAAATGTTCTAATGAAGTCAACTAGCATTAAGTGGCTACTACATTCCAGGAACTATGGTAAGTACTGAAAATTCAAAGAAAGTCCCTTGATTTCCCTCATCACAAAAAAAGACCAAAAATATTCCCTAGTTTCAAGGAGTTGCCAAATGACATTATTGTATATGTACTTTACATTTTACAATACGCTCGCCAAGGTTCTAGCTTCTACTAGCTTGCTTAATGTGGGGGGTGAGGGAGAGAGAGAGAGAGAGAGAGAGAGAGAGAGAGAGAGAGAGAGAGAGAGAGAGAGAGAAAGAGAGAAAGAAGAAGAAAAGATAAAAGAAAGGAAGAAGAAAGAAGGAAGAAATGAAGGAAAGAAGAAAGAAGGGAGGAAGTAAGGAAAAAAAGAAGGAAGGATAAAAACAAAATAGAGTGTGAGCTCACTTAAGGATCCTGATATCTCGAATACCCATATCCAAATGTGTTCCACAGAAAAAAGAAGAAAAACTACAATGCTAAAGATTCATTCTTTTCTTCCTTTGCTGGCATTGACATGCTAAGCAGCTGGCCAGAATTTGTTCCTTAACTTTCTGTAATAATTTTGAGCATTTCAACTGTAGTGAAATGTGTCATCTCAAAATAGAAGCAACAGACTGATCCAACACCCTAAAAACTAGAAAAGAGACAAATTAATTTAACATTTAAAATTCTCTTTTAAAGTATATATTTCTTTTCTGAAACAGGAGAGTCATAAAACACTTAATGTCTAGGCATGTGTCCTTGATCAGATGGTTTCAATTATGCATAATCAATTAGTATTGACAAATGTTCAGAGAATCCTTCTTTTTTAGGAGAAAAAAAATGCTGCTTAATTTATTAAATAAATGTCATGCATTTTTGTAGATAGACTTCCAGATTTAAACTGACATCCTGACCCTTACACTAAATAGGTAAATAGATGCAAGAGCCTGAGCAAGTCACATGACCTTTCAAAGCCTAAGGCAAATGATTTGGCGTAAGTGAAAGAAAGGAAACTGCATAAACAGAGGGAATTTCGAGGGAATTTCTGCTCTGACAAAATCACCTTAGTCAATTTGAATATTTTTCTTGAAAGAAACAACAATATCTATGGATTCTTGCTGTCAACCAGGGAAGAACATTTTCTCCCTTAACATATTATAATCTGTTATTTCTTCCTATGAGACAAAGGACTAGGAATCTGGAAGTTTCCATATTTTATTTTATGTATCTTTCCTAATCCCTAAAGGATTATTAATTTAATACCAGCACCCTGTATTAACTATAGTTTCCACCTGAAAAACCCAAAATTTTTGGTAAACATATCGATATCCTAATAATCTAATAGGAAAATATTATTTCAACAAATTTTCCCTGTTCTTACCAACTCTCAGTGAAGAATTTAAATAAACTTCTTTGTGCTGAGTTTCTCAAAAGACTATGCAAAGAAAAAAAATAATTTATTCTGTTAAAAACAAACAAAAACCTTTCTTATGTTGGCTACATGGTACAATGAATAGACAACAAGCCAGGAAGGCTTGAGCTCATATCCCACTTCTAACATATGGTTATATGTCCCTGGGCAAGTCAAGTAGCTGCTCATTGCTCTAGGCTCCTCTCTAAGAATATGTTTCAGAAAAGGTGCCAATTTGTTTTCATAGGTGCTGTTTTCCCCCTCAGGAACACCCTATTCTAATGAAATTGTTGTTTCAGTTCCTATCCACACCCCTACATAGTTTATGTAGATTTAATTCATAAACTATCTGCAAAGGAAAGGTGCAAAAAATATGTTTGTCTTACAGATACTCAATTATGAATTAGAGATGAGAAAGTCTCGATTCTTTTCCAACAGGAGATTTTATATGAATGTTCTGGCTGGCAGCAGGCCTGGTGCTGCACGTAAGTGTATGTCAGAGATTAGGTTTGTGGAATGGAGACTTAATTGTTGATTTGCTAGTGACAGGTGATGTATTTTGCCTGAAGTGGATTACGAAATATGAGAATGGATAAAGAAAAAAAGTCCCAAAGATAGCACAGTTTGGAAGTAGTTAGATAGGAGACTGGGAAAAAGGTCAGTTAGGATAATACCAGACTGACATACTGATAAAGTAAAAATTGAAGCTGTAGTAGAGTATGTTTATAGTTAGATGCTGAACTTGGATATCTGGTTGTGGAAATGAATTAGAGGGGAATAACCCTATGATGGAGTTGCAGAATCAATCAGATTTCAGGCCTTCAGAATGTTTGACAGTATTAAAGAAAAAAGTTAAGTGTAATAATTTATAAACCAATCATGTGATTCTGTGATTTGGGGAATATGCAATGGAGAATGTGCCTCATAGGATTTAGAGCTTGAAGAGTCAGAATCATAGAATCTCAAAATTTGAGAGTTGGAAGGGAATTCAATAGCCATCACATCCATGCCATTGATTATCATATACCCAAAAGTGTTCATTTAACCTGAATTTGAATGACTCCAAAGAAGAGGAAACAACCACCTCTCCTCTCCACTGTTCCATTTCTAGAAAGTTCTAAATGTTGGGAAGTTTGTGTGTTTGTTTCCTGCCACAAAGTTTTTATTTTCTTCTTGGTGTCATATACCTATTGCTACTGGTTGAGCACTGGAGGAAGAAGGAGAATTTTCCTCCCTCTCCAAGTTGCTATTAAATCTTTCCTTCCCCACTTGTCTTCCCTTGCCTAAAAATATACAGTTGCTTTGATTATTCATTATATATAATTGACACTCAAGGCCCAACACTATGCTCAGTGTCCCCTATAGAGAAGCTCTGGCTTAGCAAGGTCTTCCTTAAATTGTGGCTTCCAAGACTGTGGCTTCCAATACCCCAGATGAGTTTTGACAAGGACAGAGCACAGTAAGAGAACCACCTACCTATTTTTGTATACCACACCTCTTTTAATGTAGTCCATATCTGTAGACTTCACTTGATTAAACCCCTGTTATTGGGTAGATGAGCACTCTGAAGGGTGGAGACATGAAGCTAATTATTCTAAGTTATGTAAGTCTTAAGAAGGAGGATCAGATTTAGAAGTCAGTTCTTTGGACTGCCAAGTAGTGACCTTTCCACTGAAACATGCTAATTCATGTAATATCCATTCAAAGATTAATTTGGGGGAGATCCCATGGTTACTGACTAATACCATCAAATCATAAATTATATGATGTTCATTTTAATGCTCTTGTTGAAGTCAAAATCGAATTAATTTCTCATTCCTACTCAGCCAGATTCTCCCGAATGGGAAGGAATGGGGGAGGCATCACTAGCTATACAGCAAATGTGCCAAGAAATGTATATGTAGAATTTATTGAACTGTTCATATAAGTGATGTGGATTTATATGATGCATAAGGAGGGAAAAAGTTTTTTTTTTACTTTTTTCTTCTTTTTTAATTTTTATTTCTTTTTATTTAATATGTTTAGTTTTCAGCATTGCTTTTCACAGGAGTTTGAATTACAAATTTTCTCCCCATTTCTGCCCCCCCACTCCAAGATGGCGTATATTCTGATTACCTTGTTCCCCACTCAGCCCTCCCTTCTGTCACCCCACTCCCCTCCCATCCCCTTTTCCTTTCCTTTCTTGTAGGGCAAGATAAATTTCTATGCCCCATTGCCTGTGTATCTTATTTTCTAGTTGCATGAAAAAAACCAAACTTTTTTACTTTTGAACAT
>CM053627.1:174329754-174359250 GCA_028646595.1 Phalanger gymnotis
GACTGGGCTTAGATCTTCAGCAGGCTCTTCACTCCTGCTCTGATCAGCCACTTAATTCCTCCCACCAGGTGGGCCTGGGGCCAGAAGTAACTGCAGCTGTAGTTCTGTAGCTGCCCCACCTCCACTGCCCCAGGGGTGGTGGCCGAACAGCAAACTCCATCCCCGCAGCTTTTCCCACTAACCTTCTCTGTTTTCTTTGCTGTTTGTGGGTTTTGAGGTCTGGTAAATTCCACAGCTCACTGTTTCAGGGCGCTAGGGCACACTCTGCCCGGCTCCTGGTCTGGTCGGTCCACGCTGCCCAAGCTAGGCTCTGCTTGGCTCAGCTCCACTCCCCTCAGCTCCCAGGAGGGAAAAAGTTCTAAGGAAGTTTAGACACTTTCAAGATGACTATTACTATAAAAGATCCATGTAACATTTGAGTCAAAGTGGGCCATGAAGCATTTAATGGTTGAACTTTAGAAGAAAACCATTAGCTGCTAGAAAGATGACAATAAGAACAACCAAACAAAAACAAAACTTTGAAAGTAATGCCCAAAGGAGTCTTCTAAATGTGATTATCAAAGAATATGCATACATTTCAGCACCAAAAAAGTACCTTTTCAGATATTGATTCTGCACTGGATAAATTAATAAATAAATATAAAGAAAATAATAAATTTAATAGTTAGAAACAATAGTATAATAAAATTGTAATTAAATCTGGGAACACAAAAAGATATATACTTAAATTAATATAAAGTAATGACATTCTGAATAATAAATGGATCCAATAATAAACTAGAGAAACAATAACAGTTATCTAAAAGTAAAAGATAATTATTTTCTAACATGCAATAATGTTTGAGCTGCAGCTAAAGGATTTCTCAGAGAAAAATACACTTCTAAAAGTACTTCATAAATTAGTAAATGGGAAGATAAATGAACCAGATATGTAATTAAGGGAAAAGATAGTGAACATTACCCAAAACAGAATGAAAGATTAACCTTAATGAAACTTTAAAATAAAAGAATTGCATGAAATTGAAAACAAAATAAACAAACTGACATGTAAGTGGCACTAGTAGGGAATATATATAATTTAACACCATTGGATTAGAACTAGAAGTGACCCCAAGAGATCATTCTAGTCCAGCCCCCATATTTTACACTTAAGATGACTCAGTTCCAGAGAGATTAAATCATTTGGCCATGGTCACATAGATAGTATGCATCAGTGCTAGAATTGGAGCCCAAGTCTCCAGACTTGAAATCCAGAATTCTTTCCATTTCCCATTTATCAGGGTCTACAATCCTTTGGAAATCATATATGTATTTTTATGTCATTTCTTGTGAGGACTGTTCATGTTTAGAAGTATGGAGATAATGTTAAAATCCATTCTTAGTTTGTGAATCCCATGAGATTCACAGTACCTTTATCTTTATTTCCATTTTACAGAGGAAAAAAGTGAATCTCAGACAATGAGTAACTTGTCCATAGTCACACAGCTGGTGTCTGAGAAAGAACGTGAGTATTAATTCTAAGATCAATGCCCATTCCACTCTATCATGTGGTACAGTGCATAGAGCACAGGGCTTGGAATCAGGAAGACCTGAATCTAAATCCTGCTTCACACATTCCCTAGCTGAGTGACTGCGTAAGTAACTTAACCTATTTGTGTTTCATTTTCCTTACCTCTAAAATGGGGATTATAATAGCACCTACCTCCCAGAGTTGTTGTGAAGATCAAATGAGCTAAATCATGTAAAGACCTTTTAGCAAATGTTTCTCAGAGGATATTAGTCCTATATAGTTACACAAGGCACTCTGAGAATAGAAGGAGAAGGGGTTTGAAGGACAGAATTTCATCAGGCAAATCTGCAGACATGAAAAAGTTTGGCAAGTTTCCATAGGGAAAAAAGTAGTTCAGATTGGTTTTCATATAGTCTAGATATAGATTAGTGGTGAAAGGGAAGTGTGCAATGAAAAGTTAGATTAGAGCCAAGTTATGGAATGCCTTGAAGAATACTCAAGTGGTTAGAATTTATTCCATACATGATCAAAAATTGTTGTAGATTTATTAGAATTGGAGTAAAATGATCAGGACATTATATTTGGAGTTTAAAAGTTGGAGGAATGAATCATAATCATCCCTACTTACTCTAAGTCTGTAAGACTTGTCTTTTAATTTTCCTTATGTTCTTGAAAACAGACTCAATAAGAATATGCCCTGGATGGTGAATTTCCTAATATTGGTCCTGGATGTGAAATGTTTACACAAGGCTATCACCTGATGAACATTAGAATGTGTTTTCTATGAAAATAAAAGGCAAATTATAAAAGTTTAATTATTCTATATTTGCATTATCTTCAAAATGACCTATTTTTTTTTCCTCCTAAGGAGCTGATGGGTGCAGGTTTTAAAAAAAAGAGCCTTAACTTGGCAAAAAAAAGTCAGTTTGCTGCAGTTTGGATGTATTCCCAGTTTTTCTGGTTGTATTTTGTGCTGTAGAGTGACATCAACATTTCATACCTCAATATTTATCCTACGAAGAAAGTAATTTTCAAAGCCAAATAAACAATGATATCATCAGTTTGGCAACATTCAGAGGGCATCATTACATGCCATGTGTCCATTTTTGATTATGGAAAGAAAAAAATGAAAGAGAAACCTGCCTCTATCAATTATAAGTATTTTATGAAATTGCATTGCAAATCCATCAAAATATGGAAATATCTGAGGAAATAATTTCTGGTCAGGTTTGCTATCAGAACCTGAATAAAATACACTGTATACTTACATGTGAGAACAATGTTTTTAATTTAAAACTACAGGAAAATTTTTTGTTCTTTTTTTCCTTAACTACAACTTATTTTAAATTGTAAGAAAGTAAATGAGAATTCACTTCAAATAAATAACTATTAAGTTAAATCTATATGGACCTTACTTAAATTTGCTTTAGTAAGGCTTTTAAAAATAATGTTCCTTCTCCCTTTTCCCTTTCCCCATTTTCATCTGGATCTGTGATTTCATCAGAATAGGAAGTTCCTAAGGGACGATACTACCTCTACCAAAGCATATTGGCACTTGGTATCCAGTTTCAGGAGTTTTGTAAGAGTTCTCTATATGAATTAGGTAAGCAGAAACAGTTACCTTTTTAATATGTTATAAAATAACTTGTCAACAGATTAGTGAGGGAGAAGAAAGAGAAAAAAATGATTTCTTTGTTGTGAACCTGGGTTCTCCATACTATCCTCAATATAAAATATAATTCACTATAAACTATAATTCACTCTTCTTTCTGAGACCAGCCCATGTTTTTGTTCTAGTCATATACTTCTCTAATGATATTCTTTACCTAATCTTCTGAATATTTTCTCATCATAATATGCTGCAGCCTGCTCATGGGCACTACATGTTCCTACAGTGCCTTTTGAGTGATTCTCAATTTTAACTTTTCAGGAACTATAGTATCTCAGAATTTATTGCCTCACAAATATGACTAGAAAAAAAGCAGCAGCGTGGGGGGGGGGGTAATGAGCATTTCATAGGAAAATCTTTAGAGTGGTCATTAAATGAAGGTTGATTTTCCAAAGATGATCCATTCTCCTTCTCTCTCCTGTTCATTTCTGTGCCCAGTTTATTATTCACTTGCAGTATTTTGCAGTATTTTTCATACGTATATGTACTCCATGTCTCTAATGCTTTCCAACCACCCTGTGTCTCTAGTATGATACATGCTGTTGAACAAGTTTAAATTTTATATACTCAACTCAATATTGCATTATAAACAAATAACTATTTTTTTCTATCCACTTGACTTTCCCTGTGTTGAGATATAGGCCATACTCTTGAGTGGTCCTGAATGTCATTTAGTAGTCTTTGTAATTTCATGGGACTTAATGTAAACAGCACAATGTCACATGCAAATAATTGAGAAAGAGACAAATAAGCCTTTGGATGTTGATAGATGAGCATAAAACCCTGAACCACAAATCCATATTGACAGTAGTGATTAAAGTAGAAATAGATTAATCATTTTGAAGAAGAAATAATACGTAAACTAAAAGCAGATTCTACACCATTCCCTTGTCTCGTGAATCTGGTATTATTCTTCGAAAAAGATGGAGACTACATAGATCAATTTTGGAATGTTGGGAAAAATTCCTTATTACCTTGCCTCTTCTTTGAAAGCCTCTAAGTTGTACAAGTAGCTACAACAGATTCTAACTTTAACTGTTTCTTAACAGAAAAGAAAAACAGTTTTTACCATCATTTATCTGTATATAAGTGGCCATTTTATTTGATCTTAATTTGTAGTTTACTTGGGATCTCATTAAAGGTATCAGAACTATGAATCTGGATGTCTTTTGCACTAAAGAATAGGTTTCCTGGTGTTTTCCAACTTAATATACCAGGAAGTTATACCTTGAACTTGGTAGAGTGGAGGAGGATGATGTGATTCAGAATCTTTCGCCCTTGATGATATTGTAGGGGATTATGGAAAGAACAGAAGAGAAGTCATGTGGAATACAATTTAAGTGGAAACTTCAGAGTAGTAGCTTGAAAAAGGAGTTGCTTAGATGTTTTAGACTGGGAACAGCAGAGGTTGCCACATAAAAAAACACAGAGCAGCCACATAAAAAACATAGAATGGAACTTTTGGATCACTGGTATCATTGAGGAAATCTCTTCCGGTATGATTTAAACTTGATCTCTTCTCAAGGTGGGGGTGTGTAGAAAGTTTGCTTTGGTTCTGTAAAAACTCATTTACCCTTCTGTGTTTAAACATTTACCTTTCTTTAGCCTGAAAAATATGTTAAAATTGTTAACCATCTTCATTTTTTTAACTGTCATTGTTTGAATACAGTGTTGAGTGGATGATTGTAGAGAGTACCTGAGAGCATACAGAGATACAAGTAGTAATATTTTCCAGTTTCAATCACTTGCTGGGGCTTGGAGCTGTGAAAATTTTGTTGATTCATCTTATCATTTTCTTGATAAAACAGAATACTTTACCAGGATTCCTTTAGGAAAATGAGTTGCAAGTAAAGGCAGTAAGTAGCTAACTGCTTTGGCTAGCTCTGAATTGCACATGCATCATTTTCACAAAAATTCTTATACTTAATTTGATATGAAGTATATTCCATATAAAGGAAAGGTAGTGGTTGGAATGAGGGTTTAACTTCCCATAGTGGAAGATGTAGAATGGCTCACAAAAAGATGGTTTGTGTGTGTGTGTGTGTGTGTGTGTGTGTGTGTTTGTGCGTGCACGCACGCACGCATGTGTGCATATCTGCACCTGTGTTTGTTAGGGAGGTTAGTGGCAAGGGGTAATAGAATCAAAGTCAAATATCCCTTTTTACTGACTAATTCAACTTAACTAACACCTCTACTGGACACCTATGATGAAATCTCCAAGTTGTTATGCACCTTACTGCAATGACTGTTGGATGAGAAAAGGTGAAAAAGGTAAGTAGTGGAAGCTAACAGACCACATATATAAAATAACATCCTCCATTCAAGTATCATATTTTAGGGAAAATAGTAATAATAACAAAAAACAAGACATTGACAAGTTAGAATGTGACTAAAAGATCACCAAGGGGAATAGAGAGAACTTGAAACAAAGCCATATGAGAATCAGTTAAAGAATCTAGGGATGATTGTGTAAAAGCAAAGAGTTGGGGGACTCATGATAGATATCTTTCAATATTTCATTATTATATAGTCTTTTTCATGAAGTGAGGAAGATCTAGATCCAAATTCTGCCTCATTGTCAGCACACAAAAATTGTCATTACCTTGATCTTGCCCACACAGAAATGTACCACTTATCTGGCCATAATCTATTTATTTTTTCCCTCTCCCTTTGCCTTCTTTTACAGAATTCTACTCTTCATCTATACCATTCCCTCCAGCTTCTTGACCATGCAGTGTTCTCCTAGGCATCCCCTTTGCACTACCCACTGTGTCCTCTTATCTCCATCTTGACTCTTTATGAGACAATTTAACTTTACACTGTCCTGATCTCTTGAATTCCTACCTCTCCTTATGATATAATCTATTATACCCAGTCAAGACTCAGCCTTTGATCGTTCATACCATTTGCTACCTTACTTCCAACACTTATACTGCTGAGCAAACATGGAGAAAATCACATAATCACTGATTGGGTGTACTACACATTTATGTTGTATAACCTCAACTGGGCCATCACTGCTGCTAGGCAATCCTATTATACCTCCCTTATTGACTCATTCTTCCACTCTCCCTAACAGTTCTTCCAAACCTTTTTTATCCTTTCTCAAACCTTTCATGGTTATTACTTCTGCTACTCTTTCAGCTAAGAACCTTGCCTCAGATCTTACAGAAAAAGGATACTATTTGCCGTGAATTCCTTTTTCTCACTTCTTCACCTTTTGCCACTATCTCTTCTTCACCTCTGTTTCACATGATGAAGTGGCCTTACTCCCTAATCCCTATTTGTTCAAGCAATCCCATTCTATCCTGACTCTTTCAACTGAATGTTCCTTCTGGTATGTCCAGTTGTCCTGATCAATATCTGTCCACTGGACCCAGGTGGCTCCAGAGGTGAAAGTGAGTCTAGTGACTTTGCACAGCTCTTCCACCCTCAAATCCAGTTCCCTTGTATGTCATGGCATCACCTCCCTGATGTCAAGGTGTTCAAGAAGGAAGGACAAACAACAACATCTGTGAGTAGAAAAGGAATGGCCCAATGGGGAAGAAACTGTAACTGGCCAATTAGGCGACACGTCTTCCTTCCTTCCTTCCTTTCTTCCTTCCTTCCTTCCATCCATCCATATAGGGTATCACATTCTTACCTGTGGCTGCTCTACCCAAAGGCAGTATAAGTATTTTAATCTCTGAAACTTTTTTTCTTTTTTTTGTTTTTTTGGCAGGCTAATTGGAGTTAAGTGACTTGCCCAAGGTCACACAGCTAGTACATTTGTCAAGTGTCTGAGGCCAGATTTGAACTCAGGTCCTCCTAACTCCAGGGCTGGTGCTCTACTCACTGAACCACGCTGCCCTACTTTTTTTCCTTTCTTAAAGACAAGCCTTAACTCCAAATCACTCTGACTCTGCAAATGACTCTAGCTCTCATCGATTGGCCCATAATAGGTCCCAGATCCAGCCCTAGTTGGTCATTGTTTGGCCCTTAATTTTCTCTGAACGAATGTAAAATAGAAATTGTTTCTGTCTTGGCCAGATACCCTGAGAGGTTTCCCCTCTCAGATCTATTTTTAAGAGGCCATTCTTTGCCTCATTTCTTATTAAGCCTTAATCAGTGTATAGGCATGGGCTCAGTCAAACTGGGACCTCTTAAAGACTTTAGCTTGACAAGGCCAAGGTTCCCCACAGCATCCTGTCTCCAGTTGTCCTCATCTGTATCTGGCCACTGGACCCAGATGGCTCCAGAGATGAAAGTGAGACTGGTAATTTTGCACAGCCTCCCTTTACTCAAATCAAATTCGCTTGTACTTCATGGCATCACCTCCCTGTTGTCATGGTCTTCTTCAAGAGTGAAGGACAAACACCAGCAAGCAGCATCTCTGCTGCTCTGTTGCCTCATTTCCTACTGCCTACAAAGATGCATGCACCCCACAAGCTCACAAAAATAAACAACTCACCTGATGTTTCCATTCCTGCTATTGTCCTATATTTCTTCTGCCCTTTGTAGCTCAATTCATGGAGAAGGATGTATACAATAGCTGTCTCCACTTGCTTTTATCTCATTCTTTTCTTAATGCAGTATAATCTAGCTTGTGACCTCATTGTTCTCTTGAAATCATTATCTGTAAAGTTACTAGTGATCTCTTAGTTGCCAAATCCAATGGCCTTTTCTTAGTCCTCATTCTCCTTGACTTCTCTGTGGATTTAGGCATTGTTGATCACTCTTCCCTTCTTGGTATTCTCTTCTTTCTATTTTTTTGGCATATAACTTTCCCTGTTCTCCTCCTGCCTTCCTTACTCTTCCTTCTTTGTTCCCTTTGTTGGATCTTCCACCGGACCACACCCTCTAATTGTAGACATCCCTCAGGTTGCTATCCTGGGCCCTCTCCTGTTATCCCTCTGTACTGCTTCAGTTGGGAACCTCTTCAGATATCATAGATTTATTTACCATCTCTATGTTGATAATTCTCATCTCTACCTATATTTTCCCATCTCTACGCTGACCTCCAATCTCACATCTCTAACTGCCTTTAAGGTATCTGAAAATAGATGTTTTGTAGACATCTTAAACTCAATATGTGCAAAATCAAAGTCATTATCTTTACCTTTAAGCCCTAATCTCTTTTACCTTCTCTGCTATTATAGAGGGTAACATCATTCTCCCAGGCCCTCAGTTTCACAACCTAGGAATCTTCCTGATTCCTCACTATCTCTCAGCCTCTGTAGTCAAGCTGTTGCCAAGGCCTATCAATTTTACCTTAGTAGCATCTTTTGAATATATACTTCTCTCTTCTGATGCTGTTACCACACTAGTGTATACCCTCTGTGTTGCTTTGAAAGTCCTTAACAATCTGCCCCCTCCTGCCTTTTCAGTTATTCTTATTATATCTTACTCCTTGCTACCTTGTCTTCATTCCATTCTGGCTGTTCCATCAACAAGTCAATTCATCTCTGGTCTCTGAGCATTTCTCCATTTGTGTCCCCTGCCTGGAACTTTGTCCTTCTTGCCCAACAACTACTGACATATCAGGTTTCCTTTAAGTCTGATCTAAAATCCCACCATCTACAGGAAGCTTTCTTCAAGCTCTCTTAATTCCAGTGCCTGCTCTCTATTAATTATTTCCTGTTTGTCATGTCTATAATTTGTTTTATATATATTTGTTTCCATGTCATTTCTCCAACTAGTCTATAATCTCCTTGAGGACTATCTTCTCTCTCTCTCTCTCTCTCTCTCTCTCTCTCTCTCTCTCTCTATATATATATATATATATATATATATATATATATATTATATATATATATATATATATATATATATATGTATTCTATTGTTTAGATTCATTTTCCTCATCCATAAAGTGGTGGTACTTGTAGTACCCACTTGATCATTGTAAAGATGGTTTTCAGTCTTCAAGGTGATATAAAATGTAAATCATCATCATTTGTCCTCAAAGAAAAAGAATCAACATGTCAATATAAATTGATGAGAAGCACAGATTTTGACTTGATATAAAGAAAGGCCCATCAACACATTTCAGGTTACTCAGGAAAGCTACTAATATTGTCCTCATTTTAAAAATGACTGAATGACATACAAATCACAATGATTCACTACTCCCATGTCCTCTCCTCTCACTCAGGCAAACCTCTGAGTTTAATGAGTCTTTGGCCTCATGATTCAATTGAAATTATTCACTCCAAAGCTACCAGTGATTTCCTAATTAACAAATGAAATGATCTTTTATTAGTCTTAATTGTTCTTGATCTATATGCTGCATTTGTCATTGTTGACCACTGTATCCTCCTGAATACTCTCTCCTCTCTAAGTTTTTGTATTATTCTTTTTGCAGTTCTCCTGCCTTTCTGGCTTCTCATTCTTGGTTTCCTTTATTAGATCAACATAGGAACCATGCTCCCTATGTAGATATTCATCAACTTTCTGTCCTGGGCCTTCTCGTCTATTCCCACTATACTTTCTCTCTCTTGGGAAACTAATCAAGTCACATTGACATTGTTACTTATCTTTATTCAAATTATGCCTAGATATACATATTTACTCCCAGCCTTTAACCTTAATTTCACTGATGCATCACCAATTGCCTATTGGACATTTCAAACTGGATATCCTAGAGTCATCTTAAATTTATCATGTTTATAGCACGGATCAGAAATCTTACCTTGAAAGCCAGACCCATCTTGTTTGTTTTTTTAGTTATTATGTTTTTCCCCCTTTTGGGAGCTAAGATTTTTTTTCCTTTTTAAATACAATAAACAAAACTTTTCAAAAAATAATGTAAAAATCATTCTTAGTTTATGACTATAGTTTTTTTAAACCCCTGTACTACAGGAAAAAAAAACTCATTATTATAATATAACTAACAAATGGTTATCCAGATTCCACTCCAAGATTACTGAGGAAGTGAATCCTACCACCTTTTTAGGCACGTCATTTCATTTTTCAATAGCTCCAGTTGTTCTATTGAGCCTAAAATTGTATCTTTGCAATTCTAATCTCTTGTTCTTACTTCTGCTCTCTTAGGTCAAACACAATAAATGTAATCCTTCCTTCAGATGTCTCTTTGAATACTTGAATTTAAATCTCATATTCTCCAATGAGTCTTATTTGCTAGAGGCTAAATATGCCTAGTTCCTTCAAAAAATCCTCATATGTCATGAACTTTAGACGTTCACCATCCTGGTTACTTTTCTATGGAGACTCTCCATTTATCAATGTGCTTACTTAGTGACTGGAACTGAATACAGTGCTCCAAAGATGGTTTGACAAGGTCAGAGTACTGAGATGACCACTTTATTCCACTCCCTATATATTAGTAGGTACACACAATGTATGTTCTCTTTAATGTAGCTCAATTATATTGACTTATCTTAGGTTGCCACAAAACTTAATGTTAGAATCAGAGTCCAATAAAACGCAATGTCTCTTCAGGTGTCTATATATGAAATGCTTCAGCCCAAAGAATGAGATGGTCTACAATAGCAAAGAAACTTTGTGTTGGGCAACTCTGGGCAAATAAATTTGCAAATCATCAAATGGAGTAAAAAATAAAGGGCAATGACTCTCATGTTGGTTGTAAGCCTGCCAAGAACAAATGGAAGCTGCAGCCAAGATGATGCCAGGGCAACCCAAACCCACTGTATTATATGAACTATTCCCTGAGTACCAAAGTGTCCTGCCCCTCGTGAACAGACAGACATACCTGGTGATAGAAACTCTGGTGAAGGAGTGATTTGCCATCTGCAGTCATGTAGACCTCATCTACCTGTTTTGCTTTGATCAGCTATTTACATTTTTCAACCTTGAGGTTATTATTAATAAGGGAGAGCTCATCAGCAGTAGAAGATGAAAGATGAAATACACTGGCCTCTATGAGGGCATTTCTTTCCCCAGAGAAGAGCAAAGATTCCATTAAATCAGTTACATTTTCCCATGTAGAGTTCTAAAAATGAGCTGAAATTGCCTTATAAAAACTGAAGGATCTTCATAAAGGCAGAGACATCATAGGGACTGAAAAGTTGAGAGTATCTTAAAGCCAGATTTCCATACAGGGTGACATAATGTATAAATCTTTCCTGGAAAGGAAAGACACTAGTAACCCCTTATTCTCTCAAGGAAACTTCCTGAACAGCAAGGGGGTGGCTTACCTTAGCTTTGAAGAATTTGAAATCAAAGTCAATGGGGAGCCTCATTTCTGGGGCAGTTCTCCACAGAGAAGTCCCTTGGTGAAAAGTTAACCAGAGCACTCTAGAGAATTCCTCTAAGAGGTCTGTCTAAGGGGCCAAGGTCCCCTTCTTGACTTCCTGCTTGACTTTCCAACTGTCATGATAGAAACTAAGGAAACAAAAGTTTGAATTTTCAAGCAAATCAGTTTATGAGCAAGGCAAATTGGCAATCAATCAGGTCTCAAACCTACTCAGTAGGTACAAGAACCACCATTTGGGGGTTAATAGAGGTTGTTTATAGTCAATAATAAGGAGACAACTGATTTACACAATCTTGAATAGCATGGACATTCTCACTTCTGATTGGCCAGAGATTTACAAACCTTGTGATTATTACCAGTACATCCTGGAACATTTTACAAATACTCTAGATAATTTTGTGGTTATTGTAAGAAATACCAGAAGATGTATGAAACATGTTTGTGGTTAACATCTACTCCCCAATTTCCTAGAATCATATCAACGTATTAATTTTCCCATAATCATATGATTTACAGTGAAACAAATCCTACTTCGTAAAAGTGAAGACAATTATGTAGGAAATAACCAATAAAATGTAGTTAATTTTTAACCTCCACATTCTTTGAAGAAATGTATCTAATTCAGGTAGCCTATTATCATCAGTATTTTTTTCTGTTTTTTGATTTACTTAGTGCTTTCATATGACCAATCCATTGATCTTAATATTCAAAAAATATTCAAAAATGAGAAATGGAGTAAATAATATCTCATTAAGTTACAGTAATTCTTTTTTTAAAAAAGTAAAATATCCAGTGCTTGCCATGTTTAGCACTTTCTGACTTAAAGAAATATTTCTTCTGTATAGGCATAAATATGTTTTTAACTTTTTAGCTTCTCTAAATATGTGGAAAATGTCATTTAGGATAAATAAAGGAAAGAATCCATATACATCATATTTTACATTCTATTATAATTTTGTGTGAATAGAGAAGCTTGAGTGAAATCAAACCATAATGATTTGCTTGAGAGTTGTGTCAAAAGTCAACAGACTTTTCAGCCTTCTCAAACCAGCAAAACCACTGCTATTTGAATAGATCTGAAGAGAATAATGGGTGGAGGTTAAAATGGCTTTCTCACCAAAGTATCATTCAGCTCCTTTTCAGTTTGAGAAAAGTAGAGCCCTAGGGATTTTTGCCTAGGTAAAGCATGTATAAAAAGAACTAAAAAGTACAATGGAATTTTGACCAAAAGTTAAATGCCAGTTGAACTGAGGGATTTTCAGTAGAGGAGAGAATAATCAAAGGGAAGAGTTTAGAAAAGGGTCAAACAGAATAGTTCAAAGAGCAACCTCACTTTAGCATAGGCCTCATCTATCTCAATAGTTATTTGACAGGGATAGCTAGCGAAAGCTGAAGAGGATGTCATAGTTACAGTGTGAGAGGGCTGAGTGATAAGACCTATATCTAGCTTTCTTCTATGCAGGAGAGATTAGATTTTCATAATTATTCCATTAAGAGTAAGATAGATCGTAGTAGCAGATGACTCTGAAGATAGCACCTAAACTAAAGATTATAGTTGAGGATTGTTAGTTAGTTAGTTGAGGATTATAGTTGAGTATGGGGATATGAAAAAGCAGACTGAAAGAGTAGTCCAAAAGGGGCTCTATAAATCTCCCTTTAGATAAAAGGCTTAGGAAACTGCCTCCCACAGCATATTTTTGAAGGAATCTGAAAGAACTAGTATTCTCTGTAGACTTTCTTTTAGAGGAGAGACTTATTAACTACAGTATCCCCAGTAGATCCCTAGAGACAGGTAATTGTTACAATAGATTAAGTGTTGGATGCTGAGTCGAGAACTGAATTAAAATTCTGTTCCAGACACTTACTATTTCTATGACCCTGAGCAAGTCACTTGTTTTCTGTTTCCTTCAATTATTCCATGTAAAAAATGGGGAAAATAATAGAACCTACTTTCCAAAGTTTTTGTGAGGATAAAATCAGTTATTTGTAAAATACTTTGTGAATATTATAAAGGTATATAAATGCTAATTGCTATGATCTTATAGAGGTATATAAATGCTAATTTATATGATCTTATAGAAGTACATAGAGGCTAATTGCTATGATGATGATGATAGCGATGATGATGATGATGATGATGATGATGATGATGATGATAATGATTGTGGTAGTGGTGGTGGTAAATGGAAGTAAACAGTTCTAGACCAAATAGAAATTAAATGCCTCATGGGGAACAACAAAGATTCCCAGTGAAATACAGTTAAAAATATGAGGAGAAGATGGAGCAAATATGACAAAATTGATGGCATCAATGGAAGAAATCAGCAGCATCTTTGAAACACTGGAAACACTGGAAGCAAGAGCTATCCTTCCGTGCAAGTGCACTGTTCGAAAGGATTATTTCTTTTTATGATTCCCTTTGTGTAGATTCTTTGACCATATATGTTTTTCACAAGATATGTCTCACATAAGACTCCAATGAATATTAATTCATCCTCTAAATAAGTGCATATTTTTGTTAGAGTGAACAAATTTGGTCAGACCAAGATGTTCCTCTGTTATTTCTTTTATTTTTGAATAAATTTTCTTTAAAATTAAGTAGTTCATTAGAGTGAGTAATAAAATTACACACCATAGTGGAATAGTCATATGAGGTATGGTTTGTAAAGGATTCTGGCCAATTAAGCAGAATAGAATTTGAGTCCATGGAAGCTGAATACGATATATGAATGTATAATATTCCTTTACTAGAAGATAAGTTCCATGATTAGGAGAAATGTCATCAAATACAAATGTTGATCTATAAAATATTTATATTTATAAAAAATAAATCTATAAAAATATTACGTTTTTGTGGTGGCAAATTATTAAAAATTAAAGAACGCTCATCAGTTAGGGGATGACTTCATAAGTTGTATATATAAATGCAATAGAATACTATCATGCTATAAGAAATTATAAGCAGGCAGATTTCAGGAAAAAAAAAACCTGAAAAGACTTACATGAACTGATGCTGAGTGTAGTGATGAGAGCCAAGAGAACATTATACATAGTAGCAGCAACATTGTGCAATGATCAACTATGACAGAATTAGCTTTTCTCAACAATGCAAAGATCGAAGACAATTCCAAAAGACTCATAATGGAAAATGCTATCCACACAAACAGAAAGAAGTGATGGAATCTGAATGCAGAATGAAGCACACTATTTTCACTGTCTGTTTTTTTTAGTAATTCCCTTTTATGATGTTTCCTTACTCTTTTTTGGTGCTTAATATTTATTTAATATTTTTAATTTTCAGCATTGATTTTCACAAAAGTTTGAATTACAAATTTTCCCCCCATTTCTACCCTTCCCCCACTCCAAGATGACACATATTTTGGTTGCCCCATTCCCCAGTCAGTCCTACCTTCTGTCACCTCACTTTGCCCCATCCACTTTTCCCTTGCTTTCTTGTAGGGGAAGATAGATTTCTATGCCCCATTCCCTATATATCTTATTTCTCATTTGCGTGCAAAAACTTTTTTTTTGAACATCTGTTTTTAAACCATTGAGTTCCAAATTCTCTCCCCTTTTCCTTCCTCACCCACCCTCCCTAAGAAGGGAAGCAATTCCATATAGGCCACATGCATACCATTACGTAAAACCCTTCCACAATACTCATGTTGTGAAAGACTAACTATATTTTGCTCCTTCCTATCCTATCCCCCTTTATTCACTTTTCTCCCTTGACCCTGTGCTTTTTTGAAAGTGTTTGTTTTTGATTACCTCCTCCCCCATCTGCCCTCCCTTCTAGCGTCCCCCCTTTTTATCTCCTTCCTCCTTCTTTCCTATGAGGAAAGATATCCAATCGAGTCTGTATGTTATTCCCTCCTGAGTTCAAATCCAATGAGAGCAAGATTCGCTCATTCCCCCTCTCCTGTCCCCTGTTCTCTTCCTACAAAACTGCTTTTTCTTTCCAATTTTATGTGAAATAATTTACCCCATTCTATATCTCCCTTACTACCTCTCTCAATATATTCCTCTCTAATCCCTTAATTTGATTTTATTTTTTTAGATATTATCCCTTCATATTCAACCCACCCTGTGCCCTCTGTATATATATATATATATATATATATATATATGTGTATATATATGTATATATGTATGTATATATACATATATATTATACACATAGATATATGCATGCATACACACACACATATATATATATATACATACACACACATACATATATATACAAATATATATATATATGTATATATATATATATACCTATATATATATATGCTTATTCCTTTTGACTACCCTAATACTGAGGTCTCATGAATCATACACATCATCTTTCAATGTAGGAATGTAAACAAAACAGTTCAACTTTAGTAAGTCCCCTGTGATTTCTTTTTCTTGTTCTTTTTCTGGATTACCTTTTCCTGCTTCTCTTGAATATTGTGTTTGGAAGTCAAATTTTCTATTCAGCTCTGGTCTTTTCACTGAGAAAGCTTGAAAGTCCTCTGTTTTATTGAAAACCCATATTTTGCCTTGGAGCATGATACTCAGTTTTTCTGGGTAGGTGATTCTTGCTTTTAATCTTAGCTCCTGGACCTTCCTGGAATATCATATTCCAAGCCCTTCGATCTCTTAATGTAGAAGCTGCTAGATTTTCAGTTATCCTGATTGTGTTTCCACAATATTCAAATTGTTTCTTTTTGCCTGCTTGCTGCATTTTCTCATTGACCTGGAAACTCTGGAACTTGGTGACAATATTCCTGGGAAATTTCTTTTTGGGATCTATTTGAGGAGGCGATCTGTGGGAACTTTCAATTTTTATTTTGCCCTGTGGCTCTAGAATATCAGGGCAGTTCTCCTTGATAATTTCTTGAAAGTTGATATTTAGGCTCTTTGTTTTGATCATGGCTTTCAGGTAGTCCAATAATTTTTAAATTATCTTTCCTGGATCTATTTTCCAGGTCAGCGGTTTTTCCAATGATATATTTTACATTGTCTTCCATTTTTTCATTCCTTTGGCTTTGTTCTATAATATCTTGATTTCTCATCAAGTCACTAGCTTCCACTTGCTCCAATCTAATTTTTAAGGTAGTATTTTCTTCAGTGGTCTTTTGGACCTCCTTTTCCATTTGACTAATTCTGCCTTTCAAGGCATTTTATTCCTCATTGTCTTTTTGGAGCTCTTTTGCCATTTGAGTTAGTCTATTTTTAAGGTGTTGTTTTAATCAGTACTTTTCCCGTATTTTTTGGGGTCTCCTTTAGCAAGTCATTGACTTGTCCTTCATGATTTTCTCATGTCATTCTCATTTCTCTTCCCAATTTTTCCTCTACTTCTTTAAGTTGCTTTTCCAAATCATTTTGGAGCTCTTCCATGGCCTGAGACCAGTTCATGTTTTTCTTGGAGGTTTTCGATATAGGCTCTTTGATTTTGTTGACTTCTTCTGGCTGTATGTTTTGATCTTCTTTGTCACTGAAGAAAGATTCCAAAGTCCAAGACTGAATCTGGGTGCATTTTCGCTGCCTGGCCATGTTCCCAGCCAACGTACTTGACCCTTGAGTTTTTCGTCGGGGTATGACTGCTTGTAGAGTAAAGAGTACTTTGTTCCAAGCTTCTGGGGATGTGCTGTTGTTTTCAGAGCTATTACAGCCAGCCCTCCCACATCAGCACTCCTCCTTCCCCAAGAACCCCCAACCCAGACTGAACTCAGATCTTATGCAGGCTCTGCACTCCTGGTCTGATCTGCCACTTATTTCCTCCAACCAGGTGGGCCTGGGGCCAGAAGCAACTGCAGCTGTAGTTCTGTAGCTGCACCACCTCTGCTGCCCCTGGGGTGGTGACTGAACCGTGAACTCCTTCCACTCCCCGTAGCTTTTCCCACTAACCTTCTCTGTTGTCTTTGGTGTTTGTGAGTTGAGAAGTCTGGCAACTGCCACAGCTCACTGATTCAGGGCACTAGAGCCCGCTCCCCCCAGCTCTTGGTCTGGTTGTTCAGCCGTGCTGCCCATGTTCGGCTCTGCTCTGCCTGCTCTGCTCCCAGATCTGTGTAGGATAGACCTTACCCAGAAACCATCCAGGCTGTCCTGGGCTGGAGCCCTGCTCTCCTCTGCTGTTTTGTGGGTTCTGCACTTCTAGAATTGGTTCAGAGCCATTTTTTATATTTTCTGGAGGGACTTGGTAAGGAGCTCATGCTAGTCCCTGCTTTCCAGCCACCAGCTTGGCTCCTATATACTTTATATTTTTATTTAAACGTTTGTTTAGATTAGTCAGTACAGACTTGAAATTTCTTTAAATTTGACTATCATCAATACTTCTTATATGTATACTTTACATCTCACATATTGCTTAATTTGTTCTTCATAAAAATCCAGTAGAAGAGGGCTAAGAATTGTTATTTATATTTATATTATAATTATGTTTATATTATTGTATTTATTATATTTAAATTGTTTCATATTATAATATAAATATTATTTTAGTTGTTGGCCTTCTAAATGTGAGTTCTTGTCTAATAAGCAATGAGTGATAACACTAGAGGAGGAAATCAATTATTATAATCTTGATAGTTCCAAATTAAAGGAAACCAGAAGACAAAAGAACAATGAAGATAAATACAAGGATAGGTAATAGTTTTTAATCACAGGAGAAGCAAATAAAGGAATTGATAGAATTAGTTTTATTATGTGGTCAAAGAAAACAAGAATCTTCTTTTCAGGAGATATAAAGTTATCTTGGATGCAGTTCTCATGACAAGGGACAAGGTAGATGGAGTACTGTGCCTACAGTCAGGATGATCAGAGTTAAAATGTGACCTTGAAAAATTAGTAGCACAATAATTCTGATTAAATCACTTAGTTCAATCATCTCTAAAATGGGAATAATAATAGCACCTTTCCTTTATGATTGATATGAGGAAAACATGAGATACTATTTTTAAAGTTCTTAGCACATTTCCTGGCATAAAGTGAGCACTTAATAAATTCTTGTTTCATTCATTCCTTATAAAAATTTTAAATTAAAAGATCACAGTAAAAATAACAGTGACTTACACATCACCTCTCTGTTAGAAAATAAGGAGGCAGAAAAATTATACAAAGAACCTAGTAAGCTACTCTATATCAAATCACTTTTATTTTGATACTTATTAACTTAAATGCAAAGGTAAGAATATATGAGAACTGCAAAAATATATTTGAAAATGGAGTTCAGGAATAATAAATTAGAAATTCTGAAGTGTGATGGATGACGTAGAAGATTCATTCCTAGAAATCACACTTCATTGAAGGAAACAAATATGTCAGAAGGTGCCGTATATGGTGAACATTAAATAATATTATCACCTTTCTCTACCTTCCCCAAATTATATGTTAAGATGCAGCTGAAATATGGAAAAATATTTTCAAAGACATTATATAATAAAATCTTTTCATCCTCAAAGACAACAGAGCCAGCACATTTGTATTCAAACATCACAATCCCAGATGTATTTGATGTGAGAGGACAAATGCCAGTTAGGTAAACAAAGACAAAGTAGGCAGATAAGTACAGGAACAACTGTGGTGAACTTATGAAAGGATGGGAGGAAAAAGGAGTTGGATGACACGATCAGATACTAATGGAATGGAATTATGCCATTATGGAGGGAATAACCATATTGATAAGATCACAGCTTTGTTTGACTACTTCAGGACACTGCATTGTACATATATTGTCTAATTTAGTCCTTCGAAAATCATTTAAGGTAAGTGGTACTTGTATTCTTTCCATTTCATATTAAAACTGAGGGAGGCTTAAGGATGTTATAGAATGTTAGTGGCTTGTTCAAGGTCTAATAGATAAGAGGCAGCAGTCAGGAATCAATCCTTGGTCTTCTAACTTCAAATATAGTAAAATATATATTCTTTCATCACTCTGCCACTTCTCTTCCAGTCTATATACTAATGATCTGGAGTTCTCCATCATCCTGAGAGCAGAACTATTCCACTAGTCCAAAGGTTTAGTCATCATTAAATAAACCCAGGATACCATCAATATGTTACAGATTGCCTGCTGAGATCATTTTAAAAGTGTGACAGAACATTACCAAGAGGAAAGGATGAGAAGAAAAACTGTCAATAATGGAAAGACATCAAAAGTTGGAAGGAAATCCAGATAGCTTTAGGAACCCATGTTTTTTCAGAGTACACATAAAAACATAAATAAATAAAGGGATTTAAAGAACACTAGTAAGTTTACTAGTCAGCTGGAGAGTAGGAGGCTATTTCAGGCATATGAAAATATGACAAAGCACACTTCTATTTTTGTTAGTCTTCTGAGATGAGTTGAATTTTCAGCCACCTATATAAATCCATTACTCCACTCTGCAAATGCATTAATCCCACAAATCTCTTCCTTGTATTTTGCACAAGAAAGTGGTAAAAAATTATCAGTTGTTCAATAAAAGAGTGAAAATAAATGATAGTAATGACTATGTTCTTACAGTTACATTCAGTTAATGACAAAAAACCACTTAATTTCTATTTTCCCCCAAATGGTGAGCAGCTTGAAAAATGACTTAAGACAAATTAAAAACAAAACAAAACTGGTCCAGGAACATGGAGGTGAGAAAATTCTCACCCACATACCTTAATCACTATTTCTTGACTGTGTGTGTGTATGTTTGGGTGTGTGTGTGTGAGAGAGAGAGAGAGAGAGAGAGAGAGAAAGAGAGAGAGAGAGAGAGAGAGAGAGAGAAAATACATAGAATTAGAAAGAATACTAATTGTATTGAAATTATTAGAAATATTATGAAAAGAAAAAAAACCTATATCACAGACACTAGGTTAGAAAACCTTCTTTAAAGAAACATTAGGATAACCTTGGTTAGAAGTGAGTTTAATCCTGCAAGCAAATTCAAACTGGAAAATCCATTGTCCTATAGACTTCTGAGTGAATACATGACTTTCCATTCTAAAGTTTCTTCATTAAGCTAAAAACAACAAAAAAACCACCTCTGTCTGGTATTATTGTTTATTCAGTGGTACAGAGGGAGTTGAGGAGAGGAGAAAAAGAATAGTAAGAAAAAAAGTGAGAAGTCCAGGCCTGAGCAGATCTAAACTCCCAGAACAAACTCATTTGAGAAACTTCTGGAAAGAAAATTGGTCAAGAATTATTGAATAATGGTATTAACTTCCTACGCTTACCCCACCAGGGCAGTCACCTAGGGTTAGATCATAAAGCAGGAGGGGTCAGGCGGTAGGCAAAGCAAGGTGGAAATAAGCTAGTCACATTTATCTATGCTACCCTCAATTTTTTTAGGTGTTAATTGCTCAGGCAAATTTATGGAAGTAGGAGGTTACTTTGATGATAGAATAACTGATGAGAAGATACTAGCCCCTAAGCTTGGTGAAGAGAATGAATGTTGTCAGTTTTATTTTCCCCAGGCCTCAAGAGACTTTAATAAGTTAACAAGTAGATCAATAATACTTAA
Source organism: Phalanger gymnotis (assembly GCA_028646595.1). Lineage (NCBI taxonomy): Eukaryota > Metazoa > Chordata > Mammalia > Diprotodontia > Phalangeridae > Phalanger > Phalanger gymnotis. Next base: position 174,350,628 of record CM053627.1, read on the forward strand.
AGAATAGACCTTAATTATGGCATGTTGTCACACACAAAAACAGCCCAGAGCCTAAAATCAGATATACTAGGCATGGACTGTGGAGAACAGGGATAAGAGAAGGGTTGGTCAGAAGATACTATCATTTCTCAGTTGGGAGGATATTTGTGAAATATACAAACGTGTCTGGCACTATTGTAAACTTTACTTTGTTGCTCTTCTGGAGCAAGTGGAGGAAGGGTATCATGAAGGCAGAATTAGCCATGGCGCATTGGTGATGCTGCTCTGACATTTGAGACTTGCAGGGCTATAGAGAACCCAGAGAGTTGTAAAGCCTATTCCTAAATTTTCAGTGTGAGCATTTATACCTCAGAACTCACAAGCTAAAAATTAAGGTTAATTTATTATTTTCTGGTTTGTTTAAACTTAAGAAAGTGATGGAGAAAATGTTAATGATTCATATTAAATTTAAAAATATATCCTGCTTATTTGGGGGCGGGGAAGGAGTTGCTAAACATTTATCAGTAAACTCTGAATATAAGAACTTCATTACTTTTGCAATCAGGCTAGCTGAGCAGCTCATACTGATGTCCATTTATTTTTTTTTAAATAAAGATGAGTTATCAGTCCTAATTCCCCTTTGCTCTAGATACCAAAAGTGGGAAACTTGGCAGAGATCAATGTGTCTATTCCTTATTTTTGGCTTGCTAAATGAGTAATTCTCCAGTGAACTTAAACAAATTACTGAGAGGAGAGATTACCAAAAAATAGCTTGTAAAATGTTTATATAGTGTTACTGAGGTCAAAAATTCAGTTACAGAAAAGGAAAACCCCTTACTGTGGGTCAAAGTCTACATTCTTCTTTCCCCAGATTGAACAATCATCATCATAAGCAGAGAGAAATAATCTGCCACAATTGGTTGTATGATTGCTTTGAAGAGAAATATATCAGGTGATGGTTCAGTACATGTGTATGAGGGTGAATGATTGCTTAAAAGAAAGAATGAGTGAAAGTCATGGTTTAGATTCCTAGTGACTTGTGCATGACTTTGATGATGAAGATGTTAAAGGCATGATGATGAGCTAATATTTATAAAGCACTTTAAGTTTTGCAACATGCTTTTCCCATATTGTCTCATTTGAATGAAGAAAATGGTGAATGGAAAGCATGAATTCAGGGACTAGAACATGCTAGCATTAGAGCACTGAAGATCAAAGAGAGGGTGACACTGGACCTCTCTGACCTAGTGCACACCAGTGCTGGAATAACAGAAATGGTGGAAACCTTATTATAATTATCTGAATAAAATATTTTTAAAATGGTAAATTAAAAGAGATTGAAGGAGAACAGGGATAACGTAATTGGATTAAATGGTCATAGTGCTGAAGAATGAGTAATGAATTGACATGAGATGATCTTTGACAACTAGTATGTAGAACCTTTAAATTTCCTTAATTTATTTCCACAACTCAGATTATGTCCTACCTTCTTTAGGTAGGCATTTCTGGTTCTCCCACATTCTTACTGCCTTCCATTTGAAATTACCTTCTATCCACTCTGTATACATCTTTGTATGAATGGGCAGTACACTATTGGGGAAACAAACACTCATTGGTAAATTGTTGGAGTACATCTCCCCCACACTGGACCTTAGTTATATAAATATTATCTTGCCTATTAGAATACACAGAAATCTCTGTTTCCATGTTTCTTTGTATTCACAGTCCTTAAAACTGTGCTTGGAACATGGTAAGTGGTTAATAAATACTTATCAAGTGATGCTGCAGAAGTTTATGGAAGACTGTACAAATTAATAACTCAAATTGATTTCTACAAACCCCAGCAAAAGAACCTTTCAGAGTTTCAACTACATAAAGATCACCAAAGCTGGTGTCCATACCACCCTTCCCCTTCCATCATTCCACATTATATTGTGAATGAAAAGCTTGAAAAAAATATGGTAATTACTAGCATTTATATAATGCTTATGCACTAGGTACTTTGCTAATTGTTTTAAATATATTATTTGATCCTAACAACAACTATCATCAGTAGGTGCTGTAATTATTCACATTTTATGGCTAAGGAAATGAGGCAAGGAAATTTTATGTGATTTGCCCAAGGATGCACAGAAAGTAAGTGCACTTGAATTCAGGTCTTCCTGATTCCAGGCCCCAGACATTATCTACTACACCATCTAGTGTCAGGGATATGGATTTGTTCTGTGAAGTTTGGATTCAGTCAAAAGGCCATACTTGAGGACTGGCCACAGATTCCCCACCCCCGATCTAGATGTTATTGAGAATCCACTACTTGAATTCACAAAATACTCAGGGCACTTAAGGTATTTGCAAAGAGTAAGTTGGAAAATCATTAAGTTAACCCTTATTAGAGTTATTTCAGACTAGTACCCGAAACAAGTGAAGGAATTTAAAAGCATGGACAAAGTAAGAGATGTACAGTCATATAGGTTATAATGAAAAGTTTCGCAACCACATTTTAAAACAAATGGATTGCACAAATGCAAAGCGTATCCCAACAGAGAACTGTAATAACAAATTTATATATTAGAGACCTAAACTAATTTTCTTCTATTGCTGTCTCAATTGATCAATGGCATATGGTATAAAATGTTATAGCTAGGGAATGAAAAAGCTATTATTCTTTAATCTATTGTTAATAGTCAGTAACCTAAAATTGAGATCATTTAACATAATATTTTAGTTTCTAACAAACTTAAAGAGATGAAATATTATTCTACCAAATATAAAACTTAGACAAAAATGTGAAATTTAATTTAAATATGAAACAAAGTTCAAAAGTAATTTCCCACTAAGATTGGGAGATTTTGCACGATCTATTGTACTTAAAATTTCTTTCTAGTCATTTTTTGCCTTTGCTTAATTCTTTATTTCATTTTTCACTACTTTTAAACATCCATAAAAAGCAGCATGATCCAGCAGAAACAGTATTGAGCTTTTGATGAGAATTCCAGAATATTAATCTCAGTTTTGCCTCTACTAGTCATGTGAACCTAGCTCAAGTCCCTTGTGTTTTCTAAACCTCAGTTTCTTTGGCTATAAAATGGGAGGTAAAAACAATATACACTATCCATATCACAAGGTGTTTATAACGATCAAAAGTGAACATACATATTACGTGCACTGTACATCTTAAAGTGCTATTCGAGTGTAGCTAAAAGCATGCTATAAACCCCTATTCTTGCTCTCTAGGCTCACATGCTCATACTTAGTGGAAAGTCTGAAGTTTCCAGAAAAAAGAACACCACATTTCTCTGACTCTATTGCATTCTTAGTGTCCTACGAGGCACCCTAATATGGTGGAGATATACTCCTATTATTTATGACTGAAGTGCCTGTTTCCCCAGTATTATGCTTTCCATTTACACCAAGTCAATCAGTTGTAGTAGCAACATAGACTGTTAAACCTAACACGTTTACTAAATAACACAAAATCAACAATTTGTATTATATCTAGATAGTAGAGACAATCAGGAGTAATGAAAATATTGCAGTCTACCAGTAAACACGAACTAATACCTCAGACTCCATCAATGAAAACAATGTCCATACGGGAGGGAGAGTACCCATTAATAGAAACCTAGGAAGGAAGTACTTGAGTGGAGAAACAGGTATTTTGGGTAACTTAGAGTTCTACATTGAGGCTCTTTATGTTCTCATTTGCCTTCAGAAACAACGCAAACTGAAAGAACCCACTTCTCTGATAGCCTTTCACCTTCTTTTTCTCACTAGTCTCCTGATGAGCAAAGTTCTTTTGGTCTACTGCTAACATGGACAGGGCATTGAGAGAGCATTTCATAATTTTTACAGTCATAATAAAAAACAACTACAAAAACAAAACAACAGATCAATTCTGCACTGGTTCAGTGACAAGAAGCTAGAGAACTTAAAAACTCCTTAGGTTGTATTTTTCTTCAATGCAGACAAATCCAAGGACATCTTCATTCAGCAATATTCTGATTTCTCTAATCAGCTTCTACCACACAAAGTTTCCATAAAAAAATCACAGCTCATAGTAAAATACATTTGAACCCTCTCTTTGTCCTTCTTTTTGTTTCTTTAAAACCATAAAAAGAGGTAGAAGGTTGCCAGATACCACTGAGAAATTTCCTCTCCAATTTTGAAGATGGCAATAGAGAACAAAAAATGTGTAAACATAGCAGCAGGCTCAGTTCTTCTCTAATTGTCTCAGCAGATGAAGAGATCTCACTGCTGACTCATATTTTCTCTTGCTATTCAAGAAACTAATGTTTTTTCTTCCACACGCCAGCCTGCCAGGAAAGCAGCCAAAGGGTCTTATGTCACACCTAGAAGCAGTTGACTTCTAGTCATCTGTCCCCAGCTTCTTGTGTTTACTCCTGCATTCGTCTGGCTCTTCTAATATTTAAAAACAAAAATTCACATTCTGGTCACCTTGTCTCAAGCTATTCATTAATCTAAGGTGAGGAAAGAATACACATGACAGAAATAGAAGAAATGTAGACACATGCATTCATGGTGATATGGTACAATGAATTGTAAATAGCCTAGGTGACAGCAGTATCTTCTACCATGTCCCATTTCCAGGAAAATTGCATCCAGGGGGATACCTCTAAGTATTTAACAATAGCCTCTCCTAAAAAAGAAAATATGCATGACATAAATTAAGTTTAATTTGAATTATTACATTTTCTCCATCACTTTAAAAAAATAGCTATTTTCAGTTTTCAACATTCACTTCCACAAGATTTTGAATTCTGAATTTTCTCCCCATCTTTCTCCTCCCTCCACTCCAGTGAGTGTGCATTCTGATTAACCCTTCCACCAATCTGCACTCCCTTCTATCACCACAGCCCTTTTCTTATTCTACTTCCCCTCTATTTTCCTGTAGGGCAGGATAGATTCCTATACCCAATTGCCTGTATATCTTATTTCGCAGTTGCCTGTAAAAACAATTTTTAACATTCATTTTTAAAGCTTTGAGTTCCACATCCTCTCCCTTCAGCCCTCCCCACCCACTCTCATTGAGAAAGTGAGCAGGTTGATATAGGTTATACATGTATAGTCATGCAAAATACTTCCATAACAGTCATTTGTGAAAGACTAACTATATTTCTCTCTATCCTGCCCCACCCTTGTTTATCCTGTTCTCTCCTTTGACCTGTCCCTCTACAAAAGTGTGTGCTTCTGATTACCCCTTCCCCCAATCTGCAATGCTTTCTATTATCCCCTCTCTCTTATCCCCTTGCCCCTTGTTTTCTTGTAGGGTAAGAAAGATTTCCATGCCCAATTGAGTGTGTAAGTTATTCCCTCCTTAAGGAAAACCATTTGAGAGTGAGGCTCACTTATATCTCCCCCCACTTCTCATCCATTGTAAAAGCTCCTTCTCACCTCTTTTATGTGAGGTGATGTACTACGTTCTACCTCTCCCTTTCTCGTTCTCCCAGTACTTTCCTCTCAACAATTAATTTTATTTTTAGGTATCATCCTTTCATATTCAGGTCACCGTGTGCCATATGTATGCATATATGTATGTATGTATATATGTATACATGTGCATAAATGTGTGTATACGTATTTGCGTATATACATAGACATGCACATACACACATATATTCCCTCTAACTGCTCTAATACTGAGAAAGTATCATGAGTGAAAAATATCATCATTCCATGTAGGATCATTTCAACTTCATATAAACAGTTCAACTCTAATAAGTCCCTTATGTATTCTCTTTCCCGTTTGCCTTTTCATGTTTCTCTTGATTCTTGTATTTGAAAGTCAAATTTTCTGTTCAGCTCTGGTTTTTTCGACAAGAATGCATGGAAGTCTTATATTTCACTGAAAGTCTATTTTTTCCCTGGAAGTATTATATTCAGTTTTGCTGGGTAGGTGAATCTTGGTTTTAATCCTACCTCCTTTCCCTTCTGGAATATCATATTCCAAGCCCTCCAGCCCCTCAATGTAGAAGCTGCTAAATTGTGTGTTATTGTGACTACATTTCCACAATACTTGAATTGTTTCATCAACTTTCAGATGTTTTTCCTCCACCTCTCTTTTTTTCCTGGGTTAATTTTTATCTTGCTTGCTCTGTTTCTTTACCTCTGGTATTTCTGTTATCTGGAGAATTCACAAATCGATTAATCTGTTTATTGCTGTTTTTCTCTGTAGGAAGACTTAAAGGCATCTCTTTTGTTGAATGTCTTTTTGCATTGGTGATTGGGCTCATATTTGCAGAATATATTACTTTATATTCAATCCTGAATTCCTTTACTCTTTGAAAAAAATATTACCAACTTTTGAGTTTCTAATAAATATCTAATGGTATTTGAATTCATATTCTTTTTGTTATTATTTGTAGGATGTTTTCCTTGTCACTTTTTTGGGGAAGCCAGGAATGTTTTAATTATAATTTACATTTATTCCCCATGAATAACTGGGTACCTCCCATGAACAGAGTACAGGAGAAAGTACAAAGGACTCATATATACTCCAGTCCTTTTATAGACCCTCACCTCAAGTCTCCTCCCAGGTTCTTCATTGGCCAGATACAACCCCCTCATGTTATGCCCTCCTCAAATGGCTCATTTAAACATGTGTACAAGCCTCTGACCTTTCACCTGACTGACCTGAGGCTTGGTTTATGCTAAAGCTGGGGTGGGGGAATGGGAAAGTTACACCTTGAATTCTGTGGAAACAAAAATCCTCGCCCCCATTTCTTACAATTTTCCACCTTTTCTTTTATTCAAATTTTTGTTTCCATATCTTTAGTACTCCTGTACTCTCTTTCTCATCTGAGTTTTTCCCCTTAACCATCATCCATTTAAGTAAATATGGGAATGGGTAAAGGTTGGTCACCTCATTGACAAATCAAAGGGGGCAGTACCCTTTTTAAATACTGATACAGAGACCCAAAAGAAAATAATAATGCAATTGTCCCTTTAAGATTCAAAAGTCTCTTCCCATAAGAATGTCTGGCAGGGAACAACATCATTGAAGTCTTCTGGTCCTTGGTATTTGTTCCAGCCATCTCCGAAGCACAACATCTCAGCATCTTCTTCCTGTCTTCCTGTAGGACTCAGTTTTCTTTCCATTCTCCTACAAAAGTTACCTTAGCACAATTGTAAGTTACCATTTCTAATCCTTATAACTCTGATCTTTGTTACAAATTCAAAATTGGAACCTTGGCCAATTGTCATGTTTAAGAAATTCACATCAGCACCCAGTTACTCATACTTTACATTAACTCATTATTAAATTCCTCACTAGAAGGTTGATATTTTACTAAGGAATTAACACCAGACTCCAGTACATACACAAATACATCAAATAATCAATTTTTGACACAGTACATATAACATCACAAACATTTAGTCATGCCATCTTTCTTTGATGGCATTTACAAAATAAACCACCAGACATTCTTCTTTTAACATTACTAATTGTAACAAAGAATTAGACAAGCATGATATTAACCAAATTAAAAAAAAATAATAGTCTCACAAGCCTCTGACCTAATTGTCTCCATACCATTGCCAAGAAAATAAACTACCCTAAGTTGTACAAGAACACTAGTTCCAGTCCTATGGTAACCTAAGATGTTCCATGATCAGTTATTTTAATAGATTTGTTCCTGTACTTGCAAAACCTTCTGATTATAGAAATTTGCCATTAAGAGATTAGGGACTTATAGTAAGGGGATGATATTTTACCCAGCTTCCTGTCAACTCCAGGCGGAAGTTATGTAAAAAATGCAAGCTGCATTGAGCCAAGCTTAAAGTCTGCCAGGTTTGAGTTAAGAAAGTCAATTGAGACCCACCTCAGCACATGCAGAACAGTTGCCCTCTTAGTTTTACCATGAAATAATACCCATAGTTCACACCTGCCTCCCCCACCACCCCCGCCCACAGGGTTTCTGGCATCTTGGGTCAGCCTTCCTTCATAGTCACACCTGGAGTTAGATTCAGAAAAACAGTCAGTTCACAGTCCCATTAAGTCTTTGACCCAAAAATCAGTATAAGATATGACTATAATTTCACATTGCTTAAGAAACATACTTAAAGTGAGCCTTATGTAGCTGCCATGCATTTCCTCCCTTTTTCATAAAATCTTCCCATTAAGAGCATAACTTATTGCTCTAACACATTTGCATAAGTTTTCCAGGCTTTTCTATTCTCCTCTAACTATGCCCGATCCGAAAGAATGAGATGTTCTTCGAGAATTGAACCATACAAACATGATCGGTTTAAACGTTGACTTTTAACTTTATGTTTTAGACCATGGAATGAATTCAAATTCAAACAACCACATTTAACTTTTTCCATCAGTGCGAAAGAATTCTACAACTTATCTCTCATAAAGAGATTTACACACTGAAATTCTTTTCCATGTTGACCTGAAAGTTTGGTTAAAGGAGGCAAACAAGCTTCATGATATGTAAATTTCTGATGTTCTCTTAAAGCTAGGGGAGCTAGCTCACTGACACACTCCACCCTTTGTTCTAGGATACATAATTTAATCAGCCATGTATCCTATAACATACATTGACCCATAATACATTGTGATCCAATTACGTAGGAAACTAAAACACATCATTCACAACAAAGCAAAACATATCATTCA